>JAVKLA010000074.1:65352513-65365258 GCA_034782735.1 Sagittarius serpentarius
ATACCAGCATTTCTGTCATTTCTGTCAGTTCGAATATTTAGCAAAACATGCTTACAGATGATATACTAAAGGTACTATTTTGGCATCAGTGTTCTGAAAGCAAGGTCATTAAATTCAAAATCTGTGCAACTGAACACATCCAATGAAGTATTGTAACAAAAGAATGTGTGTGCACGTGTGTGTGTATGTGCGCGCCACCTTCTCCTTCATCAAATTATGTTAATCAAATTTAAACTATACTCTTAGGTATCCAGATAATGAGATACCATCTCCAGCAATGTAAGATGTCCCTAAAGACAAAAAAAAAAAGGTGGAAGTTGGAGTAGCATTCCTTATTTGTGATACATTTGGAAAGTATTTCTTCTTTTAGGCATAATATTTTTCTCACGTATGACATATTTTAGTCCTTAACATTAAAAAAATAAAAAAATTTAATCAATTCCAAACTAAGAGAAGGACCATTCACACAGTCACTAGTTTGCCACTGAAACAGTTGTGTTGACAGGAGACAGCCAATATGCTTGAAAATCACACTCAACGATATTCTGATGGTCTTCAGTGTAAATGAGAAAATGGCACTTTAAATCAGAGTGAATCTAAAAAGTCACTGCATTTATCGATGAGTGTGTATTGGGTTGTGTAACAGCTTGCCCAATGCATAGCAAATGCATATAGTAATACTGGCTTCTGGGACAGCACTTTAAAAGGCATTCGGCATTAACTCACATGGAATATGCTTCAAAACAGAGGTGAAAAAATAGCTGGGGATACATATCCTCCTAGGAGAGCGAAATACCATCATGCCACATCCAGAGCTGCATCCCAAAATACAGAGCTCAGCTTTATTAGTGTATTCAAGGACACACCAGATAACTTTTTCAGCTATTATAACCACAGTTTACCTAGATAGAATGCTGTTATTCCAAAAAGTTTTGCAAGACAATTAAAATGGCACAGCAACAATAATGCAAGGTATTGCGGAGTCCTGGACTTCTTTTTTTTAGTAAAGTGGCATTTTGCCATGGCCAAGGCAAAGAAAATAATTTGTAATTACAATAATAACTTCCATGAGAAGGTACCTGTTTATTTTCAACATGTAACAGCAATACATTGAATGCTGTTGTTAAAGTCTATTCTCAGTTTTTTGATTTTATTTTATTTCATTTCCAAGGTCTGGTCTCAGCCATGTACATTTTTTAAAACAGTGTTACTCAACACGTGTATCTTCTAAGTAAAAGCAGCTGAGAAAAAACCAAGTAAAAATAAATAAATAAATCACAATTCTTTGGCATACTTGTAATTCACTAGTACACTGGACTAGCAAATTGACATTTTCAATTCTATTTGTTCCATTCAGTCGTTTAATAAAGAACCTTTTAGATTGCACCAACTATACAGTAATGGAACAAAATATATAGCAACATGACAAAGTCACCTGATTTATGGTAAAATCTATTCTTTTCTCAAATACCATGTAGATCTAGAAGGGGGAAAAAAGCTAGATCTCTTTCTCACCACTGGTTTTCTACATTCTCTTCATTTCAATTTAACTTGTATTGCAAAAAGTGCTTCCATTTTCCCTGTCTCGCCTTTCACATTCCCTTTATAAAATTAAGAGTTAGAATGGATTTTGTGCAGGACAGCTCCTTGGAAAACATTCCTTCTTCTCCTCCAACCTCAGTAGAGAATAAGTGAAGGGACTGCGTAAAAACTGTGACTACTCTCCCAGGCCAAACAGAGTAGCTGAAATTCTCCAGAGGGAAAGGTGAGGTGTTCACCAAAAAAAATTCTATTGTCAGTTTATGACAGGAGAAATCAAAGGTCAAACTCTCATTTCATAACGCTGTCTGCTCCTCTGGTCCAAAAGCAATGGGACACCATGCTGTGGACATATGTATTTCTATGAATTTTGCAGTGATATTTAATTGATAAGGGAATGCTTGAATAAGGAGCACAGTGCAGTCTTTTGAAAATGATTATGATATAAAAGTTATATAAAGACAAGATAAAATGTGACAATAACATGATAGTGATTCTTCTTTGTCACAGACTCCTGATAACACAAATTGTTTTAAGACTTGCTTTTCTCCCTGTTTTTTAATTGTAACTTAATTCCATCATATGTGTGTTCAGTAAGAGATGTGTTTCCCAGAAATACGGAATGTAAAAATCTACTTTTATTTTGTAACAAAAGTCTGACTCGTTTTCAGACCCTTTCTGAATCTGCAGATTCAGCATTCTCTAAAATACATCTAGATGGCAAAAGTACCTACTATGGCAGTGGTAGGACTAAAGCGGAATGGAGGCTAAGAGGGATGTGGGACATTCTGGAAATAGGTGTGGGGCAGCAGCAGGCTTCTGGGGAAACTAGAGGAGATTGGATTTTGGAGGGTGATGAGAATCCATCAAAAGCAACAGTAGGTGCTATAGGCTTTGCAGCTGTAGGTTATTTAACTCAGAAAAGCTGAAACCAGTCTTCTCAGGCATAAACTACTTCTTACTTTCCTGTGCCTTAAACCTTGCTCAAAGAATCAATCCATTGTTATTCAGAAAACGTTACATGCTTTTTAAACTTATGTGTGAAGGGTGATCTGTTAGCTGCTTCTCCAAGCTTACTAAAGAATGCAAGAACGCAGCAATGCTGCTGCATACTCAGCACTGCTAGACTTATGTGCCCATTTATTTCTTGCTCCAGGCATTACTCTAATTGGGAAGGATTTCCTTCTCATCCATCCCATTCTCCCTACATACCCTGGTTCTGGTCTCTCAGAATCACTGTACAGCATGAAAAACTTTGTTCATAAATATGGAGCTACTTTATAGTGAAACCATTATGAGAGGAAC
This sequence comes from Sagittarius serpentarius, assembly GCA_034782735.1. NCBI lineage: Eukaryota > Metazoa > Chordata > Aves > Accipitriformes > Sagittariidae > Sagittarius > Sagittarius serpentarius. The sequence continues at coordinate 65,355,358 of JAVKLA010000074.1, forward strand.
TTCTAAATACTTGCTGATCATCTCATTGATTTAAAAAATTAAAAAAAAAATCTGTTTTGATAGATTTACATTTGGAGGTTTTACTACATTAGAGGCTGAACAAAACTAGACTATCAACTAATTTATATCTGAAATTATGGAAGAAAACTGTTTTGTTTGGTAGAAGTAAATATTCATTGGAGGTGGACTGAACTCGAGCTGCTCAAATCTAAAGGAATATCATGGTATATGGTCTATAAGCCACATGAGAATGAATAACAGGATAGACTCATGGGGAAATCGATACAGACGATCATACGATACAGGTGATCACAGTAACTGCTTGTACATTCACTAAGTGTCAGACAAGTAGATAACTTAAAAATAAGGATAAGAATAGTGAACATACATAATTACCACTGCAGCAGCTGAAACATGGTATTTTATTTTATTCAGTGCTAACTTGTTCATGTGTCTAGATTTGCATTTCATGTGCGTGAAAATGGATATTTCTCTCTCCAGTTTCCCAGTAATGTCATAGCTACTGGGGGGAAGTATACTAGTAAGTAAGCAGTGCTATCTTGGACTTGTGGTGTTGTCTTCTCCCACAGGATACAAATTTGTAACCAGTCCTCAGCCCTGCCAGGAAGTCAAAACCTGCACATTATTTACCCAAAACAAAGCCAAACCTGTGACCATGTGTATCCATGAAAAAACTTACAAATATTTCAGCAAGCACTTTGGATTAGAAATTCTTTTATTTGTGTTTATTATGAAGTTAATTCTTTATTACCTAAGAGGAATTTATTCAGCTTGTAGATAATCCTAATTTAATAATAATCCCATCTTTTTTCTTTTGTCTCTGCCTTGTTTCTGCCTCGTTTCTGCCTCCATGTCATAACTTCCTTCTCTGTAGGTAAAAAATACTAAATACTTTATGTTCTTACAACACAATTTACATACAATGTTTTGCATTATGTGTATCTTTTCTTTATTTGGGTTACTCCACTCTTAGTTATCCTGGATAATCAGGAGTGGTCTTTGGTTTTGGATTATTTAGATTCCAATTATTAAAGAGTTAAAGTGCTGTTTGAGTGACAAACTCTAGCTGTACAAAGGATCTTAGAAAGTTCTCAACACAAAGCAAAAAAAATCAAGCTGAATCCATTCTATAAGACTCTGCTCCCAAAATCACTAGTCACTTTTTAAAATGGACTCTTTTTTCTTTAAATACCCTACTAATTTGTCCTCCTTTGCAGAACTGCACAGAGGTATTCATTGCTCTTTGTTAGGGATTTCTTCATGAATAAATGAGTTGGCATTGAGAGAGCTACAAACCCAGCCCTGCTGTGGGTCCTTCCTCTTTTTATTTTCTCCACTCTGGCCGTATTCCAAAAAGGGAACGTTATTTGTCTGCCTTATGAAAGACTTTCTTACTTAGCTGGACCTGCTCTTGCACTGTTCTCTGACATTATGTAAAGCTCAGCTGTACTATTAGACACTTGGATCTCTTCTACTTCACTTGGGCTTGCTGTCAGCCACTCTTTCTTGCCAAATATGGAGCCTAGCCCAAAACAAATCACAGCTCATATTTTGGATCCAGTGCCCTGTCTAGTGTGATTTCCAGCTCTCGTCAATTTCGGCCAAATGCCAAGTGCACCAGCCTTGTTACAAACTCCTGGAGATTGGGTTTTGTAATGGAAGCGCTGACACAGCCCTAATATTGGCATGAACAGCACAACTACAATTATGCAAGGACAGATGGGCAAGAAGAACACGATTGTTGAACACAGGAAAAGCTGCTCTAATTAATCATCTCATACATTTGAGAAAATGTCTTTGGAAAAGGAAAGGTTAAAATGCTGAAGTACTGAAAGAAGGTGAACAGAAGACCACAGTTCATCCTAACATTCCTATTATCGCATCCACAGCTAATGCGGAGATTAAATTTCTCTGAATAAGGACTGTGCTAAGTAGAATTGTTGTTTCCTGAGGGTCTGATATTAAGTATTGTTGCGAAACAAAACAGAAGAAATTGGAGCCAAACTCTGAGAGAAGCTGATATGGATACCCTACTTCAGGTATTTTTTTCTAGGCTGTATCATGGTTTCTAACTTTACACTGGCTTTCAGCAAGCCATTAGTTTATTAAAATTAGACTAGTCACACCCTGTGACTAGTCCTTTCAATCTGTTAGAACAAGTAGTAAATATGTACGTAGACAGACAGATACATAGAGGGGTGCGTGTGCATGCTTGTATGCACACACATACGAACATAGTTCTTTAGTTGTTTAGATATTTGTGTATGTACATTCAATCACATACACATGAACTTAGTGTATAAAGACTTTTAGTGGCCTCTAAACATACTTAAACGGTCATATATGTAGGAGTTGCAAAAAAACCATCCCTTTCCCAAAATCTGAAGTTTGTTAGCCCATGTGTTTTTATAATACAGGTTTTCTGCATGAAGCTACAATGAATCACTTTGCCTTTGGCAAATCAAAAGCCCTGAAAAATAAAGGAAAGAGAAAGGAAAAGAGCCTTTTAAAAAAATATTGAGCCAGTCTTTAAACACTGGGAGTTGAAATCCTGATTTCCTTCCCTTCTTTCTCAGTAATTTGTATTTTAAGTAACTACGATTTCTCTAAAAATAAATGCATTTTAAAATAAATAAATAAATACATACATACATACCATCTTTTGGAGAAGAAGAATGTAGATGAAGAGAGTTGTATGGTTTTTAGTAAACAAATCAGAAAGCCACCATAAAAATAGGTGAGAGAGATTTCCAGTCCTGATTTTATGATTTAAGAGATCTTCACATCTGTTGCAATGGCTAGATGGTTTGTTATGGTGCGATCATGCATGAACAGTATTAGAAAAACATTAACTTTGCAGCTTGGTCAAAAAATTAAGCTGACCCTGAGTTCATTGTTTTCTACTGCCTGTTTCACCGCCATCCTCTTTAAATGAAGGACGCTGTGGTTTTGGTTCCCATGCAATCCTGCACTCAATGGACTACATTTGCTGCTGGGAGTGGAGCTGTAGTCGTTGGCCTGGGATGGCCAATGCAATCTGGTAAGACCATCTTTCATCCTAGGTGACCACAATGGTCTAGACTGACGGCTAGGACCAGAAAAGATGATTCAACGCTGAAACTGAGGTGCCACCATCTTACATGTGAATGAATGAATTCTACTACTCAGAACACATATCCCTACATAACCGAGTCTAAAGATGATGAACTAATATTTCATGTGACCATATTCTCATATGAGAGAAAAGGTCGTAAGTATCAGAGCTCATAATTAAACAGTGGCTAAATTTGTTCCTAAGTTAGACTCATTACACACTTACAATTTCAATGAAGTTGCACAGATATTGAAGCAGGACAGGATCTCCTTCTCTGTTTTCAAGCACATCTATAAAAAACATGCAGCAGTACCCAGTCGTGTCATAAACAGATGAAGTTCCAGTGCAGTTGGTGGGCAATATGCTTCTCTATACTGGAATTTAATTTGACCCTTAAATCATTACATCTATAGATTTTTAAAATACACTTGTGTGTTATTTTTATACCTGTTGGCAGATAGATTTCTTATGGTCCCATATTCACAGGGTAGCCTAGAAAGGTCTGGAATATTAAATAAAATCGGCAGGCAGAAGGAATGACTCCACAATTGATAGACTGCAAAATCATTAAATAGTTGGTGACTTAGCTGTAGAATGAAAGGTACCAGCTGCTGCTTGTGAAACTAAAAGAATCAGAGACAGAGATGGAGAGCAGAAGCAAGAAGTTCAAGACATTCACCTGAGAAAGAATCCCTCGACTCCTGTCAGTGTGTTGCTGTGTCTTAAACTGACAGATTTCACAGCTATCACTTACTCTAGACCTTTTGCAAGAAAAGGGATCTCTGATGGTGCTGTGCAGCACAAATTGGGCAGAGGAATCCAGCTGGCTTCTGCACACTGAAAAGGACAGGAAAAAAACATAAACCCAAGAAAACAACAGAATAGGCCTCATTCTTTCAACCAGTCTCTGTGCACGCCAGTGTAAAAATTTGTACATGAAAGCAGCAGGCGTTGACTTGCCAGATGACTAAGCTGTGGACATGGAAATGAATTGTATGTATAGCATAATGCTCTGACAGTCATGCCTCTGGAATTCTAGTTCCATTGCCTCTAATAAGATATGCTTGATTTACCCATGTGTGCATGACCTCTGGTCTCTTTATCAATACCATTTACTGTTACACTGGAATCAATGATCCATTGAAAGATACTACATCAAAAATCGTCTTTTATGCAAAAGCTAATCAAATGGCAGAGATGTCTTGCTGGATGGTTAACTCTAGGCTCAGTAAAATAAAGGCAAAAATGAAAACTAGGATGGCATGGAGTTTCAGCTTGTTATTGAAAGTGTCAGCAAAAGAACTAGGAAGTGCTCAACCAACTTGTTTAGGATTCTGAACAGGATCAAAGAGGGAAGGAAAAAGGCTAATTTGGGCTGGAGACAAGTGCCTGGGCTGCCATTTTTATTGCGGAGGGCTACAGTGCAGCAGGGTGAAATGGTGCTGCTGAAATTGGGAAGTTAGTCTCTTATCCTCTAAGGATCATGTCCAGAAACTGCCATGCCACAAATCCCTACACAGAATCCTGTCAGCCACATTCAGAGCACCCTTCCAAGGTAACTCCTTGGCAAAAACAGGAAATTGCAAGCATAGTGTGTTTAAAATAATAAAGGTCTTGAACTTTGACTGTGAGGGTCATATAAAAGAACAAAATAGCTAAGCAAAAAAACACCCCAAACATTATTTTAAAAAGAGCACATTTGCTTGAATAAACTTGGTAATGTTAAGCTTTATATGTTATTCAAAATACATAGAAATAAGTAAACAGACTCTAACTTTTACTGTATCATGGTATTTTTGCTGAGACTAAGCCTAATTGCTCTGCTTTATCGAAGATGGATAGTACACTGACAGAACACAAAAAGGCACAATATTCCCTTACTCTCACAATGTAAAAATATTCAGAGATCCTGTAGAGCAACTGAGTTACCTTATGGCAAACCATATAAGGATATAGGGAAGAAATTTTTTGCAACAAGGGTGGTGAAACACTGGCACAGGTTGCCCAGAGAGGTGGTAGATGCCCCATCCCTGGGAACATCCAAGGCCAGGCTGGATGGGGCTCTGAGCAACCTGATCTAGTTGAAGATGTCCCTGCTCACTGCAGGTGGGTTGGACTAGATGGCCTTTGCTGGTCCCTTCCAGCCCAAGCCATTCTATCATTCTATGATCATGCGGATTAATAAAGACTAATGCTGAGACCACAGATTGCTGTTCGCACCATTTCAGATGCTGAGGTCAACCAAGGTCCAAACACTCTGAGGAAACAGCTTGCCTACTTGGTTATGACAAGTTTCCCAACAGATTACAGTGTCCCATCAGAGATTTTTCCAGGATCTATATTTGCAACTTACTCTCTTTAAGCTAAACATCTGAGTTTTTAAATGTTTATATATCACTGAAAGAGTTTGCATTCTCACTTAAATATATATACAATGAGCTTTATGTTAGAGGTAGGCGGACAAACTTTCTGTATTTAGACATATACACAGAATATTTCATGAATATGTGTATAAATGCAGGTGGTTATTACTTCAGGTATAGAGTACATTATTTAATATTTAGGGCCAAATTATCATAGCCCTATTTAGACTGAACAGTGTCTTGCTCCATCAGTGGCAGTGGACAAATGAAATCACAGTAGAATGGAGTTATATTCAGCATGAACACAAAAAAACATAGTTAGACTGTACATACAGTCAATGCCTATCTTCATTTCTACCACCTTGATAAGACGATTATTTGTAGGCTAGTGATGTTTTTCTTCCTATTGTAAATTTACTTTGTGCCTTTTTTACTTATTTAGCATATTGTGAGATGCTGGTTCTACGTTCAGCTCTGCTGCTGACTTACTGTGTGCCATTGGACCAAATAATTTATTAGCATGGCCATTTAAAATGGAAATGATACAAAAATGCCACTCGACTGGACAAATTCCTTTTAATTAACCTCAAGCTGTCAAAGACTGCAGAGTACTGAAGCCAATATAGTAACATTATTTGTTTTCTAAAACATCTTTGCAAGGCTTTTTTTTTTTCCTCTATTTTCTACTGTGTTACGTGGTTAGAAATATTTTTCTCAGTCTCAGCATTGGTATCAGATAATCTTCATAGATATTAGCTTTGACAGAACTAAGTGGGCAATTTTTTAACATAAAGTTGAATTGTTCTCAACACTGTTAACACAAATATTTTCTGTTAATATCAAGCAAGTGGAAAAGTAAAATTTTCCCAGCTTTCTTCACTGCATAGTTTTTGCTGTTGGAAAGGAGGAAAAAAATCTCTTTCTCCTTTCCTTTGTTACTAACTTCCTGCCCCTTATCCCTTCTCACTATTACAAAGTTCTTCTGTGAACCTGAATTTTTTGCCTTCCTGTCAGGACTCCTATTAATTATGTCATCTGAACATGAGGATATTTATAACACATTCCAAAACTCTATTCTGTTTTGTGTCTTGTATGGAGCACATAGCCCAACAAGGGTGATGAGTATGTGGGTGGATGTGCATACAGAAAAATCTTCAAAAGAATCTAAATGTATTCACTACTAGTTAGTTTAATGAAGTTCCTTCTCAAGGGGTCTTATGAATCTAACTGTCAGAAGTTGAAGTGTCATTTTGAGAACAAAGCCATGGAATGAATAATGACAAATACTTGACTATGAGTTTTATAAAATATTGACTATGAAGTACAAACTATTTATTAGGATTGCCTAAGGTCAAAAAGAGATATTCACTATGGTACACATTTTCAAGAAGGACTTATGGCAGGGTTTAAGATACACAGACTAGAAATTCTGAGTTCTAGAGCAGTCACATTAGCAGGAATTGCATAAAAACAAGGTCAGTAAATACATAGAGAAATTCTATAATGGCAAATGGGGATTCCATAATGACTATAACAGCAAAGGGAAAAGAAAGCTTTTGTGGAAAAAAAAAATGCTTTGCAAACCTACTGGACTTCTTTGAAGTCTGATTATGAAGTAAAATAAAAGTAATCAGTTTGCTTAATGGATTGACAATTTCATGTAGTACTTGTCTCACAGTCTCAAAATAACATGATAAATCTAGACAAAGTTCCAGAGGATGACTGGATCACCAGAGGTGTGTGGCGGCTTCTAGATATGAAGCGGTTAAACATAAAACTCTTCAAACTGGGAAAATACAGGACTGAGACACAACAGGAGAGAGATCTATAGAAACCAGGAAGGTGAACAGAGAATAATTACCTTCTGTTTTCCATAACAGTAAAACAGGGGCACCTATTGAAATTGCTAGGCAAACAGGCTTAAAACAAACAAAAAGATAGTTTTTCATAAACTCAGATGTTGTATCATGGAACATATTGGCATAAATCACATTGGATGACAGATCTTTCTACAAATGGGCTTAAAAAAGTAATTAAAGTAATAGAAGAATGGTGCCTGAAAAGTTATGACAGAAATTTAACCTGTGTTAAAAGATGCTGGGATGGTAATGAATTTCAGTTTTTCACAGAAAGGAAATTTTTGTTCTTTGCTTGCCCTGTTCATATTTTTGTTTCTTTGTCATTCTCCACTGGTCATGACCTGTGGTGGACTCAGGGAGGTCGTTCTTAGGTTAAGGTATATCTGCTTGTTTCTGTACATGGCTGTATAATATATCCTTGAATCTGGTCCCAGTCTTTATTTTTTTTAAATGGAAAATAGCAATGCGAATTTGTTCATGCCTATCATGGTTTAACCCCAGCCAGCAACTCAGCACCGCGCAGCCCCTCGCTCACTTCCCCCCCACCCAGGGGGATGGGGGAGACAATCAGAAAAAAGGCAAAGCTCGTGGGTTGTGATAAGAACAGTTTAAGAGAACAGAAAGGAAGAAACTAGCAATGTCACTAATAACAACAATAAAGTGACAATAACAATAACAGGATTGGAATACACAAGACAAGTGATGCACAATGCAATTGCTCACCACCCGCCGACCGACGCCGGAGCCATGCTCCTCCCCAAGCTAGGCATGATGTCCCATGGTATGGAATACCCCTTTGGCCAGTTTGGGTCAGCTGTCCCAGCTGTCTCCCCTCTTCCCAACTTTCTTGTGCCCCTCCAGCCTTCTTGCTGGCTGGGCAGGAGAAGCTGCAAAATCCTTGAGTTAGTCTAAACATGACTGAGCAACAATGGAAAACACCAGGGTGTTATCAACATTCTTCTCATACTAACCCAAAACACAGAGCTGTACCAGCTACTAGGAAGACAATTAACTCTGTCCTAGCCAAAACCAGGACACTGCCAAATCTCTGAATTACTTCAGATGTGATTTTGGATGGTGGCTGAATTCAGCCTGTGGTATAGGAATCCGCACTCTCTTGATTGCTGTTCTTATTAACATTTTAATGTTTAATGATACAGTCATCCTATCTGTCACGTAATTCTTGCTCACTTTTATATAATTCTTTTCTTCTCTTAGTACACCTCATGGAGTAAGGTGAATAAATTGCTACAGGACTAGATGTTTTTAAGCCTTTTTGTCAGGTCATATCACTCTTAAGCACTTTCTACACAAAAAATCTATTTCTTAAATGCATTACTCCATGAAAAATAAATGTATATTTAGAACAATAGCATAAATTATGAAGGGGCAGAGGTGGAGGTTAAAACTTTTCACTTTTAACTATTTCATCATTATGTAGATATCAGGGTTAACATTAAAATGTTTTAACCTAACAGTGTAAGAAGACAGATAGCTGATGAGAATACATTTTGCCATATGAGTTGTCATCAGAATACACTGCACGTAGAAAGCAATTACATTCTTTTCTTCTTTTTTAAGGAAATTGTGCATACTGAAGTGCTAAATTCTGCCCTGAGTCATAATGACATACAACTATTCATTAAAGATTTACTCTGCATTCATATAGGAAGAGTGTTGCAAATTAAAACTCATGTTATTTGAATACATCTCTGAAAGTCTTATGAATTTAAAAATGCCTTTTTCTGATATTTTTTTAAGAGATGTGTGATATGATCCTTTTTGGAATTAAGCAGGCATGATGACAAAAATATTCTTTGGAAGGCCACTTTAAAGCCATGAATGTAAACAGCTCTACACTGTGAACGATTTTTATATTGTTTTATACTTTACATAACGTTGTTTGTATTGAGTACACCTCCTCCTCAAATATCTCCATTCATGGAATGAGCCCAAGGCTTTTCCAATGTGCATCTCAGTATATTTGACTAAGTGCTTCTACATTAAGAGTAGTAATAATTAGCGGATAGTGATCAAACTTCAAAAACCATCAAGAACTGTAATCTGAGCAAGGAATTCACCGGATTTTTAAAGGCCTTTCTTTTTCCTTCAAGAGTTGTCTAAATACAAATACAGATTTTTTCAGAACTCGTTTTCACAAATGTAGCTGACACAACTTTATTCAAAGATCATGAAAAATACATATTACAAACACAGATTATTAAAATTGAGTAGAAACATCAGCATTTGTACCATATAAAATATGTAACCAATTTATGTAAATGACCAAAGCAGGATGTTATCCATTGTAATTCTATTGTACTTTCTGCTTTTGTTTTTGCTGTTCATTAATTTTGTAGCATTTTCTATGCTATTTTTAGACAAACATTTAATTTATTGAACCTGTTTTCTCATTTTTACTAGTTTTATTAAGGAGGAAATAGTTTTATTAGATCAACATAAAACATTTCGTAGAAAAAAGGTCAACTAAACTTGATATAACATTTAAAAAAAGAGGGAGAGAGAACAGTTCATATGAATGACATCTTCTGGGACACATTTGG
>JAVKLA010000074.1:65589933-65601393 GCA_034782735.1 Sagittarius serpentarius
GTCATGGTCTACAGGGAATGCCTTGGGCTGGGGCCGGGAGTCATGGCAGCAGACCTCCCCTGCAACAGGTGAGCGCTGATAGTTGTGTCAGTGCAAGTGAGGAACTGCAATAAGAGGGGAAGGGGCTTCAGTGCATCCAGACATGATCAGAAGTAAAGAGCATGAGGTCAACAGGAGAGACGCTGCAGAGATCATAGCCTAAGGCCCCCCAAGGACAAAAAAGAAGGCATGAGTGAAGCAAAGAAGGAGCTCTCAAGGAGGATGTTATTTCCAGCAGCAAGAGCAAGGCTCCACATCCATGCACACCTGGTCACCTATAAAACAGGCTCAGGGATCTGGCATTGAGAAAGGCAAACATTCTCCTGGGGAACATCCAAGTGGACCACTCAGTGAACTGGGTTGGGACCAGAGCTGGACAGAGACAGCAAAAATTCGTAGCTTTTCTTGACTCATGTGTGGGCAGAGGCACTCATCCGCCAGTCTGAATTACCTTCCAAAGAGGTGCCAACCAAAATGGCTGGGACTGACAGCTCTTGGATCTCCTTTTGATGATGAAGCACATGAACAGCTAAGAAATGATGGCTTTATCTTTCAAAATATTTGCTTAGAATTATAGTTAGATAAGCTCTCTGTCTACAAATATTGAGATTTACACTGTGTGGTCTGTGGAGCATAAAAGAAAGGAAATAGCTACCAAGTTATCAACTTCTCATATTTGCTAACAGCAACAGACAACTGGAGACAACTAGAGAAAAGCGAGAATAGTATTAACAATCCAAAAGCTATCCTTCAGTAATATTACCACAATTCCTGCAATAAATACTGAGAGAGGAATTTTTTTATACGTGTTTCAGAACAACAGCATGAATTAGTAAAGATGAGGTCTTAGCTTTTTGTTGATACAATTGCAAAGTTAGTGCACGAAAGCAAAAGGAAATGTTTTAAGTAAATCCTCAAATACAACTGCTACACTTTATTCCAACATAATTTGGCTGTAAAGCCTGTCTAAACTCCTCCCAGTAAATCATTGCACAGCAAGAATGATCTAGCAATTATATACAGCCAGAACAGTCTTGTGTGTCTTTCTTGCCAATTTCTTCTCAATTTAGGGAGAGAACTGGTTTTTAGTGAAAAGTTGGTACTCCTGGATAGTTCTGATCCCAGGCTCTGCTTCCTCAACAATGTATGTTCTGAAGTCCCAGCCTCTGGGATGGAAATGGTAAGTCATATAGCCAGTTTATACATGTTAAAAATTGTCACAACAAAAGGTAGGAGGCAACCTCAGTGGAGGGTGTGTGTACTTTCTGATTCTCTTCAGGTGGCTTTTTTCTGAATCTTCTCATCACTGATCCTTCCTGGGAGAAGTCTTTGGACATCCTACTTTGCTGCAACTCAGTTGCATTGCAACTTGGCTCTCTTAGTCTCTCTCCTTGCCAGAGTTTTGCAACATGTATATCCACATGAACAAACTAAAGGGAGCTAATAGTTGGCATCCACTTTAAGCATGGCATACCCAGCTAGAGGAGGATTTCTGTATATGGATATGATCTATGCCATACCATTCAGCCTCAGGCTGAGGAATGGGTGTGCTTTATTTATTAATACAGACATAACTGGGTAGGTATAACATGAGTCAGTTACAAAATTAACACACCTTGATGCTATATATTTTGAGGGATGCAGCACAGATATCAGTGTCTGACCCTCAGTAATCTGGTAGGTTACTCCTTGCTGTATCATTCTGCTGACTGAACTTGCAGGGTGTTTTCTTGAACAGTAGGAATAAGAGAATGGAGTAACAGAATCATGTCAGAGATATTTCCACAAAAGTTTGAGGGAGGACCTTTAGGAAGTATTGTACTTGTTGGACTAATAAAAAAACAAATCTTGTGCTAGCAATACTATCAAAAGCTAAAGATTTCATCAGTGTACCCCTGCAAAAATGGGAGAATGCATATAATCTGTATAATAATCTAATTAAGTGAAAGTATTAACCCTGGAAGCAGTGACCTGATCAAGCAACTTCCTCAGCTTCCTGCAGGATCTACAGCTTCCCATCTCCTGTTTCTCAGAATAAAGTTTTAGCAATTGTATTTTGATGTTAAGATAGACTGGAATTACATTGAAGTTCCTCCAGCCTTCCTTCTGAAACTCGGAAAAAGGTACAAAATTGAAGAGCCAGAAAAAACACGCAGTCCCTGGCAGATAGGAGAGGAAAGACAGAGTATTCAAAGGATCATACCCAAACCATGAAAGTTTTATGAAGTGTATTTTATAGTGTATCAATCTACACCAACCTTTGCAAAGCTTAATAGTGAGAATAGGTAATTGACCTAATATTCATTTTTATACTCTTCCTTTACTATCATGATGCATTTTAGGTGCACACAGTTAATTTCATTCAAATTATTGCCCAAACCAATGAAAACAATGTATCAATAAAAGAAATAAATGTCTTAATTAGTTACAAAAAGAAATATGTAAATTCCTCATTATCTTGAGTGAGAATAAAATAACATGATTGAAAGAAAAGAAAGAAACCTCAATTCAATAGATCTGATGTTCAAAAACAGGAAAAACAAATATATTGAGAGTAATTTTAAGAGCTGGAAAATATCAAAAGGGAAAAAAACAAGAAAGAAGCATAGTTAAAAGCTTAAGAAAAGTATCATAATTATGAATTGTAATTTAGAGTATAATATAACAGTTCTGAAAGACTGAATGAGAACAAAAATGAGAATAAAAGGAGCAGGATGGTGGGAAAGAGTCAGTGATCACATTAAATGCCACAGTGAGAATTTCAAAATGAGCGCACAGACGAATCAGAAGTCTGAAGTGAACAAAAGAAAGGCGAGAGATGTCAATGAAAGCAAGGCTAAAATTACATTGCCTGTAAGGTTTTGGACATACTGATACTGCTTAAGGGAACAGCTTAGAAGACCACTGTATTCAAAAGCCAAGACCAATAACACCTAATGCATTCAATGCGTATTTTAAAAAACACAGTAAATATCCTGTATGTTGTGCAAGAAAAGTATGTGAAATACCATTTTATACACTTCTTTATTTCTTCAGAAAACCAAAGACAGTTTGCAGTGAAAGCAGTTTGTACAACCATGGATTTTAAAGTCAGAAAAAATTGTTAGATATGCTTACACCACTTGTGAACCTCAAACTGCAAAATGGCACATCTTCAGCCTGGTGTTTAGTCTGATAACTCCTAAGGTCATTGCATAGCCTGGTAGGGTTGAGCTTGCAGATTACTGGAATATTGCAATAGTCAATAGTTTAAATAATCATTTAGTACTTATCTAATTAGACATGTTATTGCCTGGAGAGCCTTAAATAAAGGTATTTACCAGTTAGACTGAAAACCGTTACATCACCTCCTGTACAAAACCTTTTGAGAGAAGTAAATAGAGAACTATGCCTTAACTCAGCCTGCCTTATAGTCATCTGATTTATTAGAAAACATGCTAGTACAGACTATCCCTGGGCTTTAGTTATTACTGGTCGTGCAGAGATCGGGTGCACAGTTCAGACAGAAGAAAAAGGGTAGACTGACAAAAAGTTTTTTTGCAAATACAGTGAAATCTTAAGAGGGTAATGCTTAAGTAATGCAATGAATATAAAATGACTTGAAGGATTTTACATAATTCTAGGCAGTCCAAGATCAATAACATGGAGATGCTTTTAAATTCTAAATCAGGATTAAATTGAATAGAATAAAAAACAAAGATATCTCACTGAGACTGTTCAGTTAAAGCCTTCAGAGTTGAACTTTTGTCTGAACTGAGCTATTATTTTTCTTGCTGGCTGAAAGCATTGTGAAAAGCACCTAAAAGATCATATACTTTGCAGAAGCAGGTAGCTGATTACAATTAATTATCATAATCAAGAACAATTAATGCAGCAAGTCAAAACAACAGGTAAGCAGTATTAATTTTTCCCTGAATTAGCTGTGTAATCAAAAGCTTTGTAAGTCGTTCACAGAATATGGTAAGGATAAAAGCTGAATTTATGTAAGTTTAAAAACCATTCATTTTCTATGTAAAAAATGTATGCCAAAGTCAGACTCCTAATATCAGTAAGCAATCAGGTTTGTTCAGCATTCAGGTGCTAAAGGTCTATTACTGTTAAACATAAATATATGTATAATATAAATTCTTAATGTCGTTCAAAATATGAACTTGGCATTGAGTCTCATCTAGCAAGGTTTTTGACTGACAGCTCAAGCCAGAGTTACCAATCTGAAACAAAAGAAGAAAGAGAAGAAAGAAAATCCAGACTGATGGAGCAATCTTGCTCCTATTCAAGTCAATGAAACACTCTCATTCAAGCATGATCAGGCTCCTTTTGTGCTATATGCTAAGTAAATAGGACTCTCCATCTTTGTCCAAGAGGGCTTACCTGAGGACAAGGTGAAATTTAAAATTTCTCTTGATCATTAGACTTAAGTAGGTGATCAATATAGTCATTATGATTGTGGTTATATTATCAGTACAAGGGATTTTGGCATCAATTAAGTAAGGGTCTAAAACCTGAGGATCTTTATTTTTTCCTGAAACTTTTCAAAATTGCAAACTGATTTGCAGTTTCTTGTATTTGAAATCTTTCACTACTTATTTTACTGATATCTTTATTGCTTACTACTACTCATTATGAAATGGATAAAAACTTTTTTTTTTAATTCAAATATTTCCTGGGGTCTGTGTAAACAAACTCTTTCTAATTAAGCATGATTTTCTGATTTTGGTAACAGCTTCCTATTTCTTTCCCATAGAAAACTAGCTGTAAGCAGATGTGCATTCTTACAAAAACTTCTTATTTTATAAAGAAAAGATTGATTTAGCAGGATGCAAATAGGTATCTGGGGATGGAAAGAAATAAGAATACATGCAGGTTATAATTATCTGTATCTAAAACCAGGATATGAGGAAATTTTCTCCTTTCTGCCTTCTAACATTAGAAAAAAACTGTAGTTCATCCTCCCCTCTTAGAAACTCATTAACAACCTTCCTGATAAACATAAAACCCTCTTCAGTGTTTCTTATGTTTTCAGTTCTGCTTTGGGCATACATAGAACAGAGCCAGTCTGTACATCTATTTCTTATTTAAACTAACCAGAACTAAAAATAGAAAGCACTACATGCCCTGATTAATCTGACCCAGTCAGTATGCTCAGAGCGCAATTAAAACCATTTATTTTTAAGATATGACTGATGTTTTTCTGTTACGTTAACAGAAAGGCTCAATAGGGAGTTTAGTTCAGAGTTAACCCCCAATTTTACAGGTAATTTCTCAGTCTTCTCATTCCTACCTCCTCAGCAGTCATCATAACTTGCCATAACAAACCAGAGCCTTTGCATAAACGGGGTTAGGAATGGAGGGCTAAATGCAGCAGGTAGATCCAAACCTGCAAATAAAGTATTGGGCCATGTCTGTTCTCCACTCTTAAAGGTTTTAGTCTTTAAAATAATGAAATAATCTCACAGGAAGTTAAATCTCTCCTCTCAGCCAAGTGTACTTGCAGTTCAACTCTTTTTTTTTTTCCTGCAATTTTTTTGCCACCTAAATGTTTCATAACTCTTTTTCAGCAGCATTACAACTGCAGCAGGAAGAGGTGAAGGGTTACAGTTGTGCCTTCCTACCCTACCCTGTATGTAGGTGGAAGATGAGAGATTTGTGTCTAACTAGGCTGAGGGATTTGAATATAAATCACCACTCTGTGAGCAAATAAATGTATTAACAAATAAGCTATGATGGCTGAGGTTGGATAGTAACTTTACTAGGGAAATGAAAGTGCATACCTACATCCCTAAGTTAGATCTCTAAGCTATTGAGGAATGTGTTTTAGGAACTCCCCTTGGTTGGTACTTTTTAAATAAACAGACAGCTCCCTTTCCTGAGTTCTATGAAATTACAATTTTTAATTGCTATTCGCTTCTCATGAACTGCATAACAAGTACAAAAGTCCATCTTTTATGTTTGTACTTTCATCATCAGGACCAGGCACTGAGAAGTGAGACACTGAGGTGTGTATTTCTGTTATTGGACCCAGCACATACTGCCTCCATGCACATAGCAGCTCTGCTCTATACTTGAGAATAGCTACCTGTCTGCTCAAGGAGGTATACAGATTTTTACATTAGGTGTAATGACAGTTGGGTTCACAAATGAGCAAAAAGCTGAATTTTTACTGTCCAGCACCCAGAATTGCTGTCAGATTTTTCAAAGCTATAACACATTGAAAGTCTTCTAGCTGGACTTTCAGGAATGCTCAGCAAACAAAGTGGTCCTTTACTTCAGATGCAGTGTGCGACATGGACTTCTCTCAAGATTTGGTTCCATGCATAAATAGCGGGACCTCAAACATTACCCATTTAAAGGGAAAGTGGGTCATGATCTGCATGCACTGAAGTTAGGAAGGATTTGGGCTTCACTGCAATTTTGTCACTGCAGTGATGGTAAGATCTTAAAAATAACTAACATTCCAGCACAAAAAGTGAAGTTCTCTTTCAAATCCGTATTGGGTTTGTGTGGTAAAGTTTTGGTAGCAGGGGGGCTACAAGGGTGGCTTCTGTGAGAAGCTGCTAGAAGCTTCCCCTATGTCTGATACAGCCAATGCCAGCCAGCTTCAAGATGGACCCACCGCTGGCCAAGGCCGAGCCCATCAGTGACAGTGGTATCGCCTCTGGGATAACATATTTGAGAAGGGGAAAAAACTGCTGCACAACAGAAACTGCAGCCAGAAGAGAGGAGTAAGAATATGTGAGAGAAACAACTATGCAGACTCCAAGGTCAGTGAAGAAGGAGGGGGAGGAGGTGTTGCAGGCGCCAGAGCAGATATTCCCCTGCAGTCCATGGTGAAGACCATGGTGAGGCAGGCTGTCCCCCTGCAACCCATGGATGTTAATGGTGGAGAAGATATCCACCTGCAGCCCGTGGAGGACCCCATGCCAGAGCAGGTGGATGCTCTCCATGGAGAGCCCGCACTGGAGCAGGCTCCTGGCAGGACCTGTGGACCTGTGGAGAGAAGAGCCCATGCTGGAGCAGGTTTTCTGGTAGGACTCGTGACCCCGTGGGGGACCCACGCTGGAGGACAATGTGTGATGAACTGACCTCAGCCCCCCCATTCCCTGTCCCCCTGTTCCGCTCGAGGGGAGGAGGTAGAGAAATTGGGAGTGAAGTTGAGCCTGGGAAGAAGGGAAGGGTGGGGGGAAGGTGTTTTAAGATTTACTTTTTATTTCTCATTATCCTACTCTGTTTTGATTGGTAATAAATTAAATTAATTTCCCCAAGTCGAGTCTGTTTTGCCCGTGATGGTAATTGCTGAATGTCTCCCTGTCCTTATCTTGACCCACAAGCCTTTCATTATATTTTTCTCCCCCTGTCCAGTTGAGGAGGGAGAGGGATAGAGCGGCTTTGGTGGACACCTGGCAAGGTCAACCCACCACAAAATACAATTTGGAAACAGATATGTGGAGCTTCTGAGTAGCTGGAAAGAGATCTTCAGACCTCTCTCTAATGATTTAATTTTAAATGCATAAAATTCCATAAAATTAAATTAATAAAATTAATAAATTGAAATTCTTATAATGCATTTGGTATAAAAAGCCAAATCATACTATTTTAAGAATTATTTTTCATACTTTGAGCCTGATTCTTAGGTGATATAAAGTATTATACTGATTTACCCATGATACCAGCTTAGACTGGCTAATATCTTTTGCTCTAACTCCTTTAAAGTCTAGACAAAACCTCTGAAGAGCGGAGCACTAGGCAATGAGTGCTTCCCATGTACACACAGTAGTGCTAATAATCTTCTTTCAGGTGGGATCCAGGCTTTCTTCTAAACCAGGCAACTCTTGCACTGTTTACAAAAATAGAGTGTAAAAGCATTAAACACTCTGAAATTACAGCAGCTGACCTTATGATAGACTCAGTTTTCCCAAGCTTTATTTTAACTGGTTTGCTTATCTGTAAATTAATATTAGTCAGATTTAAGAAAGTCTTAATCTCCAGATTTTATATTTTCACACACCCTTAACTGAAAAAGACATTTTAACCACTTTGTAAAATTTATCATTTAGTTAAAATCTATTGTAAAATCAAGGAACTTGAATACTTTAGGAATATTTCAAGTGATTAGGTTGTCATTAGGAAAGTATTAATAATTATTGATTATAACTGTTATAACTACAGTCAAAGACAGTTCAGCAGCTCAGGTCACTCTCAAGTAGTCTCAGAGGGATTCAGGGCAGCTCAGTCAGCCTGGCAGCCCTGGTAATTTGTCTCCTCTCACAGATGCTGCCTGGTCACACACAAGCAGGGACATGCAGTATGCAGACTGGCTTTGCTGCAGCACCTTTGGCCACATGCTCTGGGGTAGACTAATACACAGGGTGGCTGTAGCTTTT
The DNA here is from genome assembly GCA_034782735.1 of Sagittarius serpentarius. Taxonomy (NCBI): domain Eukaryota; kingdom Metazoa; phylum Chordata; class Aves; order Accipitriformes; family Sagittariidae; genus Sagittarius; species Sagittarius serpentarius. The sequence continues at coordinate 65,598,354 of JAVKLA010000074.1, forward strand.
TCTAAAGAAGCCTGTGCCAGTCAGTGTCAGGCTCGTCTTTGTCATGGGAAAGCAGTGACCTCAGCAAAACAAAAATAACCCCACCTCTCTCAATTTCTTTCTGACATTTGCTTTAGCTTAGAAGAAAGTTATATTTGGAGCAGATGGAGGAAGGTGTTCAGTTCACTGGAGCACCAAATTCCCCTGTTGATTTTTTTCCTTCCCAGTTGTGAAAGACACCCTGTACTGGACCCAAACAATTTACCCTGCTTCTAACCCCAGGGGCTACGTCAGACCTTTCAAATGGATTGTTGCTACTGATTCATATTGCTTATTCTCTCTTAGAAAGTTTTGTCCTTTAACAATACCTAGTAAAAAGCATATTCACTTTCTTATGTAAAGGAGATATAGGACTGTAATATTTCTTTAAAATGTGTGCTCAATACTTGTTTTATCAGTGTTGTTTTAATTCCAAAAAATAAAGTCAAAATTAGAACATTGCTGAAGCTCTTTAGACCTAAAGCATCATATAGTAAAAATTATTTTAGTTTTTAACTGGGTGTATACAGGCATTTTACCCTACCAAACTGCTTATGTTCTTGCTTCTAGTTTGTAAACACAGGACTAGAAAGACTTTCCTCATAACAGACATTGTTCCTTCACAGTGGTTTTAAGATCTATCTTAAATGTGGGGGTTTTTTTCTACTGTTAAAACCTTTTAACACTGAAGAGTTCACATATTTTCTTCGGCCTTCTTTTGGCTTGTTAGAAGAAAATACTCTTGAATCAATTTGAAAGAAATTATAATTTCCCCTGAGTAGTAAATTCCTGCATGTTTTTTCTTTTTTTTTCTCCTTGGTGGTAAGGAGTAAAGAAAATACTCATTTAGTCTCTTTTGACAACATAGTCTAATTCCTTCCAATTGTTTTAATAGCCCAGTCATCTGAAGAATGATCAAAATCTCCAGGTCCATAACTATCTCAGTTCTTGGCAGCTGATGTTATACTTGCATGACAGGAGTTTGTTACTAATCCCAAAATCAATGAACTTCCATTTTGCAATATTTCAGCCTTTTTCCAATACTTTAGTCCCTCGGGATCACCTGTTTATATCCAGATGATATCTACATACACCTTTTTCTTTGATAACTCAGTTTTGCTCATCAGTAAGTTTTACTCGTGCTCCTTTTCAGAAAATTCTTTTTTTTTCTTTTTTTATTTTAATGTCATTAATGGAAATAAACAGATTGGTCCCAAGATTTATCCTTGAACTCCCCAAATAACCTCCATGGAACCCAATAGTTCCTCTTCAGTAAGCTTTTGTTGTCCTCTACATTACCTTATCCACTTTACAATTCTTGTCTTAATCCCTGCATTGTCTAGCTGAAGTAGTAATTTCCTATGTGGCACCATATCAAATACTTTAGTGATTCTAATTTATATTTCCCTTGTGTAGAAAAAAATCATTATCAAAAAAGGATATCAGATTAGTCCAGCATGATCTGCTTTTAGCAAACCTGTGTTGCATTTTCTGCTATTTTATCTCAATGTCTTTTTATTCAACTCTTTAAAAGTTGAAGCCTAGCATACTATTGAGATCAGACTAATTTCCTCTTACCCTTCTCTTCCACCCCTGCTCCTTTATATCAAGTCTTACATTTCCTATCCTGTAATCTTATGGCACCACCACTGACTTGATAGGTTTCTTTAAAATACTTACCCCCTCCACATTCAGATCTCAGAGCTCAGTGTAGCCGATGACTTTACTAATGAGTTGCCTGATTTTATTAAGGCTTGCCCTTTTGAAACTCAAGTTCTCATTACAAACCTAGTATAATTTAATTTAAACTGAATCAGTTTGCAATCACTCAATTAGACATTATTTGTACGTTCAGCCTTTTTACAGCAACTTTCTTTAGACTTGTTTTCATATAAAGTAGCATCATCTTTTGCTGGCTCAAGGTTTAACGGTTAAAGAATGTAATAACAATTAAACCCAGAAAGTCCTGACCCCATTGCTGTAGTGAGGATGCTGCCTGCTCAAGCCCATAGAGACTTTAAAACAGGAATTGAAAATGACTGGCACAACTCTGGGGGTGTGCAGCTCAGGGCTGAAATAATGTCAGAGTGAAAGGACTGTGATGTGTAAGGGGTCTGGAATAAGCAGACTATCAATGAAGGTTTTTTCTTGAGATATAACAGAAAGAGAGAAAAATGCACTTGAGTCTGGAATAGAAACAGAAAGGACTAGGGCAACTTTGAGACAATTATTTTTTCCAGATTTTTCTCACGTGTTCTATGACTGCACAGAGATATAATACTAATTGCTCCTGTCTCCTTTCAGTCTTCTGTTTAAAACTGCTCAGTCATAGCAGTTCTGGACTGACGTTACCAAATACAAGGGTGTTTCTCCAAAATGTTGTCCCAGACTCCGGCCTGGGACTTTCTGACCCAGAAGCAGAGTTTTGAATTTAATATCTCGTAATGGATATTACTTCCTTGGATTTGTCCAGTCAGTTTTTCAATCCATGTACATTGATAGCACCTGCAGCATTCTGTTGCAAGGTGTTTTACAGTTCAACTATGTTGCGTAAAGAAGCATTTCCTTTCTTTGAAGACACACTGTCATAGTTGCATTTTATGCCTGTATTTGATACCTGCTAGTTCTTGCCTGGGGAGATACAGTGAGCAGCCTCAATCTTACTGTCTTCGCAGGGTCACTCATAATTTTATAGACTATCTTATCTCTCTTTGGTCATCCCTTTTCTAGCATGAAGATAGCTCATCTTAGCTATTTTCTGCTACAGAAATTATTCCATATTCTTGAGTTTTAGTAAACACGCACTTCATTTAAAGAAGCATGTGCGAAATCTTAAAAGGAAGAGAAATAAAAAATGTCTTTTACTAGAGCCATGAAACATTACAGCCAATCTTCGTTCTTTTCTCAGTGAGCAAAGAGATGTTTGGAGAACACAATTAGATTAGTGTTTTTTGTTATATTGTGTGCCCTTATTACTGTTATCTAGGTCAGTCTGAAAATCTAGTTCAAGCAAAAGCCATGA
>JAVKLA010000074.1:65657029-65676113 GCA_034782735.1 Sagittarius serpentarius
TCAGGGAAGTTAGTGTTAGGCTATTTCCCCAGGTTTGGGTTTTGGATAGACTACCCGTCCCATGAGAAGTTTGTTGTGTTTCTTCCAGCTATTGTGATTCAGTGTGGGAGGCCTCATCTCTCATACCACAGAGAGCATAGACTAATGCAGGAATCTGCTTCTCAGAAGGAAATAGTTACATATGGGATCCAAATTATGTTTCTGAATTTACTTATATGTTGGTATGTAAAAGCCTTGTGTGCTTGATCACTCTAATCAGGCTCAATAATGGGCGAACAAATAAGTGAGTGACAACATCGGGTTTTAAAAGTCTCTCTTGAGCAGCAAAATAAGTTGCCAGATTTTCTGAAGTGCTACACACCCCAGAGCTGCGACTGAACCTGTGTTTCTGTACTTGAAGAAACATGTGTCCACATGCGATGTATGGACATATGTCATATCTCCTTCAAAAGTGTACATCTGGGCTGGAGATCCCTGCTGTTCCAGGCAAAGTGGAGCTGATTCCTGTTCTCTCTCGTAGTATCTTTGTCCCTGCATTTCAGAAAGAAAACAACGACCCTTTTTACTTTCTTACCAGAGTAAGATCTTCCGTGTTCTCCCTCCAGACTAAGAACCATATCCAGGTCTATATGCAACTGCAAGTGGCTATCAATTTCCTACTTAAAATGGCTTCTTTTCCTTATGAAAGCACAAGAGGAGTGACCATAATCGCTAGAATATACGCTTGCTGGTAAAATCATTACTAAGTTACGTTTGATCAGCCAAGTGCTTTCAGTCTGTCCTTGATGATGAGTAGTTGGATGGAACTTTGTTTCTGCTCATTTCAGTAGCTGTCAGTCCAGTACATTTTGGGCAGCCCCATAATGATTTCAGAGCCAAAGCACTTTTCAGCCAGCTACACATGAAATCAGCCTCAGTGCTCTAATACATAAATAGTTAGCATCTTTGAAGCAGGTTCAGCCATTCATTAGTAGTTCAGAAATTACAAGACTACAATGTCAAAGGTGTCGTTTGTACCTTCAGGGTCCTCAAATAATCTTGGGTAGAATTACACCACCCACACTGAATGTCAATATTATGGATAAGATACTTTCACTTAGAGTACAGAGGTGAAATGAACAAAGCTTTACTGTGTCTTTACGCAATATGTGTAGTTACAATAGAAAAGTCACTTCATACAGATTTTCTTCTATTACATTTCAGACTATAATTTAATAGGCAGAGGCCTGCAGTCCCTAATCAAGAATCACTTAAATAGCTGGACAAGGCCTCTTTTCCAGCTATCTCAGCCATTTCCTTTCAACTAAAAAATACCCTCAGGACATTATTTTTCAATTTTCTGTTTTAATTACAGAATCTAGTTTGTATCAATTAATATTTTTAATAGCAAGGCATCACTTAACAGGAAGTGATCTTTCACTGGGAGAGAGGGAAAGTCAGGAAAGACTTTTTTTATTGTGTCAGATGCATCAGGTCTGCAGGGAACAGTCGCCAGCTCTTTCCCCTGAGAAAGCAAGGCATGGGATGAACCATAAAATGTCTGGCACTTGCCCAGGTTTCTTACAGCACAAAACCACAAGGTAGTTCAGACACTATGTTACTTCCCGTCCATTCTGGAGAAAGCCAGATTAGGGATTTAGCTGGAGGGGAATAAAACACATCACAAATAATTTCAGTGCCTAATGCCAGTCACCTGTGCAACAGACTCTAAAGCAAAGGCAGCAGAACTACCACAGCAGCGGCGCAGGCGGAAGAGGGCAGAGGAGCACAACAGTCAGAGCTACAGCCCACAGGAGGCTCGGCAGTGGTGTCAGTGTGCCTGAGACCACAGAGGAGCTGCGGCCTTTCCTGCAACACCCTCTGCCCTGCTTGCCCCAGCACAGCACTCTTTTAATCAACATTTTCAGGGCAGTAGGGACTGTGCGGTGTTGGAGGGCAGACGTTCAGCACACCATTTAGCTGCCATATAAGTGGAATGCAGAAGCCCAGATTCAGGTAAATTATGAATTTATCTTTACAGATACACACATTTTTTGCAGGGTGTAAGATTTGCTACAGAGCATTTGTGTGCTGAGTTGCCAAAATTGAACCAAAAGCATGATGTTCAGGCCTTTTGCTAAACTCACTCATTTTAAAGGCTTTAGTTAAATGTGCTGTAGTTTACTTTCCAATTTTGTATTCAACCAGGAGCAATGATATGTGGTTCCAGGCCCTCACCAGCCTCAGCATGTTTACAGTTGTACCTCTGTGGCAGGTTAACCTTGGCCAATGGCCAAACACCCACCCATCCACTCTCTTACTGCCCCTTCTGCTCAGCAGGGCAGGGGGAGAAAATAAGATTAAAAAGCTCATGGGTTGAGATAAAGTCAGGGAGATCACTTACCGGTTACCATCATGGGCAAAACAGGCTCAACTGGGGGAAAATCAATTTTATTTATTGCTAATTAAAATAGATCTGGTTGGTGACAAATAAAGGCAAAAATTAAAAACACACCTTCCCACCCCTCCCACCCTTCTTTGCAGGCTCAACATCACTCCTTCGTTCCCTGTTCCTCTACCTCCACTTAACAAGCAGCACAGTGGGACGGGGAATGGGGCTTGTGACCAGTCCATAACATCTCCCCTCTGTCGCTCCGTCCTCCTCGCAATTTTCCCCTGCTCCAGCATGGTGTCTCCACAGGCTGCAGGGGACTATCTGCTCTGGTGTCTGGAGCACTGCTTCCCCCTCCTGCATCACTGACTTTCCTCTTCTCAGGGTTGCTTCCCACCTTTTCTTTTCTTCCCTCCTCTGCCTGTCTGCCATTTTTGCCCTTTCTTAAACAAATTTTCCCAGAGGCACCACATACATGGCTCTCAGGCTCAGCTGTGTCCTGTGGTGCGTCCTCTGGAGCCAGCTGGCATCATCTGTGTCTGGCATAGGACAGGTCCAATCTCTTCCTACAGAGGCCACCCCTGCAGTCCTCTGCTGCCAACATCTTGCCACGGCCACCCTGTACAGCCTCCTGCTTCCCAAGACACTGCTATCACCAGCAGGTAGTACGATATGCAGGGTATGGACACCTCCAATTTCCTCTGTATATCACACCACTTCTCTGCTTAAGCTGATAATTAAGTCAGTGAAAAGAAGTGGAAGGTAGAAAAGAGTAGAAACTGTGCAAGGAAGCAGGGAAACACAAGGAATGGTACGACAGTGTTATTATTTTCCTTATTCCTCCGGAATTCCTTTCTCATTTTTACAGGTAAACAATCCTTTTGATTCTCACCATTGCTTCCTGACCATGTCTTTGGTTTAACTCTGTCAGTGATGAAATTGTGCGTGCAAAAATATAATTTTTCAGTTTGTTTCACCATATCCCTGTTTTGCAGTCTTGCACCCATGATCTTCTAATAGATGAAAGAAAATGTAACAGTTCCTTAGTCTACTGAGCACCTTCAAGGGGAAAAAAAACAACAAACATCACACTAATGTACCAAATTGTTATATTTCAAATGCATCGACTTCTTATTTTGGCAGGAAACACACATACACACACGCACACAGCCACATGCACATACCTTCTTTAAGACATGCTCAACAATTTTTCAAATAATACTTATATCACTTACTTTCATGCACTTCATCTTTCATGCACTTCAGTACCTTACACACATCAACATACAATGTGTTTGTTGAAAACACAAAACATCGCTCATGTCTGATAGTAATTTGGCACTCTGAATACATCTCCAGTAAATGATTCAGGATTTCAAGTAGACAGATACCACTTTAGCTCTTTCTCTTGGCTGCTCAGTGCTGTTGTAACTCAGATATTTGGGCATGCGCAGAAGCAGAACTTTGTGGTTTCTGGAAGCCTCAGGCACCTATAGAGCTTGGCCATCCTCATGATTAGCAGCCAAACTGCAGGGATTATTAGCGATCCAGAGCAGGACCTGAAGATCTGCATTTTAAGCCAAGATATCAACATTCCTTTCTTAAAAATCTGATCTTGAATTCAGTCATAAACTTAAAAAAAGTTTGTTCTGTGTGTATTGTGATTAAGAACAGAAAAAGAAAAAAAAAGCTTTCTTTTCCATGGCAGCCTTGCAGATGGTTAAAACACAATCAGACTGCAAAGTTGGGAAAAAAAACTAGAACAATAACTTTTTATCTGTGGTTAAAATAAACTAAAGAGTTTGATTTGGTGCTACCAGCAATTCTTATTAAATCCCTGCACGTAAGACAGGCAAAATCATCAGTACTTTGAAATGAAGCTATCAAGAACTAAATTGCATGCCCTAACTGAAACGTGCCTGTGGTGTGGCATGTTCATTCCAGAAACTTTGTCTGGTTTTGGAGAGAATTAAGGTTTTAATGAAAGTATTAGTAATACTTTCTAATTACTACTAATAACTACTCATAAACAGACAGTATGAATGAAGATTAGGCTTATCATAGACAAGTACATGCAAAGTTTCCGAGGACTCAGTCAATTCGGAGAAGCGAAAGCAAGTCACCTCTGTTAGCTGCGTCATCTACAACACACACATTCAAATTATGTGCCCAAGTTATACAATATCAACCCTGTAGTTAAAAAAACAGTTCTATTAAGCCAAAGTTTTGTTTTCAGTCGCATTAACTTGAACCAAGAATAAATATATAGTACGCACATCAGAGTTATTCAGCTCTGTGCCAGTGTAGAAGAGGAACAAGCTATGTCTTGTAATTTAATGTGAAGAGCTTGTTCATGTGTTTCTGCCTGCTATCACAGTGTACAAAATGTAAAACCAGAGCATTTCATGGAATACAATCCACTTTTGTTCACAAGTAGAATTCTTTGTTGTTACAAAGGTGGGCAAATGGTCACTCCAAACATCATAAATACTCAAACAGCTAAAATATATTCAGGAGTTGAAATTAAATCCTTCTATTATCATGAAAAACCCTGAATTTTTTACACTAGTCTGTAACTAATACTTCCAGGAATATATGAGAAATAAATGAAAGCAGGCATTTTCTCAGGCAAAAGCACAGACTGCAGACCATCACTGAAAAATTAAGTTATGATTGTGTTTTATTAGGTGCATTTCTCAGGAAGATTTTTGTTTATTCTCATCGGCCTGCTGTCCTCTGTTATTATAATTTACAAGCGCACAGGCAGTCTAATATACCCTTGTTTGAAACACTTCAGAATCTATTGGCAATTTTCAGCAGTAGCAATGTGTGGTTTTGCTCTTGCATAATTGTCTTTAGCAAGTACTTCTAGGGAAGAAAGATTTTCAAATTCACATGAAAGGAGAGACTGATTAGAGTATGCTATTTATGATGATAGCATTAAACTTTGCTGTTTACCTTCACATTCTCAGTACAGGTGGTCCTTTGTTAGCATGGCCCTTTCCAAATGTTTTAACTCTTTCAGAGAGGTAACACAAGTGTGTCTAGAACCAGATTTTGCTGCTGTGAATTCAGTGTGCTGAAACTGCTTTCCAGGATTAAACACCATTATTTATATGTAAATATGTCAGTAAGGAAAAAATAATATGCAAGCCACAATTGTCAGAAAAGAGCAGAAACAGAAGGGACTGAAACAGTGAGTCAAGCTAGAGGAACTTTACACATTTAATAATAATTGTCATACTAGTACACTTTACTTTCCCAGATATAACCTTTTATCTAGAATGATACACAGTGAAATTATTAATATACTAATTTGAGTGAGTCTTAATGCAAATAAAAGAAACTAAGAATTTTTTCTTTGAAAAGCTAAGGACTCTGTTTATGTCATGTAGCCATCCAAGATTTTATTCCAGAAACCTATAGCAAAAATCTAATTTTAGGATATAAATCTTAACTATGCATAGCATAACAGCGACATTCCAGCAAATCAAAAGTAACATATCCTTAAAAGACCAGGACCCACAGAAAACAAAGTGTGGTTTTTTCAGTGTTTTTACTTAAGTCTTATCTCCCAGCTATATACACAGGAATGAAATGGCATACCATCTTAGTCCAGTATCTTGTCTCCAAGGCAGGGAGCCAATACTGAGGAGCGAATATAAAACGCAAAACGTGTAAAAAGAAGGTTAAGTGATTATGAGAAACTAAGAACACATCCAAATGAAGTCTAGCAGCTTTTTCTCGTAACAAGGGAAAAGTTATAAATAATCCAATGATGCAACAATTTTTTAAAAGATAGCCTTTTGATAAATTGATAGTATTTTAAAACAACTGTAAGGCATAAGCTTATGCACCGATTATGTCATTTGCATGTAAACCAAGGCTTATATTAATCTCATTAATGTCAGTTCCAGGGCTGTGCGTCTCCCTAACAATTGTAAATTGTTTCAAATATTACTTTACAAAATCAACCAATGACAAAAATGAATAGCTATTTTGTCTTGCACAAGGTCCAGCTTCTAATTGTCTCATCTAAGTAATAATTGGATTCTTATTTCTGTGACTTAAAGAAGTGTTTCTTTTTTCAGAATAGGAAAACTGCCTGTTATCTTTTATGTTCCTTTCTGCTGCAGCAAATGTCTTTTCAAACATTTGGGCTTCTTATTTTCTTGTTTGTTCCTCTGTTTCACACAGACAAAAGTGGAGATGAGGAGTAAGTCAAGCAGACAGGGAAGTCTGTACTTGCCAGAGTTTCGTTTTGTACCAGCACATCTGTCGTTTTAGGATAAGCACTGCTCTGAGCATATCCCCAGCTAGTAAAGCCCAAAGCAAAAAGATGAAAATGAACACGTTCTTCATACACAGCCCTGCCTCTGCAGCTGACCAGGGGCTGCTTTCTTTTTGATGGCCCTGTCCAGGGCTTCTCAAGGGCATTGCACAGGTTGCACAGGCTGGTGCATGTATCCTCAGAGGTAGGACCAGGCTCCACAAATCCCTTCTGACCTCTGTACCCCATACAGGTGCTATTCCTGACATTTCTCTGCCCCCCTCCCAGTTTTCTTATAGAAAGAAACTCCTCCACAGGAAAGATGCTACATTTACACTGATTCAGTGTACATGGCTAGGTCAAAAGTCACCAGGACAGTTAGAGAGACCAGGGACTTTTGGGTGTAGGAAGGAGCTAGGAGGACAAATCGTTGCACTTTAGGGAAGCTGAAAGGTGAGAGTTTGAAATTTAGAGGACTGGGGCTGGCTGGAGACCGTGACTATGTGCACCTTTCAGGAGAGGGGCCTAAATTATGATGAAAAATTTCTCAAAAAACTTTGAGAGTTGTTATGCTATATTGATAAGTTCCTTAAGATATTCTGGTCTACACTGACTGTAGGAAGAGCTATAGCCTCCAGCACATGTTCTAATAAAGATTTTGTGTACCCTGCTGGCTTCCCTATCTAGTTATTCTATATATAGTTACACATATATAGTTATTGCCTATATAGTTATTCTTCCCTGCATTGTTATTTGAAATGTTTCTAAACACAATTTCTCCCTTCTTTGCACAAAACATGGAGGAAAAAACAAGCAGGTCATTTATTTTCCTCATGTCCCTTACCACTCTGATGTCAGGTCAGAGTTCCCTGAGAAACCACAGCTCTTTTATTTAGTCTTAAGATGTTCCTTTCTTCCCACTTCCATGCATGTGTAGACGCCATAGCATGCTCAAGGCCAAATGGAAAGAATAATTAAAATCTCTGCTTTCAACAGTTAATTAGATATTTTTCCTCCAGAAATGGTAATTTTTCAGCTTGATGTTCATTACAAAATTCCAGTTTATTGAAACATCTCATACAAAACTTGCTTCACTGAAGAGTTTTTCATACCTACAGCAGACACGACAGAACAAGATTGAAGTTAAACCTCTCTTTTCCCCTTTGTATTTACTATTTTTAAGAATTTCAGTCTTAGATAATTAGTTTGTGGTATCTTTCACTCAATATGCAGGTAGTATTAATATCTACCTCAATGCAGATGACTCTTCTGAACGTTAGGACATGTCAGAGATAGTTGCTTTGATGCTGGAGCTCTCTTTCTGAGCCTAGTCCCATGCATTGCCTTTCCCATGCTTCTGTGGAAGAGGACTGTAGCTGTGCAGCTGACTGCATTTTTGTCTATCCTCATCTGACTGGTTTTGAAACCTAACATATATTATCTTCTTCCTGGATTATTTCAGTATAAACAAGACTTTTTAAAGTGAAAAGGTATTTCAGACCTTTCAGTTTTTGTCACAAGAGGTGTAAGTGCAGAATGAGCATCATCCTCTGAAAATCAGGAATTCTGAAGTAGCAGAACATAAACAAAAATGGAAATACCAGGTTGTCTACTTTCCTTTAAAAATCATCAGAAAACCTGTGTAGCCTCTTATTTAATGTGAGCTTAGCAATTATTCAGACAAACTGCTCAGGAACTGAAATTTGTTTTAACTTACAATATGTTAGAAACAAATCCGATCACACAATGTAATAATTATGCTGAGGTAACATAAAATTATATTTGATTTAAGGTTTTTGACATCTCACTAAGGCTGTACATTTAAAAATATATTGGCATAGTGAAACAACAGTTGAGAATTGCTAATTGCAAGAAATAATATTTTGTGTCTGCATCCACATGTATGATGATTGTTAAGAGATCTCACGTATCCCTTTTTCCTAAGATTTTGTTTTAGCCTGAGTTAAATGCAGTATCTAATTGCCAATTGCAATGCAATATAATATGATACTTATTTTTTCCACTTGAGTAGATAAAGTGGGTATCTATTTATATTATCATGATGTTTGAGGCAGTAGAGGCTGATTAGTTACATTGAATGCCAGCAAAAGCATGTGCAGTCTCCTGAATAAAAATTGGCAGCTTTCGTGGCATTTGAATGCAAACAGACAAAAAAGAAGAAAGATGTGTTCTACACTGAGGTCCTGGTGTTCTTCTTATGTGGCCTGTTCACACCAATAAAATCGTAAAATGTGAAATTCATCCAAGTTTGTCTTTTTTCCTTTCCCAGATAACTAATGTTCTTGGCATTGCTTAGCAATAAATAGACATACAGATACAGCCCTTAAGTGAACAGTGTATGTTATTTCCTTTTAGCAAGGTACAGATAAAGTGCATCCCTGTTACTGTGTTTGATAGAGTTCATTTGGGCGAAGAGGCTCTGCTTTGGATGAGCTGTATTTTCCACTAATGAGTATTTTCTATATATTGCTTCTTATGAAGAACTGACAGCCTTGTAATAATCTGTTTTGACAGTATTTTCCTAGAAATATTGTGTTAAATATTTTTAGACATGAGGGATCATGGACATATGGATATAGTGGTGTGTGCCTTGTCTAATTATATGCATTATACAATTTGCCATTGTTGGAGACTGTTGCACCATCTTTCATTCATTTAATAATGCTTTTGCAAATTGGCAGATAGCATTTGGGCTAAAATACACACCGGGTTTCTGCAGGAATAAAACATGCTCTGCCTTTTCTCTAGTGTAGAGCAATTTGTCAAGTAATTAGCCAACCTAATTAAATTTTTGTAGCACTAATCAAACGAATATGCTAAAATTTTCTTTGCACAGCCAGTTTGTTGTCTGCTTGCATTTAACTTGATGGTTTGAAAGAGGCCCTACTATGTCTGCCACTCCACTTAATCACCTCATTTGCATTTTATATTGGTAAATCAAATTAAGCACCAGTGGCTTTTAGTATGATTGACTATGGTCAGGGCTGTTCAGATGGGACTTTTTCACAGAAAATTAGGCACATTTTAATATGAGTGAGTCTGTGCTTTCAGCATTCAGCAAACTACATTCACTCAGCTAATTAAAAGTGCTTGTTGCTTTTTGCCGATGTATGATAGATTTATCCAGCTGGTGTGTCCATTTTCTTTTGCATAATTTCTTGATGGAAGTTTTTATCTTTATACATAATAAGATTGTCTAAACAACACTTCAAACAAATTTGCAAGAACTATATAAATAATATTTTGCAGAAGCTATTTACTTTGAAAGAAATACACTTGCTGTTCAGCAAACTGATTAGGTTATATATCTTTGCTTTTACATCCTTCTAGAATATAATCCTTGACGCTATGAAATTTTCAGATTTTGTCTTCACTGAGCCAGAATACATCACTTTCCCAAAATCATGGGAAAAAGCTGCTGAGGAGTATCCCTAATGGTTCTGTCATGGTGTAGTTTGATCCTCCTGTAGATTAGGTCACAGTTCTGACCCAAACCCTTACAGATGAAATTGCTTATAGAAAGAAGTTATTTATGTGCATAGGTGTTTCTTCATTGTTTGTTATTTTGAAGGATACTTTGCCATAGATAAAGCATTGATTGGAATGAGAATGGAAATTTTTCTTTTTTTCAAGGGGTGATATGAACACAAGTATCAAAATGCATTGCCTGATCAGTTGAAGTTCATATATGTGCTAACAATAGCTAGAAAATGGAAGGAAAAGTAGTTTCACTAACATATTTCCAAAAAAAGTCTAGCTTTCATCAATTTTTTGGAAGAGACTAAACAAGCCTAAACTGGTAGTAGGGAAACAAACAACAAAAGTAAGGACTTGATGATAAATGACTTCTTTTTTCCTAAAAGAACTGTGTTCACACAATGTCATTTAGTCCCTAATATATACATACATATACACATATACATAATTCTTTTATAAAAGGACTGATAACACAAAATAGCCACCATTACTGAGACCTGACATGAGACAATGTAAGTGACAAAAAGATAATTTTGGACCCAGCTAGTAAAATACCTTGAGCTTTGGCACACCTGTACACTCCGACAATTATCTGGCTCCAAATAGCTGTCTAAGTTCAAGAGGCTCATGCACTCCCCTTGCTGGGGTGGCAGTAAGCCCTTGGCCAGCCCTTGTGTGGATGGTGGAAAGATGAAGGTTCCTTAGACATTTGTTAGACATGAGCAGCTGCTCATGACAGTCACCCACTTAGTGGAAGGTGAGGAAGGAATGAAAGAGATTCAGCTATGGAAACATTAATAAATTTTTTCAGAGAAGAGCTAATTTAACAAAACATTTCTTTTGCAACACTTCATACATGGATCCAAAGCAAAATTTTCCCCTACAAACTGCAGGACTTTGAGGTGGCTACAGAGTGCTCAGATATTCTCTTCTGTCAATAGAGCTGTGTGTGATAGAAATAATTTAAGAGGAGGAAAGAGGGCAATCTTAAACTGTCATAGCTATTTGTTAATTAAGTGTGTCTAAATCTTTAGTCATGCAATTAGCCTCATTGATTGAAACTGAAGGCTCACATAAAGAGGTCTGAATTTGTTGCATCAGGTTGTTTTGGATGGGGAGGATGAAGGAAAGTGCCAAAATGTATGACAGAAAAATAAAAGATAGTAATAGCAAAGAATGATGTAAATATAGGAAAAACAGTTTGCAAGTGTTCAATTGAAGATAATACAGTGATGCAGCTAACTGCAATGCTTAGATACTGACCTTATTGTTCTAAGAGTCAGACTTAAAGATGAAGTTTGCATCCATCCCCATTACATTTTGCACAGTGCAGAGGTTTCTCTGTAAAAATTCTTCTGCAAATCTTAAAATGCTAGAAATTAAGGACCACATCATACCCCGTTCCCTGATGGGGAAAGCGTCCTTGGACATGAAATTAGTGGTTTAGCTATGAAAAATAATGGTGGGAAAAAAAAGACTCAACAGTGGCCATACAGATCTCAAAAGAGAAGCTCGAGCTGAGCCCTTGACCCACAATGTACAAATGTAACAGATGTCTAAGTACTGTAATGCAGCTTTAATTAAACATAGTCCAAAATCTCCTTGCTCTAAGCTCATGGGGATTATCATGATAAGAACTTGGCCCTGTTCTGGACAAATTCGCTTCAGTCCAGAAGAAAGGCAGTAATGCTTTGTGTGTTTTGGTACTGGGCTGGAATAAAGCAGCAAAATCCTGTAGGTACAGCTCATTTACCTGAGGACACTGGATGAATCCCCTTTCCTATGCCTTACTGTGCCTTAGCTGATTTAATATGCTAGCCTCTTTTGCAAATTTCTTGTTTGATCTCTTGTTTCTAATAATGCATAATGGTGTAATATAGTTTTGAGAGGTATTCTGATTTATATTTTATATTCTGATTTATATGCATAAACATTCTCATTTGAAAAATCCTCAGACGTATGCAGTCATCTCTTAGCACTTAGAAAAGAATGCAAATAAACAGAATCAGCTATTAAATTTTCTTGATTTGATATTCCAACTGTCTGACCTTTTAATTTTGTTTTAATGTATTTAAATTCAACTAAATGTCACCTTCAGAATGTTAATACTCCAGTCACACTCAGAAATTTATTCTGGATATCTAGTGTTACTGAACAGCATGTTGATGTAAATTTAATGTTAAATGAAGCATATTATTGTCAGTCAAAGACTATGGATTATCTCTGAATTAAAACAAACAAACAAACAAACAAACCTATACATTCTTTCCTACTTTCAGATTCCAAAGCACCAAATCTGGCATTCATTTCCAAGTCCCCCCAGCTCCAAAAAGAATATTTCTTGATATATCATTTTTGTTTATCAGTTCACTGTTATGACAGTAAAGAAAACGCAAAGGACTTGTGGCACCATAAAGATTATTTTTGTTAATCTAAGAAGGAAACATTGACATATGATATTCTACCAGATAACTTATACACTCCCTCAGTTTGTGAATCTTATCTGTACTAGTCTGAAAACTTACTTAAAAGCTACTTTTATTTTGTGTCAGTTTCTAGAGTTTAGAACCTGATTCAGCAGTCTTTATTTATAAAAACTGTTAGTGTTTAAATCCTAATTCTTGTGCCTCAAATTTCCAATAAGCATAGAAGCATATATAAGTATGAGCTATAAATACATTCTGCATAAAAATATTACATTTATTGCAATTTCCTGCTACTAAACTCATAAATACATGTTAGAGTTAAGACGACAGATTTCCATTTCTTAGCATAATTTGGAAGAAATAAGGATCTCTATGAATTTGATCTCACATTTTCTTTATTTTTTTACTAGAGAGAACAGTCTAAGTGCTGGTATTAATTTTCAGTTATTCAGTTACTCATTTAATATGAATTGTGAACTCTTCAGGAACTTTAAAGGGTCCAGCCCTGTTGACTTCACCAGAAGCTTTTTCTGCATCAGATTAGATCATGCTTTCAGTGAGAGTCAGCTGATAATAGGAAGTTTACTTTCTGTTCCCTGCTATCCCCATGAAACCAACCCTCTAATCCAGTTTTTGGTACTGATTTCTATCCTTCCTCTCAACTGAGGATATGTTTGTTTGTTTTAGAGAATATTTTATGTATGAGGGGAGGGAGTTAAAATTTAATTTTCTCTCCCTCTTTCCCTATAATCTGTTTCTGACATATGTCTGTGCAGAGCCTGAGCTGAGCTCTCTACTAGCTGTTTAGTGAATTATTATCTCACAATTACCAGTGAGCACAAAGATTATATTAGTAAAATATTATAGGTCACAGTCCTGAAAAGCCTGAATGGCTTCACTCTAAATGGCATAGCAAACATATTTAATGTTAGCTGTGTTATCTCCCAGGATTGAATGTCCACCACTGTGGTAAAAAACAAACCAACTGTTAACTAAAGCAGTTATACGTGCTTGCATTTTTCGATGCCTGGAGGAGAGAGCTCTCAGAAATGTAACCTGTCTTGTTCATTATAAAAATGCACACTTAGAAGGCTAATAACAGTAGATATATTCTTCATCAGAGTGAAGTTCAGTGTCCTTGTAAAAATAATATATTCTTATTGAATTTTGCTCCTATATCTTTGTGTCTGCCATTCAGAAAAAACATGCTTTCCAACTGATACTGAGAAAATAATTTATTTCATTTTTTAATATAAATTTTATGCTGCAATCAAAACTCAGGTTTACATTTGTAGTCAAATATGTAGAGCATAATTACTCACAGTGTTACATGCAATTAAATTGCAGGTATAAACCAATTCACCTTCATAGAAGTGAATTTTGAAAATGCTCCCCCTTAAAGGAGCAACTTGTATTGCATATCATCCTGAGCTATGCTTAACACTTAATGAGACCAAAAAGAGGAGGAATTTATGCAAAGCAACAAGAAGTGACTCATGTATGCCAAATGGCACAGTTTAAAATGTATGTGTGCTACAGGCACACTGCATCAGACTCTAAACTGTGTCAGCTGATCATGCATAAACAGGAACCACAGTAAGCAGCTGCTGTCAGACCTAAACAATAGCGTTTCAAGCAGTTTATTTAACTGAACTAATTCTACAGAGACAACAGGTTTCTTCCTATTGTTATAGGCTACTGAAGCAGAACGTCAAGCATGTCTCTCAGGAATGGGCTTGTTTGGTCTCTTTATGTGGTATTTATAACATGGTCTGGTTAATGTCAGTCTTCACTTTATTGGTATTCTCTTAAATCCTGAAATTTTACCCAGACTTTTACTAATAAACCAAATCCTCTCATAGAAGCAATGTATATTTTCCAGCAAGTCTGTGAAAGCTTCCAAACCCTTTCTAACTGTGTGTGGTTGCATTTCATTCCAACTCTTTTTGCATACTATAGTTTTTTATTTTTTATTCTTGATTTTTCTTCCACTGGGGACTTAACCTTTTATACACACATTTTTAACACATTTTTGTTCCATAACTTTATTTCTTATGATAGCCTTTGATAGATATGGAAGAAACATAGATTTCTTGCATCAAGTACAGATAATAATGTAAGTATCAGCCACCATGTTCTTATAAATTGCAAAATGTTGCGTATGTAAACTGTGTCTGAAATAATACTTAGCATAGCTGCATTAATAAAGATTTTTTTTTCTATTTTTAATATTCTGATTTCTGGAAAGAAATTAATTTATCCCAAATACAATGCCAGGCTGAGGCACAGCCCAGTTTGACTTGGCAGAACCAGCTGTAAAAATCAGTCAGTTCCTGACCTGATCATAAAAACTCATTTTAGCAAACTTTGTTCCTTGCTTCTACTGGTAATTTATGAGCAAATGGTTCTTCCTCCTTCCCTACCTACTCAGACAGTTTCCCTATGCTCAGTACACCAGTAACAGCAGTTATTAAATTGGCAGAATGCCCACATTTTTGCACTTTTTTGGGGCAAGGAAAATTGCACCGAATTTGTCTGGACCATCATAAAAAGACTTCCCAGTGACAGTACTTTGAAAAATTTTCATTTCTGAATACAATATTGATATATCATGTACACAAATAGTATTTTATAAGGGAGCTTAACATCAAAATTATGCTAACAAGAAATGAAATCGGAAAGCTGGGGCAAAAGAAATAACCAAAAGAAATGTCGAAAATGATTAAAATGTAAAACTAAAGAGTATTTTCTGACAGAAAATTCCCCCCCCAAAATAAAACATTTTCAAGAGGTTAAACAGCGACAGAACAAGACATCTGGAAATTTTTTTTCTGTGTTTTTTTTCCTTTGTCAGAACAGCTCTCAGTGATTTATAAGCCAGAGAATTACCAAATCTTTATTACATCAGAGTATAGCATACCAGGAAAGAGTTTATATTAATACTGGGAGATTTTTAGTATTTTATACATTTAAATGGAATGATACATGAAACTCTTAGAATGGAAGATTACCTATTTTTCAAGAAATGTGAATCTGATAATTGAATAAAATATTCATCTGGTGCTAGATACAAGGACATTTTTCCTTACAGCAGCTAAGAGAAGAGGAAGAAGAGCGAACAATGCTATTGATTTTTGGTTAATTTTTTTTAACACAAAACTCCTACTGACTTTCCATAGGAGTTTAATACAGAGATGATGATATTCACCTAGAATAATCAGGGCCATGATGAAGGATACCCAATCTTCCTCGTCCATGGGGTTACATACCAACATTTTCTCATGCTCCAGAGCCAGAAGACCTCACACCCTAGAGTGCTGAAAAATAGATGAATTCCCAGAGTAGTTCTTAAACATAAAGTATCTTGAATGAGCTCTACCATAAAAGTAAATTTTAAAAGACCTCTAAAAAAGGTTCATACTTAAAGCTGGCTACTGAAGTGACTTTAATGTTACAACAGATAATGTAATTGTGTGAGTAGTAAAAACATGAAATAACATATTTGCACCACTTTTACAATATATATGCTATTTATAAACCATGAAGTACTTGCCTATGGAAATATACATTGCCATCTGATGCAAAATGCAGCTCTTTAAATTTTACAGGCCAGATTCAGTTCTAAGCTGCACGAGCAAATCCGAAGTAATACCACCATTTTTCCATACTCTGGATCTACATCAATATAAACCAGCAGAATCTGGGTCTGCATATTTTAATTACATACTTCCAAGGATTTTTTCCTGGCTTTTAACAATTCAGTCTGTTTTTTTCATCCATTTTCTCTTATATTGTGTTTACCCTGTTCACTGGTCATTCAAATAAAATGTATACTGCAGAAATATAAACTATACATGGGAGACATGGAACTGACACCTGGTGTGTGTCTGCCTCAATATAGGACTCTGCTGATACCATTTTGTTAGTGTTTTAAGAAAGATGTTAAATGGAGCTGGCTACTGTATTTCTGGTTGAAACCACATTTATATGACATTTATGCTTGAATATTATAAGTATTTTATTTCCAATATTTATGTAAGTGTGCATGTATATATGAATATGATTATAATTTTTTGTGTGTGTGTGCAGTTCTGTTTATTAACCACTAATCTATTTATTTGCCACTAATTAAGAAAAACAACTAAAAGAATATCCAGCTGCTTTATCTGACATCCTGCCACAATATAGTGCTCTTACTTTTAACATCATTCCACTTCGAGAGTTCACACATGTATGTATGTTCTAGTTCAGCATTTGGACTTAACTTCTTGTTCAGCAAACGTACTTACAGTTTAAAGGTATTACTCTTGGACATTCTAATGTGCTTAATATAAATAAAATTTGCTTTATTTTCCAGCAGTGAAGTCAAGTTATTAAAAGGAGGGGGAGGGGCTGCTCTTTTAGTATCTGTTGTTCTTTTCTCTGTATCTGGACTCCTTCTGTCGGTACAACGAGAAATACCTTTTAAATGTCAAAACAGCTATGTGGTCTGAAAGAACTGAAACCCTCATTCTAGACATATATAAGCTTCCATCAAACAAAATAGGTAAGTACATAAGGTAGAAAGTAAACAAGTTATTCTTATTTTAGGAAAATGAATAGTTCACTTGCTTTAATAGGACTATATAAGTTAAGCAGGTCTGATTCTTTTTTCACTAAAACCCCTTTGTTCCCATCTGACAAAGGAACGTACAGAGAATTATTGTGGTAATATATTAAAAAACAAGGTCCATCCCAAATATAGGCCAGAGGCACTTTGTGGAGTCTCAGATTAAGCAGCTGCTCAACTTCATCTAGACCCGTGCAATTCTCAAGCTCCACACTTCCTTCAAAACTGACTAGCAGGTAGGAGTTACTATGAATATTAGACGAATGTGTGTGCATTTGACATGGCAAAATGTGCACTGTTTGAGGCTTGCTATCTTGAACATGCAGATGTTTAAGCTGCACTGATGTGCAGATTAGTAAAAGGCCATTTTCACTCACAGACACCGACTGTTTGCCCAGTCAACACGAACAGCCTTCAAAGGAGCTGGGTGAGGGTATGTACACACCAGCTCTAGGAGGGGTGACCTATGCATCTTGTAGCTCTCAATAAGAGGATTTTGGATTGCAAGGTCAAGGAGGTTGGCCTCTTGTGAACTGGAGCAATACAGAACTGGGTTGTGACCCTGTAGAGATTTGTGCACATGCTTACTTTTAGGCATGTGATTAGGTCCATTGATTGCAGTGGTGCTGTTTGCATACCTAAATTTAAGCACATACATAATCTGTTGCAATTTTGAGTTTTTACTATCTATGACTTGAAAGATATTTTGGAGAAAAGTAGTATTTTCTAGATCCCTTTTATATTACAGATATCTTTCAGTAGCATTAAGGGTAAATTAACTCAAATTTACACTGTATGTAGTACTGTGTCAATCTGAAAAGGAAGACCAGGAAATAACTGTGGTTCAGGCTTTCAAATCTAAATTCCAGTTTGAAGTAGGCCACAAGTGATGCTTGTTACAAAGATCATCTCAGAATTTGTCACTGTCATCTGCAGTTTCAACTCTGAGTAGATGCAGCTCTGCAGTCACTTGGGTGTCACAGGTCATGGCCAAGGTGTTGTAGCAGAAGTGTTTTAAGAAGCTCGCTAATCTTTGCCAGCACTCTATCTGGCCCTAGCTAGTGCTCACAAATACCATTTTCATGATCACTCCATGAAATTAAAAATGCCAAACCTCAGTCTTAGTGTTAAAGGAAACATTAAAAAAACTGTGTTCCTTCACTGAAGGGAAAAATAGCTATAAATTAGGAAAACTGAAAATAAAACTCAAATAGAATGGCTTTATTTTTAAAAAGACAGGCACATGCACTTCTAAACATGCACAGTTATTTATCTTCCAAGTGAGATATTCCTGTGAAGCCCTGCAACTGGTTTTATACCATTCAAATTGCGATTACACAATCTACAAGAAAAAAAGGAAAAAAAAAAAGATGTTTTTGCTTGACAATGAAAAAACAAATTAATGAGTTCAGGATGTGATTTATAATCTCTTTCCAAAATCCTATGTGCAAAAGCCCTGACCTTTCTTCCCATGCAGCCTGTGCTAGAGTAACAGAATCCCTCAACCCAAATGCAGCCAGCCACTGAACAGCAGCTCATTGTATGACTGGATCCAACCTTTGATGTAACACATGAAAAATTCAACTTGATAGAGCATAGGCTGAGGAAGAAATTCATAAAAAGAAGTGAAATTTTAGTCTCACATAGTTACGTTGCCCCAAATATTTTGTCTTGGACTTAGTGTAATTTAGTAGCTTTTCAGTGGCAGTGTGAAAAGCAACACGGGCTGGAAGCTAAGAAAGAATCCCACCCATTACATGCTGTAAGAATTACAGGGGTAGAATTAAAAAAAAAATATCTACATTATTAATATGTACAAAAATGACACCAAGATGAGTGGTGCGGCTGACACACCTGAGGGACGGGATGCCATCCAGAGGGACCTAGACAAGCTTGAGAAGTGGGCCTGT
>JAVKLA010000074.1:65694837-65705466 GCA_034782735.1 Sagittarius serpentarius
CTCAAATGGCAAGCTTTTAATTTAAATTTGTCTTTGAAACCTTTGGGATAGGCAGCATAATATCTAGAGAGGTGCATTAATGCATAATGAGTATTTTCCCCAAACTCTAAGAACTCCATGTGCTTTCACTAAAAATTGTGAGCACCCCTGAAGCATTGAATATTTTTTCAAGTGCTTATATGTGGATTTGAATATTTAAATTTTTTTATTCGGTTTGAAAATGTTGGCATCTCTAAAACTGAAAAAAATATTTGCTTGCCTCCCAAGGGCACAAAACAAAATACAAACAGACAAAAAAAAGTATGCATATGTAATGCCTGCTTCTTGCACTGCTTTTCCAGTAAAAGTTCCTGGATCTCTGTTTGTATTCATCAGTTGTTTAATCTTTAAGGACTAATTTCTCAGCTGGCATCATTTATGTTCCCTAGCTGGAATTGCTGCAGGCTTAATAAGAAAGTAGGTGTTGTAAGTATTAATGCCTTCATTTTAAAAACTTGCCCTGACCAGTACTGAGCAAATAATTAACATTGTAATACTAACACCGAAAGAAATAATACCAAGAACAGACCACGAGTGTCAATAACAATTCCAAGTTCTAGAAGACAGAAATAATTGGTATTAAGATTTAATGGAAACTCTATTCATGTCATTTTAAAATTAAGATGCAAAATGTAACTTGTTCAAGCAGGCTCCATTTAGCATCATGAAAGAGCTGTTTGCAGATGTGTAACTCTTCCCAACGAAAGTTATCAAGCATTTTAAAGGAGCTCAGGAAGAACCAGAATCTAGATAAGTTAACAGAATCTAAGAGTTATGTATGTTGAGTAGTTTTCCACAAAATTTTAACAAGTGTATAGTTCATCAAAATTTGGTAATATGTTTCCTTAGAGATCTAAGCAAGCGCTAGAGTTCCTGATCAGCATATTTAAGTGTCTCTGCAAACAGCTCCACAATAACTCTGCTCAGAGTGCGGCACTGGTTATTAGCACAGCAACACTTACATTAGAGCAACAGGTTATAAAACATCGCTGATAACTGATCAGTTACGAAAAAAAAAAGGGGGGTTCTCACCCTTCAAGACCATGTCCATAACTTTAGACGCTTATTTGAGACACTCAGATTAGGAGCCTTGTCATCCCATGCTCTCTTAATAGTGTATACAAAACTGTACCTCCAAAGCTCTTCCCCTGACATTACATGAGTCTACAGTCGGGTGGTCCTAGATCAAGAGCTTCACATAGGAGCGTAAAATTGAGTGGAACGATTCCAAGTTTTATTGACAAAAAGTAAAATTAAGAAATGTTCAGCTATAAGAAAAAGTGTTCAGAGATTAAGAGTGTTGAATTAGAAAATGAAATAGATAATTTGTGCATGACAACAGAGAGAATATCATAGGGAGAAATGACAATGTATTTTCTCTCACAAGTAAATCAACAGTGAATGCTCTAGGTAATGATCAATAAGCACATAAAAGTGTTGGGGGGGGGAGTGTTAAGTAAATTAGAACAAATTCAAATAAACTATTTCTGAAAAAATTACCAAAATAAATATCTGAGTAGAAGCCATAGAGAATTAGACATTTATATGGATAATGAGAATTTCTGTAGCTATGCCAGACAGGAGAAAAAAAAAATGATAATACATGTAAGTACTCTGATCTCGTGGTATAAACCAACCACTACTTAACCACAATGTATTGGTGAGAGGGTACCTCCAGTTGTTCACAGGTGTGATTTTTGCGTATTCCCACAAAACAGAAGTAGTTAATATTTTGGGGAGCATACATGAGACCTACAGGTTCGATTTACTGCACAAGTACAATAAAAGGCACAGTAAATGTACCTATGTCCATGTTGGTTTGTTTCATCTTTATCTCAGCTGACTGTTCCTGGCATTGCTACCAAGAACAGTATAGGAAGACATTTTCTCTTTGTGTGTGTTTTGAACAGAGAACACACCATAAAACACCATGTCCTGTGAAAACTTTTCAAGCTGATTGAATCAGTCCTAAAAATCTTATCAGAGAAAACCTAATTTTCCAGCAGCACGAGTGGCCTAGAACAATCTTAAAATAATATTACCACAATTGAACCCATTTCCTAAAGAAGGTCTTTAGCATATCAGCTACAAAATATTTTTAAAATATCGCAGTACGTACATTGCCCATAAATAGAATTCTACAGCTAAATATAAATTGCATTTTACTTAGTTATGATATTCCTATGGTAAATAATAGTTAGTATATATACTACTAAAAGACTTACTACTTCAATGCTCTTCCCTTTTCTTCAGTTGTTTTGCCCAAATAAATTTCTAATGCCTTATAAGAACCTATCTGTGACCCATAAAATTCAGTTTAATATTTTAAAACATTTTACTGGTGGAAACACTAAAATTAGCCAAGATTAAAGTGTTCAGCTATAGCTATCAGGAAAGCTTACCTTCAAACTTCATTTCAAAAGATGCCGGAATCTGTAAATTGACCTCAGTAAACATTTTTTTTTTTGAATACTTAAAATAAGACCATGTTTATTTAGGCATGTAAATGAAGATTTAAGCATCTCACTTGTGGCTCCTCGTTTGAAATACTGGTGTAATTTACCTGTCTAAGACTTCACACTACCATCTGATCCTAACTAAAACTGAGGAACTGTGAGTTTATTAACTGTGCTGCTCTGTGACTGGTAATGCCTGGCATGTACAAAAGTACCCAGATGAAAAACAGTGGCAGATTTGTTTTGTTTCTATTATTTCTGACCTATTTTTTTTAAATAAAGACAGAGAGACAGTGTTGCTTGCACCCAATCTGATACACAAGACATCTTCAGATCAAAGCTGGTTTGATTATCTTGTGTTTAATTTGCCTGCACAATATGGGATAATTTTTACATGCCATGTTAATTTGTCATGTTGTTTATTCAGTCTTAGTACCAATGGTTACTTTTAAGTAACTTCAAACCTCAGCTTACACAGCACGGAGTAATATCTGAGGCTGAAACTGTATTTAGGACAGAATCTCAGTACTCTGTGTATAAACTGTGTTCAGATAATCATAAACTCAGAACTGGGTATCAATTATACAGATGCTGAGCAAGTATCACCAGAAATCTGAGGTCATCCAAGTTGTGGCCCCTGCATCAGTTTGGACCTTCTCTACAACATTTCAGCTCTGCGTATTGTCTGCATAGTCTCTCTAACCAACATGCAAAGAGTCTTACTGCCAACTGCCAGGTTGTTATATATATCCCCTCATTCAAAATTCACCTGTGCCTTTGGCCCACTGGGCCTAGAAAACTGAAGGAGAGTCTGAGTAAACTCAAGAGAACTTAACTTACATGGGCTTACACATCACCTGCATGTTTGGCATCGTCTTCTAGCATGACGTCAGAAAATGAGCCAAAAAGAATTCATGTCACTCTTTTGATGTTACAGGGCATTTACTGGGTGTTACTTTCAATATTGTGTCCAAAACAACCAGAGGGCATGGAGGATCCAGGATATTCTTCTACTAACAAACAGGTCTTTAAATATTCTTAAAGTGCTGTTCAGTTCTGAAAGGGGGTAATGTAAAAATAACACCTTCTTACTCTGCACATCTGTTCTTTGTGCACATTCAGAGATGGAGTCATACCTGCTGCCTACAGAAACAAAATTTAAGCCTTACTTTCTTTTCCTTCTTTGATTCTTGCAGAGCATGTACTACAGTGAACACCCTTCCTTTCCCCATTTTTAACTATAGGCAAGTTTTGTGTGAGTCTGCATGCATGTCACCAAATACACAACCGAAGAATAAGGTAATGAGTTGATGTGATTGAGATTATAATTTTACCACCAAAACTGGAAGTATTTCTAGTGAAATGTGAGGCAAAAGGTGTAACTTAACTTCAGACCTACATACATTGTTCTATGTAACGATGGAAAACACTGTACAGAAAACATAGATTCTGGGGGATAATTCATAATCACCCATTCAAAAATGACTTTGTCTTAATCCTGACTGATGTGAGAGGAACAGTTTTACATTCCAGGACAGCTGCATGCATCTGAAAATCTTCTGCCCATAAAAGAAATCAATGCTAGGTATAGATTCCAAAATGTAAACATCTAATTGGTTGTGTTCACTTTTTGTTTTTATTTTTCTTTCTGTATTCCATTAAGGAGCTTATTAACAGAAACAAGCAGCTTTTCTTCGTGCCAGGCAAGTCACTGAAAAGTGTTTTCAACAATTACACAAACATACACACAAAATCTGCAGTTAAGTCTAATTAGTTTGTGTTCTGTTACAGGCTTAGTAATTATTAGCTCCTTTTCTGATTGATATTTTCAAGATCATTGCAATAATCATTACACAGAGCTTTTAAGGTAGTATTTAAGAACACAAATCTAACACAGACAATGTATTCCCACTGGTATTTAGGCTTGTTGCCAATTTGCATCCCTTCTATAATGCTGGCTTTGCACCAACAGAAAAGAAAAATAAAAAAAGTTGATGTTTCAGAGCCAAAATTATAAGTAATATCCAGCATATTATCCAAAAGCCATTGAAAGAAAATTTATAGTAACTTATGAGTTTTGAAATATAAGGATGTCAAGTACCTGCAGATGATTTTTGACATTAAATATCTTTCATCTTTTTAATAACACATTTTAGATATATAGTGCACAGTCAGATAAAAATTCTCTTAATGTAATATTGGTACGTTAAACTGTGATTAATACAAGAAAAATCCTGAACAGAGACTCATTGTGAAAAAGACATAGAAACTAGTTTTAATAGTGCCAACACTGTCTGGGCCCTGGAAAGTCTTTGGCCTACTAGCCTCGCTTCCTTACCTGTAGCCCACCATTATCACAAGGATAGTCATACAACGTAAGCTTTTATTGAAGAGCAAGTGTTTTAAACAAAATTAAAGCAACTTGGACTAAAACGTACGGACACGAACTTGAGTTCCAGCCTTGCCTCCTTTGTTCACCAGGCGGAGAAGAGCCTGCGCTACCCAACATCTCGCAGAGACATCTGGTGGCTGATGGACACACTGCAGAGAGGCTTTTCGGCTGGGACAGCCGGGGGAGGTCCAGCCGTGACTCCCCCGGAGACACACCTTCCAGACTCCCCTGTAACCTTTGCTGCTGTCTGCCGTTTACCTGCCTGTACGTGGACTCTACCAGCCTCGTATCACTGTCCGGCAGTCAGTGGTTTTCCTGGGGTCCCCTTTGTCTGGCAGCCACTAGTGAAATTGGCTGGGGTTGCTGTTTCCTGTAAAGCTCATTAACTGGAAAACGAGCTCTCGAAGCTCTCTCTGAACCAGCACCCGGCAGGATCAATTGGAAGGCATCACAGTTTACTCCACACCCACATGTCTTCCACCAGCCACTTCCACTGTCCTTCTCGTAAAACATGTTGGGATAGCAGGTCCTTCACAACTAATCTCCACAGGCTCCTTCACCTCTGGTGGGTGGCTACGAATTAAGGCAAAGGCATCAAGCATCAAATGTTCACAGGAGCAGGTAAGAAGAAGCCAGACCTCAAGGAAAAACGTGTAATTTCTCCCTCTCTGAATGCACCCCTAGACCAGCTCTGGCCCGTCATACTTTAATGCCTTGGCTCAGCCAATAAAATCATATTTGCCAGAAATGTAAGCATGCTAAAAGAGGTAACACCAGAATGTTTGGGAAGGCAAGATAGCATTTTTTCAGTTTGCGGAATGTTAAATTTATTTTGTTTTAAAGCAAAATAATTTTAAAATATGTTTATTCTAAATAAAATATAAACATTCCCCTTTTTACTGTATATGTAAGGTAAAGATTCTTAATGCAATCGAATACTCCACTGGACACAAAATCCATAGAGGTCTGTTTTCCTGCACTCAGACCTTTTCTTTTGAAAAATCTGTATAAATGAGTCATCAGTGCTAGCAGCCACGGCTGCAGTGCAGTGCAGCATGAGAAGCCACCACAAACCCAACAGTTTTGAAAATTTAAGGGCTCTAGCCACATTCTAACGTGTCTTTAGTAAAGTATAGGGTCATCTTTCTTTGAAGCTTTACAAGACTAGACAAAATCCAAATGACCAGATTCCCCCATCAAACTAATTGTTACCTCTTGGGTGTTCTAAAGGTTTTTTGGGGTTTTTTTAGTTCTCTGTGTACAGTAAATGGGTTGTAAAAACATAATTATCTTCTGTGAAACTAAATAAGAGACCTTTACTATGAAGGACTGCATATCTTCATCCATTTTCTTAACAGCCGGGGTATTAATGGTTCTTCTTTTTCCAAATTCAGACTTGTAATGACTTTGCTTTACACAGCATCAGGGTGAGGACAGTAAAGCTGAGACCCACTTAGGCAGGGGGCACTAAAACATGACTGAGCCACCCTTCCCAAGACCACCATGGGAATGTCAGCAAAGGCTTCCCCACCAGCTTCCCTCAGGGCCTGGACAGGCTGTGAGAAATGTTGTATTTCCTAGTATTGTCCTGCAGAAGATAGTGAAACGCTAGTAGTTTCAGACAGTGATGCCTGGATCCCAAGCAATGCCTGGGAAAGGGAGAGGTGATTTGTGGAGAGCTGCCGGACCGCAGGGCTCACCTCATCTCTAATCACAAACATGGGGAGGTATTCACATACTGTATTGAACAGAAATAGAACAACTCAAGCTCTTCATTGTTATTTTTCAAGTCTGAAACCTTGATTTGGTGAACCAAGGTTTCATCAGAAGGTGATGATGAATTTGATGAGTGGTGAATGTGGAATCCTCCAGGCTTCAGGAAGGAAACATGCCTTACAATACCCTTACCCACATTCAGCCTTGCCCTAGAATAATCTTAGTAAATGCATAAAAATACAATAACGATGCTAAGAACCTTGGTTTTCATACAAAATTTATTATTTCTTCCCTTTTATGTTAAGTCCTGTTTTTAAGCCTTTAAGCTGTCTCCTGTGTGTTAGCCAATTCTCATTACCTCTATTTCTTGCATGGCCTCTGCAGGCTGTTCAAAGTGATGAAACAAGGTCTGTGTCTTCCTCTTCATCACTCTGTTCCCCGGCCAGTTGTCAGCAGTGCAGGTAGACATCATGATGAGGTAATATGTGTGGTATGTACACAGCATTTCAAAATGGCCTATCAGCTGCATATCCTGTATAAAAATAAAAGGCTGCACACACAGGTATTTCATGGGAGAGAGGAATTTAATTTTAAGAAATAGAGCCTATGGGTAGGAAGTTTTAGATTATTTATGCTCAAGACAGGCTGTTCATTTGTTTGTCATCTACATATTCATATTTTACAATTACTTTCTGCTGTTTCCTGGATGTTTCTTAATTTACCAATGAATCACTGCTAATGATTCCCTTGTGCTGGGTACCTGGTAAGCCTCTTCATTTCTGTATTAAGCTCAAGCATCTAGGGCTCCCTAAAAGGAAGCTTAACAGATAACACAGAGACGTTGTGCCTGAAAATCTGCATTTACACTTCATTTGGGTGCTAGTTTGGTCTTGTATACATCGTGTTACAGTATGGCTTCGTAGGACTAGATTTTGACACTCCAAAATTTTGCGTACCAGTCCCTCTTCAATATCTGAGTTTGTCTTATCTTTAGAGGACTGCCTAGATGGAAAAGGCAGCTTTACAGGTAGAAGCGTTTGGGGGAACAGGAAAGTTTGGTTCTTTCTGTATGACCATCTATAACAGAATAAGGGAAACTGTGAGTCTGGAGTCATTACAGTCCTATGCCACTGCAGGTCCTTCTTATGCAGGCAACTCTTAGGGATATGGGTTAGATTTCTTTTGATTTTTTTTCTTTGCTTTTTTCTATGATCAAGAAGATCTGATCACTGGGCTCCTCCAATCTTACTTGTACATGTTCCTTCCTGTAGTTAGAAGTGTCTTTATTTAGGGAGGGCTCCTGAATTTTTCAGTATCAATAGCTTTTTATGGTTTTCCTTTCATTTTCTGTTAAAACAGAGTAATCTAGACCAGTTTGCTGAGAACTAGTTTGATTGTTATAACTTATTATATGTCTATTAGATACAAGCAAGGTGGCATAGTGTTTAATAAAATATGAACCAAGAAACATCTCCATCCTGCCACAAGACTGATGGATATGGGTGATCTTTCCCCTGAGTCTCTACACCTACAGTTATTTACAAAAGGGAAAACAGCGTATCAACCTCTTCTAATAACTACAATCATTATTATCAACCAGCATTCATTGCACATTTCTGTCTCCCCTCAATCTTCTAGTTTTGTTCTCAAGCCATGGTCATATCCAGCTGTGAACCCTGTTTTGAGAATTGCTTAATTTAGTTTGAATGAGATCAGCTTGATGAAAATTGCTTCAGGTTTAGAACCATTTTTGTTAATCACAGAAGTTGTAAGTTCCTATTGTACCTATATGCACATCATTAATCATGGGTTTGCATTCTTTTAAAGCCAACCTAATTGCTTCCTACTTCCACTGCAAATTGTGAAAGTATCACAACAAAAAGGAAGAGAGTTGTTACTGTGGGCTCCAGGAGGCTTCAGTATGAATGGAAATCTCAGCCAGCTGAATTCACTATCTTCCACATCAGTATTGACACCCCAGAGTACTGCAGTCTTCTTTTTGTATTTATATGTGAACCAAAGACCTCTGTAAGGTCTTCAGCAAGTGTATAACATGCATATGCTGCAGCTGACCCACGTTGTGTATTTCTGTGGCTTTTCCAATGTTCAGACTCACTAAAATCTAATGACCTTTAGCCCTTTTGACTGCAAAGGCAATCCATTCTCTGTTGGAAGTGATGCCCACCTGAGCCTGAAATGGTGGCTCAGAAATGTTACTTTTACTAGCCTTGAGGATGCTTTTACTAGCCTTGAGGCACAACCATCACACTTCAGTGTCACCATTAATTGTTGAATGACTTCATTTTGTGCTTAGGCTGGCCTGGGAGTAAATTCTAGGTTGAAAAATTAAAAATTTTTACAGGGAGGATTTTTTTTTTTTTAAAAAGAGACTCACAAAATCATGGAAGGAAAAGAAGGAGAGGATAGGAAAGAAAAAAGTTTTAAAGGGTCCCAAAAGTTTTCTCTTTCTTCCCTCCCCCCCCCAAAAAAGAGATAAATTGTACTTGAATTTACTGATTTAAAAAAGAAAAGTGCGTATCAAATTACAATATCAGAGTGGTGAACTTCTAACTTGCAGACTGAATCCAGCCAGTTTATCCAGACCGTGGTTATCCCCTCAGTGCCTTCCTTCACAGCATGTCCTGGATGTCTACCCTCT
This sequence comes from Sagittarius serpentarius, assembly GCA_034782735.1. NCBI lineage: Eukaryota > Metazoa > Chordata > Aves > Accipitriformes > Sagittariidae > Sagittarius > Sagittarius serpentarius. The sequence continues at coordinate 65,704,100 of JAVKLA010000074.1, forward strand.
GTTGGGTTTGCTCCCAATGGTTTACATATCCTTCTTCTCTGAAATGACTGGAGTTACGTCCATCACATAACCAAATACAGGTATCCCTCACTATTATTACAAAACAGACATGCCTCTAGTCAAAGCCTAGGGGCAATATGTCCACATAAAAGGGCAGAGCCCAACCGAAATACTGCCCTTGTACTAAAAGAAGTGGGTAGTTATCATCTCCCCATGTGGATGTTGCCCTAAGCAGCATGGCAGCTGTAGAGCCCTGGATTTCTGCCATAATCAAGGAATAACCATTCAGTGTAGAATCTGACACTTTCTTTTAAATGAGTTTAACCTTCCCCGGTTTTAAAATTCAGACATCACGAGACAGTAAGAGGCAGTTCATTTCACTTGCTGTGCTGATAATTCATATATAATATAGCTGTTAATTTGGCAAGATGAAGCATCACGCATGCTGATACTGTACACAATCATCATGGAAGATTTTTTTCCAACTCCATGTTTCATAATAAGAAGGAAGTGAGCTGAAAAGCTATGATGATTTCCATCTAAACTGCTCTCTTTCTGTCTGCACTAGAAAAACTAACATCCTTTTGCCAACATTTGCTTAGACATTTTTCAAATAATAAGAAAGGAAATTATGGGAGTGAGAATACAAAAATGGAGCTAAATCCTCTTTTTACCATAAAGTGTGCATTGGAAATAAGTGAATTTCCTACTGTTCAGAACATACATGTGAACAGTAGGAGACAATGAAGGTTCTAAGGACTGTCTCCTGCCTGATGACACAGTAGGGCAATCAAAAGAGGAAAAGTGGTTTGCCTTTTCAAAGAAAAAAAAAATCCATCTTTTTTTGCGAGCCAGTGGCAGAGTTCTCTATTTTCATCTCTCCTGTGATGCTTCACAACCTCACTGGACTTTTAAAGTTCCGTGCAGCTACCCTTTCCTCTGTACTTTCTGGTCCTGGGATTTCCCCTGGAATTCATAAGATTTCCAGAGCTGAAGTCTTTAATGGTGTCATTACTTACACAAAGAAACATGCAAGGAGTTCTGTCAGTTCTGTTATATATAGGGAAGAAAGTTTAATTTTTTTTGAAGATTTACTTTTTTTTAACTACACACAGTATTTGCTAGCAGGAATTCTGTGAAGAACAAAACAAAGAGGAAGGGAGGTAGGTATACAGGAGAGAACACTGATACAACCTGCTCACAACAGAACAAGTAGAGTGCTCTGTATACGTTGACATTACTCATGAACTCAGATACACAAAATATCAAGTTCTGGAGTGCATTTATCTGAAGTTTAATCCAGGATACAATTAATGTTTAACCTAATCCAACTCCAGACCTTCAGAAAGCATGAGTCTAAGCGTCTC
>JAVKLA010000074.1:65774102-65790366 GCA_034782735.1 Sagittarius serpentarius
CCCCATCCCAATACGTAACCATAATACCTTCATTTAACAGCACATATTAGTGTTTATGTTCCAAGTTAAAACTTATATGCTGCATTACTCAGCAACAATAATACACAAGCTGGCATTCCAGGGCTACAGCTCTTGCCACTTAGACATGGAGTGCACTTCTTGTGCCCCATGGGTACAGCAAGGAGACCATAAGTAAATATAATCCTGCCAGTTTCTGTGGGTAAAGCAAGGGTCAGAGTGAGTACAATATTTTGAACTGCAACAGTTTGAAAGACCCTCCACTGTAACAGCAGGGAAATGCGTTTTGCATACCTGACAGTTAATTACCTAACACCCCCCAAATGTTCCAAAACGCACCACATGCATGTCTAAATTGTTAGAAAACTTTGTTAAAAAAAACCTTTTTAAAATGGTATATACATGTCTGTGATTACTTACCTCTGTAATTCCAAAAATAAGTGCCAATATGCTGGTTGGAAGCACTCAGGAAAATCAACATCTACATTTCTTCCTCTGTTTAGGAATAAGTTATGTTTTGGTGAAAAAGACAATGTGATAGAGCCAGCTAACTTTTCAAAGACAGAAAAAGCCCTTTATATTTGAGAACTGGCAATATTTTCAGAGAACTCCTTTTTTTTTTCCCTTTAAGGTGTGTGTTCAGCTGGAAAACATCCTATTCAAATGCTACTACTGGATACTATACAGAGGCTGAAATGACATTTTCAATATACTTGGTGAACTCAAGCACTACAGTGTTGGTTTTTGTTGGTTGTTTTTGTTATTTTTTTAGTGCAGTAACATTTCTACAGGTAGTAACTCTGTAACCAAGAAAATAAATTTCTTTGTCTAAAATTCTCAAGTCAGTCTCACAACCTTCAAACCATGCAAACCCTCATTTTAATTTCATGTAAATATGCAGTTTATACATTTTGTATATAATATGTGGCCTTTAGTAGTATATTTCAAATTGCAAGAGTTTTAGTAAACCAGTGGAAAACAGAGCCATCTGCAATATGTAGCCTGAGCATAGAAATAAAATTATGCTTTAATGCAACCGTGAAACTGTGGCATTCCAAAAATGGCATATTGTAATGTGTCCTGGAGCATTAGATATCCGTTAATCTTTTAGCAGCTTTTTGAGCAGGACATCTCTTTGAGCGTGAATGCTTGTTTCCAAAGAGACCATGCCCTTGTCTTAGCGGGTAGGTTATGAAGACTACTGAAGAAATTTGTCAGGACACCAGATTTATTATCCTTCTCTTTTTCAAAATGTACCATGTAATCGCTAATCTCTGGAAAACTTTGATTTAACATGTCATCTAAAAGATATTACTGTATTATTACTAGCACACTAGCCAGAATGCAAAATACAAGGGTGCAAGTAGAAGGAATGTGTCCCAGATTTTCAAACTTGACTGGTTACAATCTCCTGACACAGCAGTGACAGTGGCACCTTCCAGTCAAACTGTATCCTGTATGTTTAACTATATTATCTCCATCATTTCCAAGGATTAAAAAGCTGAAGATTTACAAGCATAGTTTTAGAGAAGCAGATACTTTGTGGAGATAAAATATCTATTACCGTGATTTCAAATGCCTGCAGTTTCCACATCCTTAAAATCTTTTGACTGGAAATAAGGAGCTATAGCAAATTTAAGCGTACTGTCAACAGACACTCTTTTTTTACACAATAGAAGTGTTTTGCAAACATGCAGGACCCACAGCCTACTGATGGAAAACCACTACTTGTCTACCCAGGCATTAAGGTTATATGAGACTTAATCCCTGGAACCCTGCAGCATAGTATCAGGTCAAGAGACTTCAGAGAAAGAAATCAAAATGGCAAGACACTACATATTCGTCATGAACGAGCAATACCAGAGTAGGGTGTTCACCTCTTCTCAAGCAAGCAGTACATGTGCTGCAAAATACAATATATTGTCTATTCCCTTTGTAATGTGAGTTATTTCTTCCCATTCTTCGAAGTGATAATGACAAAAAAAGTATCATGTCCTTTTCAGTCCTGGTTACAAAATACTAATTTACAGTTAGTTTTTACAGGTGTCTGCATAATCAGTTTCACAATATGTTTCTGTTCTTTTCCTTAAGAACAGGGCTTGGAATGCCATGCTTTCAAGATGTGAAATGCCACATCATATGAAACAAAATCCATTGGCTGAAGGAATTTTAGAGTGTTATAAGATTATATTTCATTTTATAATGTCAAAGGTTCCATAGGCAAAAATTTGCAACAGTTAACAAGTATGACCTTTAAATTAGTCACATGAAATTCAAGGCATAAACTTTAATATTCACTCATGAACAGCGTGTTTTTGCCTAAAAAAACTGGTAGAAGGAATGAATCCACCCATCCTTATTAATATCACACTGGCGAGTGATACCAAAGTGGTGGTTCAAATCTATAGCACTGACATGAGTAAGTAAGAGAGCAGAATCAGGCCAAATTAAAAAGAAGATCCTTAAAACAGCTAGATTTCAGCTCCTAAATCAATCATTGGACATTTCCAGCAATAACTATGTGAGTAAACTTCTGCTTTTCAGCTCAGTTCTTAAGCATATGCTTACTTTGGAAAACCTGGTGTGCTGAATCATGATGAAAAGAATCTTGTTAGATCAGTTGACGCATTTGTACCATATATAAGTAGATGATCGTCAAAGTACATTTTTTTTAATTGTTTCAGTTGCAGCATAGAACTTAAGAGGTCTTGTTAGCTACTTTAGATCAATGCTGTTTGAAAATGGATTTGTCAAAAAGGATAAAAAAAAACACATAAGAGAATATGCTTTGAAAATGAATCAGCTTTGGAAGCCCAAGGATCACCTCTACAGTCACCTACATAAATGCTTACATGAACTGTGAAATATGCAGATGTGTCAAAGATACCTCCCCCACAGCTTGGGCATAGAATCCAAAATCTAGGCATGTTCACTGCAAGATGCACAACCTTTTCCACTAGTGCTTCTCATTGAAAGTTAAATGTAAACATAATCTCTTATAATTCACCAAAGTTAAAATAACTATGTACTTAAGAGTGCTACTGTTTTTAATGAATTCATTTGGTATCACCAGATATTATTTAGATATAGCATGTTTTATAAGACTGAAAAATAAAGCTATGAAGTCAAAATAGTCCAAAGCGGTAGTCTTTGTTTTTCAACATGCTAATCCCACTCTCCAAGTTCAAAATAGCATTTTAAAGTTCCATTTAATTCAGCAAGAACTGGGTATGTATTCCAAGTCATGCGTATGTTACCTCTATAGAAACTGCTGATGCTGAAATGCTGTTTATGCTTCTAGTGTCTGCATTTGAAAAAGGATGGTGAAAAAATTAATAGGAGATAGGAATTAGCCTCTGTGTGACTGAATGAGTGGAAAGCTTCTCAGTGGGAGGCTTAAAACAGTTCAGTGTGTTTAGGACACCAAAAAGAAAACGGAGTATTGAGTTGCTTACAGTGTCTAAGTGCTTTCACATGGAGAAAATACAATCATAAAATGAGACTTTTAAGAAAGGAATGACAAGGTTCAGCACAAAGAACCTGAGGCCAGACAAATTTAAATAGGAAATAAGACATATTTTTAATGGTGAATTGCAATCAGTCACTTAAACTTCCATCAGATGGATGTGGTTAATTCCCAGATCTCAGGATAACTTCAGAAACATGTTTAGAAGATATGTTTTGACTAAAAGCAAGTTAGTGAGACTCAGCACAGTAGTAAAAGAACGAAATGTATGATCTAGTGATATATTTGAAGAGGGACCAGATGACCACATAGGTGGTTGGTCCTGAACTCAAACTCTATTTACATGACCAAATTGTTTACAGAAGTAAGAATCACTGAAGATACATGCCAGCCTTAAGGATTTGGTTTTTGTTTGTGTTTCACTTTTCGGGATGCAAGATGAGCAATTTAGGAGTTGGGTTGATGGAGTAGTAGAATAGGTTCTACCATCTCATGAACTTAAATAGATTTTTTGCTGTATTCTGTGTATATACACACTTTTTTTTTCCTTTTTATATTGTTTTTTTCCTACAAAATAAGCTAAGGGAAATGCAGTGGTTCTCCACAATCCTCAAAACTAAGATTGTTTTAATGTCAGTCTTTTCTACACCATAAACAGAACAGATTTCTTTTAATATCTTAAGGAGGATTTCATTCATATTGATGTCATCTTGCATTTACATTGGTATGCATCTCATTTACCTGTGAATTTTTCACACTCTTTAAGAACCACATTCTCTACCATTTGTTATTTATGAAATGAGGTCTTAAACAAGATTTTACGGTTAATTGCTAAGCTTCAGTCCTTTGTTTCAGCACTTCTGTGGTAAGCGTAGGACTGGAGGGATAGACTGGGGCGCTGGTGAGAACAGTATTATGACTGTGGAGGCACTGAAGAAGACAGCTGTGTGCTGTCCTCTGAGGATAAGTTCACTGGAGGGTGTGCAAACCTGGGAGGAACAATTGTGCCTAACATGAAAATCCATGAGTTGCTACCATTTCCTTGGGCTGCATGTTATGAACATACCCTCTGCAAAGCACAGATAAAAAATGTGTCTATATCCTACAGTTTTCCCAAATTCACTGAAACAAGGGGCTGACAGGTCCAATCCACTACTATTGTTATGTGTAATGGTTATCGACTTCAAACAAGCCAAGTATTTGCTGGTTTTATTTTTCAAATGGAAAATTAGTGTATACATGGCAATCAACCATAGATCTTTAAAGTTCCATTTGGTAGCTAATTCCACAGAATTACAGTGAGAACACGGAAATTAAACCACCCTCTCGCTCCCCACAGAGCCAGTCTTCTCTTAAGATTCTAGCACTGGACGTTTTAGCTGAAACAGTGCCATTCCCTACTTTATGTTCAGCTGCTGTCTACATCAGTAAGAAATAAAAATTATAATTTTTCAGAAAAAATGTACCAGATAAAATGCAGCTTGCAACAGGTTGCCAGACAACAGATCAAGACAGAAACAATAGTTTCTTGCTGGAACTAAAGGTTAAACAGAAGAATGTGTGGGAAACCTTGACAACTCTCTTTTACTAAATAGCAATTTACAAAACATCTTATATGTTTATTGCAGATTTCAGAATAATAAATAAAAATGAGTTACATTCTTATGATTAATCTTTTCCTTAACAAAGAGGAAGAAAGTTTATTTTTGATAGAAATGATTCTTTATGTCTTAGAGATGTATGCAGTGACTTGTCTACATTCTAGTAACTAGCTATAATAAAATATTTAGTTATTATAGAATTTTCCAGGGGTTTTTACATATCAGAAATTATTTAAATAGTCTGAGACACAGCTTTGTGTGACAATGGTATAATCTGAAATAATTAGTAGAAATTAGTGAGTTGGGATGTTTAGAGGGTAGTATTGTTAAAACTGAAACACCTCTTTTACTTTCTCTCTTATTATTTAAATGTCAGTATGTGCTAGCACTGTACAGCTGGAAATAATAACCATCTTCAATTACCTCATCTTTGATGCTTGCCAAAAAGTACATGCAATAGCATGTTTAATTCATCATGTTTTGTTTGTACGTTAATAAAAGGATATTGCACAGACAGGAACTGCAAAGTACTGTATAGGAGAAGTAATAAGTGGACAGCAAAAGGTCTGGTTTGGAAGTTCAATGTTCATTTACAAGCTATGGACCTAAAATAAAGTATGGTCCAAAGCAAACTGTGGCTGTGCATTCAGTATTTGCAAAATAAATTAAAAGTATAGTTCCATTTCTTTAAACTTTTATTTTAAATGAGTAACCTTTTCCACTGAAGTAGTGTTAAAACCTTCAGCTGGACTACCAAGTTGTTAGCTGATTCATTGATAATCTTTGTAAGAATTTTCTGAAGAGGTTCTATGAAAGAACTGGACTAAATTTGACAGGTGAAGCCAGAAGCTGTCACCTGGGGTTGAATTTGGTGTTTTGTATTCTAAAGGCAGTTGTTCCTATTTCATTCTGCTGAAACAATGGAGAATAACAGAGGTGACTTCTGAGAGAAAAGTATAAATCAGCTACTTTTAAGTTCAGAAATTGAAACTCTCTGTGATTGACCATTTTTGTATCTTCTTTTTATTTTTGTCAAATCGCTCTTTTTCTTTTTTACCCCATTCTCAGACTGTTGAGGTCTTGGGAAACCTTTCAGTCAAAGGAACAGAAAAAGACAACTAGGAGCAGAATTAATATTTTTCTTGATTGTTATCAAACTTCAGCAGCACCCAAGCACAGGAAGAAAGTGCACAAAGAAAGAACTGGGAATCAATTTTACGCTTTGCACAGAAAGGAGTTGCTTCAGCTCAGTCCCAACAGAAAATATGGTTTTCAGCAACTCTTAAAATAAGAAAATTTAGCAGAACCCTGAAGTAACACCTGAATCCCAAGCTTATAATGAGCTCCTCTGGGAATCAATCCTTCCACCTATTAAAATGCAGAAATTTTTCTTTCTTGTGGCACAAAGTGGATGCTAGCTATTGTGCTGCGGTGAACCTGGGAAACCCTGCCAGTGTGCAGAAAAAGACACGAGGCTGTACTGCTGTGCCACAAGTGCAGGAGGGGCTCAGGTGCGGTGTGTCCCTTTGGGTTGTCTCAAGTAACCTGCGTGTCTTTTCCTTCTGCAGAGGTAAACAGCAAACAAAAAAAGAGTGGAAGGAGGCACAGCTGAAAAAGCAGTCACTTCTGAAAAGGCACAGTCTTTATGGTTTAAGGAAGAACTTAGCTAGCCTCTCTCAAGCAGTACTCATCTCTCTTTTCTTGAGTGCTGCGATGCACTCTTTGCTCCTTCCTCTGCAGATCAAAGAAAAATCCAGCACGTAATTCCAAAACCCCATTAAGTCTAGTACAGAAGTAAATTTAAGAGATCAAAATGTAGACTGAACTAACCAACTGCAGATTATTCCTGTTGGATTTGAATAGTTTATTGCAATAGGCCAAGGAATATGAAATCTCACAGTGAAGTCAGGATTTCTTCATATGCAACATTTGCTGTGGATTACTGGAATTACATCACGTTAAACTGCCTTGAATCTGTTCTTTACTTTCCTTCTGGTGTAAATAACGTCATTTTATCATAGGTTATTAATCCTTCTTTGAAGGTAGGTTTCTTGAGATACGATCTGTATTCATTCTAATGCAATCGCCGTGGATGCTGAATCCTGAAACAGCTGTCACACCAGTAGTCCACTCCCCTTTGCTAGCTACTGAGGTCACGCTACCTGCTAATCTCTTAGCCATTTGTGATCATAATGTGCGTGTATCACCTAATGGGTTTACATGCAAATGCATGGACATTTGTATGCCTTTGGCCCAGAATTCACATAACTGTACTATAGCATTGAGATGCCCCTCCTACATGAGTGTGAATTGCCCCTGAGATTTGGCTGTCAGGGAAAGAGTGCATATAGGGCCATTTAATGATCATTTAGCACACACATGCACACCAGCACCTCCAAAGCAGGTGTCACAGGCAGGATCCTCATCTCTCCCTATGCAACAAGAATATTAGGAACAACAATAAGCCCCTGGAATGCAACATGTAGAAACCCAGTTTCCATCCCTTTCTCTCCAATATGCAAAGGTACAACAGCCGTCACTCGCACACTACATATTCATTTGCTGACCTTGTTCATGCTATGTTTTCTCCCTGTCATCTGTATAAAAGGAAAATCTTTCACCAAAGCAGCTGATTGCAAAAATGAAGAGCTGCACAATCCTTTTGAAGAACATGGCATTTAAAGAAGAAGTGTACTTGACTGCATCTACCAGGTTTCTTGGAACAAGGACAGAAAACTTTTCATTTTCAATGTTTTTTAACTTCATACTCATTGAAATCCTAAAATTTATTATCATGCTGAAGATTTACAGTATTTATCTTAGCAAGCTTATTGATCTTTATATAAAAAAACCTATCAGGGAATATATGTTTATATTCATCAGTGTCACTCTTTTACCAGTCACTGAAATGACCAGCTTTATTGTATTACAGAATTTAGTTTCACTGACTCCACAACTGCATTCTATTACATTGCAGATAGTAAAAAAAAAATAAAAAAAAAGTCTGAGTAAATATTTGCACAAAGTTTGATAAAGTGGGTGCATGAATGATAAAATCCTTTTATTACAACCTACCTGAAGGATACATGTGCTGAACTTGATTAGTGTTTCCCACAATATTTTATAAGTATCTCAACAATTTAAAGTATGAACACAGTGCCTCCTTGACTGTTCAGGCAAGGAACTGCAACATCTTGAAGGATGTTCAAAACAAAACAAGCAGCAAGTATTACTCATAGCCTTCCAAAACATACTGAAAATTTTTAGGGAAATGAATTAATCTAGAATGAGTGCAGAGTCATGCTGACATCAGTGGGAACCCTCAGAAGAAAGTGACTCATCTCTTAAAACAACCCAGAAACTGGTAAGATGTTTATAGCATGAGATCTTTTCATATTCTCTGATTGATATCATTGAACCCAAGAAGATAATCTACACAGATTTGATCTGAACACCCCTCTCATCTTATGATCTGAGGTGGAGGCCAAGAATAGATACATGAATCCAATAAAGCTGGAATACAATTCAGTGTCATCTGTCATGAAAAGCCACAGATTACCTTACAAGAGTCAGGGTACCAGCATCTTTTTGACAGAAACTCTCTAAACCAAGAACTCCTAGAGACAGAAAAGGTATCCTGGAGAACTATCACTACCTGATCGTGTTTTTTCCTATAATCTCCCCCAAATGCCTGCTGTTGGGCAGTGTGGGAAACAGGACACTGGGCTAGCAGGACCACTGGTCTAGGTATTGCCCTTTTATTTTCATGGCTGCCACAGCTACCTCAACAGTTCCTATTGTCATTTCTACAGTGAGATAGCAATGTCCTTTTTCGCATTGAAGGGAACGAACACCGTACCCTGCTGTGGTGGGTCTAAAAGCAGGGAAACCACACTTGATCTGGGAGAGGTGAGGGAGCTAATAAGCTCTGCGGAAACAATGTATTTGGGTCCAGAAAGCATGTAGTTGAGCTATCACTGTGTTAACACAAGAAGTGAAATGAAGTCTTTAATCACAATTTTACAGTAAGATGTCTACACATTTAATGAAGATACATTAAATCTACAACAGATTTCAGGTGGTAGCATGCCATATGCTCTTAGCTTCTTGTCAGACTATTTTCTTATATAGAATGTGATGAGGAACAAAAAGACAAAGCGGTATTACTGCTAGATGGACATTTCCATGAAGGAAATTTCCGTGGAGCATTTCCATGAAGATTTCCATGAAGCAATGCTTCATCAGTTGGAGGTTGGTTTTGATCACATTTTCAGTCCTTTTTAACATCATTTTACAGTTACATTTTGCAGCACGTAGCCCTGGATTCTTGATCTGTAAAAATTGCAAAGATTTTTAAAGGCAGGAAAGTAAATAGAGAGAGGTACTTGATGCCAACTACAGACTCAAAGACCTCAGAGGTTGAGGATTGTGGTTGTTTATGTTCTTGCATAAGGCAAAGAGAGTTCCTGGAAGCCACAGCATAGATCTGAAAGAAAATACAGAAATCCTGATAACCTGAAACTTTTCCTCTAGAGTAGCATTACTTAAGAAAATTCAGAATAACTTAAGCTTCCCTCCTGATTCCCTTCAATTTTGCATTGTCAAGGGTACTTCCTGGCCCAATTCCTCGTTATCTGTGGTCTCTGCACCCTGTGAATATTTGTTTCAGTGACTTTTCTCTGAATATTTTTCTTCAGCTACCTGTATACACTGAGTGTCTGGAATACAGTTAATCACTTGTGGGAGTTTTGCTCTTTTCCTGATTGAAACTAACAGACACATCTATGCAATTTTTATGGCAAAAATATAAACTACATTGAGAATATCCTTAAAAGGGTCACTTCAGTAGCGTCATAACCATTTGTCTGAAATGTAAATATAATAATTTATAGCTTACTGAGACTTTTAAAAATAAAATTTGAGAAACAATTGCTAATGAACAAAATATTGTCAAAATAATTAAAGATAAGATTTCTTCTTATCAAAGTTTGCATCAAGTCTTTGTATCAGTCCTGAATATCCAGGCTTAAAACCCAGGGTTTTATACTTATATACACAGGCAAGCAATTTTGATGGGACTTGTCAAGGTATGAATATTGCCTTTTAGCAAGACTTAGTTTGGTCAGTAAGGCCATCTACAGTTCTCAACTATGAAAAAACTCAGCAAAAAGTCAAATGTATAATAGATATTCAAAATTGGTGAGTCAATTACATGTCATGATCTATTTCCATGCAGGTGCACCAAGAAATATTTTTGCTTATGCAGAGATCATTATCATCTTCTATTTTGAACCACGTTAGCAACATATCATGTTAGGGACTACACACTGAGATATGTATATCTCAGGCTTGTTCTTGGGGTTTTTTGGTTGGTTGGTTGGTTAGTTGGTTGGTTTTGTTCTTTGTCTGATTTTTTTTTTTTGGAGGGTGGGGGTAGGTAAATGAAATTCAGAGAGTCTGAGGGCATAGCCAAATCCAGGCTTGTGACAGAAACTTACCTGCAACAGTCACTAGGGGTTTCAATAGCTACTCCAGAGTTCTCTTTTAAATATACCAGTCATCAAGACATCTAGGTGCAAAGTCAGGGTGGTAGAGCTGAAGTCAGTATATTTGCCTGGAAGATTCCAAAAAGCAAAGCCATATAGAGAAAGGAAATTCAAAACTCTCTGACTATATTTATACCTGTTGAGTACTCAGCAATAAAGTCTATCTTTTGAACAGTTAATCTATTTCTTTTACCTCTTATTTAGTGTAATAGTTGCAGATGACTAATTTTATGGGGAAATACATTTCTGTCTGTGAACCTAGAAATCTTTGCCAAAACATTTAGATTCACCTTATCCATTATTTCAACAAATAGAGAGCTAGGTATTTTATATGTTGCTGTTGAAGGGCCCTTGTTTATATTAAACTGGAGATGTGTACCATTCTTTAAGAGGCTTGAAAGAAATTACGCAGCCATAGGGAATGCCTTTCTAACTTCATAAGCAACAGGGGACCACTCAGCATGCCATTTGTTTCAAACTCTGTAACCAACTACTTGCAAACATATGTCAATGCAATATTATTTTAATTGGTGTTGAGTTTACCTCAACCTATTTTGTTTCTTCATAGATTAATTTAAAAAAATGTGAGGCAAAGCAACACTAGAGTATATTTGTGAAATCTAGGAGTTTAAAAGCTTCTACTGCTACTGATAATTTTTCTTTCCAACAGGAAATAGGGAGTTTATTAGAAATCAAGTGGGCATTATAATGCCTTTTCCCTAGAGAAGTTTATGAAGATCTGAGAAGTCAGTAGATCAAACATGAATACTAGGGATTTAGCTTTTTTCTGACAGTTGTCACTGAGTTCAAAGAAAAATGGAATATAACTAGATAATATTTCATTTCTAGTCTACAGAGGGTTTTTTAAGCCTTAATGAATTCATAAAATCTGATGATTTCAAAAAAGAGGTGTCAGAGGAACTGAATGACTGTCTCCCCTGCACCTGTCTTTTGCACCTAATAGAGAGTCCTTGGGGAGCTTTTTGATGCCTACATGCATACAGTCTATCTGTTCAGAGACAATCCTGATCTTCTAGGCTGTAGGAATGCCTGTGGAGCAACTCTCTCACCTAATGATGTGTAGCATTCTTTTTGCTGCTCAAGAAGATAAATATTTGACTTCAATGTTTATTCTGAGAAAATAAATTATTTTAGTCTTCATAAAAATATATTCAGTGAATATATCTTTCATTCTGAAACCCTGATCTTTTGATAGGTATATGAAACATTCATCAACATCAACGTTAATATATCCATACTATATACTATAGTTTTGAGTACAATATCTATTAATCATTATCAAAAGAAATTACTTTATAGTTGGCTTTTAAACCAGAGACCATGTATTTATTTAGTCTTCTTCAGAGCTATTCAGACTCTCAAGGCTTCACAGATAAGCAGTAATAAACAATTCTTGCAAAGACTGACAATCACGTAAAACAAAAGAAGAAGTAATCACCAAGGAACAATTTGACTCTTCATTATGTTTCCATTAGTTCAATTTTTACAAGAACAAGAGAACTTATATTAATATCTTCTTCTGAAAAGTGCCTAGGCAAATCCGAGTGCGCCTCCTTGAGCAACAAAATTCTTTTTAACAAGACGATTTCTGGCGGTTAATTCAGACATTCTGAGGACAACTTTATCCTCCTCTGCAAATCCTGAAACAGAGGTCATTCTTTTACAGGCTTGCTGCTTGATAGTTTACTTGCCTGGAGAAACATGAAGTAGATTTTGCATTTATTGCACAATTGGGATGTAATTTCTAAAACTTGGCAAGAGGTGGGGAAAAAGTATAGGTAGAGAACTTTATGATGCTGACAAGTTTTTCTTCTGTATTTTTATTCTCATATACCTGTGTCTACCTGATGTCTCATATTTTGCACCGAGTTATTAACTCTCTGGTGCATGAACCATCTTTTTGTTATAAAGTTGTATAACTGGCTCTTAGTGCACCACTTGGGTAGGCAGGCATTACTGAAGTAGAAAATTCAGGTCCATTCAGCCTTAAAATGGAAGGCCTATTTAACCAGCGTGGTTGTGGCATGCCAACTTATGTAACCACTGACACACAAACAAATTGTGTGACTGATAGTCATTTTGGTACATCTTTGATTTCCCAGCCAGAATGACCTGTTACCCATTTACATCTGCAGAAAACCTCCAACAAGACTCCTGAGCATCTTGATCTCAACAAAAAAAATAAATCCTGAGCACAGTCCCGTCTCTGGATTTATAACATGAACCTCTAAGTCCTTTGTCACTAAGCCCTTTTGCAGCATAAACTAACAATAGGCAGTTAAAATACCTTAATTATACGTGCTTAGGATTTGAAAGTAGGAACAAGTTCAACCTCTTCAGCAAAGAAGCAACATTATTCAAAGCTGTTTACCACTGAATGGGAAAACTGCTCTGAGTTTCATTTCCAACTAAGGATAGAAGAGGTACAATACCAGCTGCTTTTGGGTGTCCAAGAAAGAGTTTTCCACTTATGATTGAAATAGCCTAGCAGCCATCAAAGACATGCTTGGAAAGGCCTTACAGCAGTGCCCAACTCTACCCAATTTGGAACTTGTGCCCTTTGGCATCCATCTCATCAAACATTGCTTTGTAGCATTGTGATAGCACTTATTATGATTAAGTATTATTTACAGTGGTTTTCTGGCATATTTAAATTTTAACTTGGAACTTGAGTTTAAATTGGCTGCACTGAGTCAGCTGACAGTTACATCTAAGACTGTATATTACTTTTGATGATTCCTATGTCATACTGCATTAGATACGCCAGTCAACCTAATAGTACTGAGCAACTTACCTTTTATTTTGTGCTATGCTTCATCAGAACTAGTGAACTGCTTTGTGCTTTCCTTCGGAACCTTGGGGGTTCAGAGTGGCTCAGTCTGTGCTTCAACCTTCTTCATCACTTTGTTCTGTACAAAGTGGAAGACTGTCTATCACATTCCCTTCAAGTTGCACTGCAAGAGGAAATCCTTCCTACTTGTACAATAATTCAGTGGATAAAGCATTGACTGGGGGAGACGTGTGTTCAGTTGTTTCCTCCTCCTCAGGAAATTCAAGCTTACGTCTTCCATCTCCAGAAAAAAATCACCACTATAACTGTAGGTTATAACGCTAAAGAATAAAGGAATTCTCAGCCTCTTCTGTTGAAAATGTTCCTCTCTGCTCTTAGACAAAGAAAGAAAAAAATACATAAGCAAAACATTGAACTGACCTGTGAAAACAAACCTGTGTGTGAACACAGTCCCACCGTAATGGCTAAGGAAAACTTGGCCTTAGCCTATACCCCAGTAGCCGCTTATGCATTGTTCATCAAATAGTCATTGAATGAAATACAAAAGTTGTCCTTAGAATTGATTTTGGCTTCCTCTTTCCAAAGAGAATGTACTAACCTGTAGACTGCAGGGAAATCAAGCATCCCTTTCTAAATTATTCTGGCTTTCTTTCAACTCTCTTATCTAGATTTTATCTTTATTACTCCTTGCTTTGTTAATCTGCAAAACTGTAATTAACACTGTAATGATGTTTCTTTCCTATTTGCATGGAAAAAAAATGAGAAGCATCAGCACTAGATGCAGAAAACATTGTGAGGTGACAGAACCATACAGTTGGCTAAAGATCCTGAGACATGTCCATGCTAAATTTTTTTTGAGCAGCAGGAGGTAGCACAGGAATTGCCACTGTGCTTAGCATCATATTATTTGAATGTGTAAGCCTTCACTTTGATTCATCAATAGCAATACCATACATATCCTCCAGTAATAATAGTACAATGTTTGCAAGCTTAGACAAACAGATTCACGCTCTCTGACCCAATTCATCGTTCCACTCGCTGGTTCCCAAGCCTAAATAAACAGATCAATGTTCTTTTCCAAGTTAATACTAATAAAGACCCTACTCAGGCAAGAAAAGAAGCAGTTTTCCCTATGGTCACTGATGTTTGCTTATGCTCAGTATTGCTGAGGGCTGCGTTTTGATTTCTATGACCGCTTGTTCTTGCTGCTGTTGGGTTGCTCTGGCCTCACCAGATGAATCCAGCTGCATAACCTCCAAACTCTCCACTGCTCTTCTGAGCCTCACAGTGTCTGGCTCTGGTCTCTATCACTAAAAAATTCAACATAGATATGTATATATACACACATACATAAATATGTATATCACGATTTATATTTGTGTAAAAATATGTTTTATTTACTTTTTTTTTTCTGCTGAAACCAATAATAAGGTGTTGCTTTTAGCAGAAAGGCCTCTGTTTTGCTTTTTTGCTGCTTTTGCTCACTGCAAGATGACATTCACCCTCCTGAATTTTTGCATTAGTGATTAGGAAGAGGCTTGTAACTGGGAAAATGGACTAAGTATATGAACGCTTTATAGTTTATCCAATTTTTATGCTATAATGTAGTTTTAAGAGATCTGGAGTAATAAGATATGAGCATCTTATAGCCATGTCTTTATTCATTTTTGAAAGTCTATTGGATTGTTGTGTTGTATTATGTTTAGATCTATCCACAGTTGTACTATTGACTTTGACAGTAATGTGATCTGGACATTTCCATGACTAGACTCAAAGTGCACTATCATTGTAGTTTGGATATGCTTGCATAAGCACTTCTTTTGATTAAGTAGTATGATTATTTTTTCCTTCTTTCTTTCTAGGATGCTTGTGTTAACATCAAACTTGCATACCAGGACCCTCTCCATGCAGTCAATGAATGGGCTTTTTTACCACTTTCACATATATTTATGAATCTTTGCCGTTATCAGTTCAATAATGAGAAGAAACACAATTAAATACTGCATTAAAGTTTGCCCTCTTCCTTACAACTTCTAGAAGCTTTTGCTTTTAATGGAGCTTCTTGCATATATATCTGATCTGAGAAGAGGGTCGCTTAAAGCATGAAAATATGAAGTCATTAAAATCAAAGCTTTTTGTGGGACAGATTCAGACATTCTTCAAAACAGATTTAATAGAGAAAACATCACCCTACAGTAACTTAGGGAAAAAGACACCTCCTAAGAAGCTGGATAACTCTCCTCTGTGACTTCGGATTCAAAATGGACATTTAAACCTTGGTGTGCTACATCAGAGCACTAAGCCTGAGTCATTGTGCTGCTGTCTTTCTAGCCCTGGCCTCTTCAAGTTGCTGTGGTGGGTGTTGCTAACCTCCTAAGGCATCCAGAAGACTTTGCTATCCTCTGCCTCGTGTGCTTATTTTGGAGCTCCAAGTTCAGTGGCTTCGTTGACTGCCTGAGTCATAATACGAACTAGGTCGTCTATACCCAAGCTGAATGTCCTAATCATTGGACCAATGAATCACCTCTTCTAATTTTCTGGCCCAATGTCTCTATTCAATTATTTAGAGAATCCCTGACCTTTTCTGCCACAGATGAACATAGCTGGTGATCAGAGCATTTAGCTATAACGAGGGAAACTGAAGTTGAAGACCTTTTGCTTGATTTAAATCTGTCCTTACTTACCTGCTCTTGTATGCTGTGGGATAACATCTCTACAGTTTTTTTTCCCGCAGATATTTCTGGCTTCCTCACCCTCAAGTCTCAAGCTTATGTCTATATAAAAATATTACTAGTTTTAAAGAATATTTTCTGAGGTGGGA
>JAVKLA010000074.1:65830125-65843854 GCA_034782735.1 Sagittarius serpentarius
CCATTAAACAGCCTGAGGAAAGGAACAAAATCCCTGCTCTGTTGCAAGGTGCAACTCTGTGTGTGGATTCAACATCATTTATTACCGTTTCTGAATTTCTGGCTTTCACATATAACCTGAAGAAGTATAGAACAACAACTTGAAATGTGAGAATTCACTAATCACAATATAAAATCAATTTATTCTTTACGGTCAATGGCATCCAAATTAAATGTTAATTGATTGAGAGAGCCTATGCTTAATTATTTGACAAAGTCAGGCAAGATATCAGGTGAGGCAAAGAGTTTACTAGCCGAGAACATACAATACCAGAGATGCATGACTAAAGCGATGCCTAACGAGTAGATACTGAATGGGCTATCAGTGCTCTCATCCAGCGTTATAGTGACTGAAGAAATTTGCAGATTTGTAGCAGCCAGCCATTTATGAATGCTGCAGTTTATTCGCAGTGTATCCAAAAAATCAACAAGGATTCTTTTAATTGTAATAAGATTTGGAAACATTTGAATTTTTTTCTTTGTATTATTAGCAGTTGAGAATGGTTTTATTGTTTCAAATGTATGAAAATAATTCCCATGTTAAATGCTCTTGCTTAATTTGCATGTGTTACACATATCAGTCAATAAACATAAACTGCATTCAAAATATGCAGTGTTGCAGTAGACACAATGTCACCCACAGTCTTATCAGTAATTTCTTGCATTTGATATTAAATACTTGATAAGATACAGCTTGTAATCACTGTTTAAGAAATGAATTACAAGGATAAGGGAGCATTAGTTTTGGTCAACTGATGTTGGGTTGTAATGAGTTAACTGGGATCATTGTTTCTGGGGCTGTTCATATCCCCAGACTTTTCACAGCCCTGGCAGAGGCTGACTCTGTAATAAGTCTCACATTACACGTGGATTAGATTTGTAGAAATCCTGTAACTCAATAGGTACCTGCCTATTCTCTCCTGGCGTCAGGCTGCCTGCACTACTATGCTCTGTAGACATACCTGGCATTCCACCCGTGCCTCCTTGCTGGCTAAGTGGGCTGGAGCCTGCCTACCAAAACATTGGGGTATTGTTGGGAAGGGGAGACCCCCTTGACAGACGAGCGAAGTGTGAAGTTAGTCTTGCAATGCCTTATTACCTTCCTATGAAGTATACACGCAGCTCTTTTAAACTTCCTTTATGCTGCAGTAGTGTGGGAAATCAGATCTGCAGAAGCGTTTGGCAGTAGCAGGGGGTGGAGATGTGCTGTAGACAAGGACAAAGCCAGTCTGACCCTGAGCCTTTCCGGCTTCCCCCCAGCTGCCACCACCATGTTTGTTTACACTGACGGAGGAAGACAACAAAAACATATTTGGCAGTGCATCAAGGATGTGAAATGGCTTGATTTCTGGGAATTGTGCCAGGTATTACAAACCATTTTGTTTTAACACCCATTCTTCATTTCACTGCATACTATTTGTTAAGTAATTAGTGGGTAAATGAATCACAATTTTCAAAAAATTTGAGTAAGATTAAAATAGCCATTTACAACATTTAGGACCTTTGAAGTGAAACAGCTATCTCACTAATGAAAACTGAGTCATGTGATGTGTAAATAACAAAGGGAAATTTCACAATTTGTCATTAACTGTTTATGGTTTGTCCTGCAAATCTTAGTCTTGAAATCAATTACATCAAATCTCACAATAAAGCTTACAGGAGCATTATTCAGATCAGCAGATCAGCAGATCAGCCAGCCTACTAACTTTTCATTGGTTTTTTTACATATTTGGTGGTGGGATTTTTTTTTTTAAATGTGTAGTGAAATTTAAGCTCCATAACAACTCTTTCCTCCTCTTTCAGCAGTTCATCATCTCATCCTGGAAGATAATGAAAAGAGTCCTAGTGATTTCATGCAGATGTGTATGTGATTCTAACAACCTACTAATGGCATTTAACATTAAATGTTAATAAAGCCTAAGGCTTTTATTAACATTAAGAGGCCCTATTTTTTTAACGCAGAGGAGAAATTTGTGTAAGGGATTACCATCACAGAATGTATGATTGCAATTTGTGCACATAAATATCTGCCTTAAGTTTTGGCAAATGTTTATACAGACTAATGCCTTGAAGTTCATGGCTATGACTTCTGAGTTTAGTGAGATTTTACTTCAGTCACCAGAGAGAATGGTGGAAAGCGGATTGGGGACAAAATTCTGTTTTCTAATGAGCTAGCAAGTACCTTAGTTAGGCATTCAAGAAGGCTGCAGGCATGTCCTTTCCAAAAGCTGCAGCGTAGGTAGATTCCTGCCATCCAGCTAGCCCCTCCTGCCTTGCCAAGTGGCAGTGACTTGCAACGATTCTGCCTGAGCAGTGTGCCCAGACAGCCTCCATGGAAGGCAACGACTCTGCAGGAAAAGTGTTTGCGAGGAATACTTGCTGATGGAGGGATATTTGAGTGTGTTGCCTCTGTAGGTTTTTACCACTGTCCTCCCAGTGTATTTCATCCCCCACATATTTTTACAAAGGAAGCTCCTTTTTGACTTCACAATATCTGACAAATAGAAGATACTTCTAAGCCTTGTACTGTGCTGAAGAGCTTTTATCTTAGTATGGATGGCTTCAGATTGAGTTTTAGCTACGAGATTTTGAAACACACTTTTAGAGATAATACATGTATACAGGAATTATTAGTAACACAAATGAATATTTTTCTCTTGATATAATTATACCTCTTATTTCCCACTGCTCATCCAGCAAATAAAACTATGGCATGAAGTCAACAAGCTTCAAAGGAGAATAGCTTTCAGTTCATTTTGTTTCTCTCTTTTACTTTAGATTGAGGACACTCTCATGGAAATGGGAGGGTGGATTTGTTTTTCCTATTTCTGTTATAGCCGAAGTATTTCAGTTTGCACCCTCCTTTTATTACGGTGTTTATCTTCCTTCTACTATAATACATTTAGGGCTACATAAAACGAAGTTGTTGGTGAGCAAAGCAAGTAACAAAGCCTGATTTCTGATGGAATTCTATCCTTTGTCCCACAGATCCCTTCGCTTCTGCCCTCAAACCACAGTAATTCCTTTCCCCTCTCTAGTCCCTAGGATGCCTTCACTCACAGGTAGCAGCTCATGCTACAGCTAGTTTCCAAGCTGTGTGCGGGCTGATTAGCTGGCCAGCACTCCTGTGCCAACTGGC
Organism: Sagittarius serpentarius; assembly: GCA_034782735.1. Lineage (NCBI taxonomy): Eukaryota > Metazoa > Chordata > Aves > Accipitriformes > Sagittariidae > Sagittarius > Sagittarius serpentarius. Next base: position 65,833,303 of record JAVKLA010000074.1, read on the forward strand.
AAACAGCCTGCTGCCAAGAACAACGTATAATATTTGTTCCAGTAGGAGCACTGATTTGGATCTTTCCTCTACTTACTTACACTGATTTCATGAAATTTACAGAACCATAATTTTCCGTAAGTTTTCCACCACTACTGCTTTTTGAATTTGTTAGAATATGGCCAATAACAAAAAAGAGTATTAGGATAAGGCAACCAGCAGGTAAAAACCACAACTGCATAAGCCACATGTCCAAGGAGAATCAGTTTGAAAACCACATATGAAATAAGGAAGGTCATGCAGTGGTCTCAGTCTGGAGAGTTAACATGAGGGTGTCCAAAATTCCACCAGCTTCAAGGAGTTTTTCTTGCTCGTTAGTTCAGTGGCACAATTTTTGTGCCAGTCCTGCCAAGCAAATTGCAGAGGGCTTGTATGACTGAAAGGGCTTGAGTCTGAGTCTCTGGTGACAAGCCTGCTGCAGCTCCAATCAGGGCTTTATAGCCTCCTAAAAAAAATAACTAATGCTGCCAGTTGTAACAAATGTGAAGTGTCTCTTTGACATGAAACCACTGCCTATTAAAATGAGCCAAAAATATGACAGTTTCACAGAAGACTCTTTTTTATCAGGTGAACACTTCTCAGCACATCACTTGGGTCAAATTCAAATGCAAAATCATGGTACCTGAAGGAAACAAACTGTCAAGAGTCTTGTGTAATACTCACTGAATCCTCTTCTTCTAAACAAGGCTAGCACTTATGTAGTTTTCTTGATAGTAAAATGTAAAGAATATTCTGAATTTCGACAATGGCAGATGAATGCAGGATGAAAAGTCCCTTTTTCCATTTCAATACTTCTGCTGAAATAGCTTTGTTACAGTTTATGAATTCCTTTAAATATAAAAAGTCTACGAACAGGTTTTGGAATGAAATATTTTTTCCAGGTTGAATGTTAGCTCTAGCCCCACTCAAATAGGAGAAATTACTTCCCAGTGGTGTGCCAAATTACTTGTTAACTATTTCAGCAAGAGGATATGGTGATTCTTTATACCAGTCTTGTCATAGCCTTGATAGATGCTTTCATGTCTCTAATTTCTAAAATCTGCATTATCAGAAGCATTTTTCTGTTACTGAATTCAGTTCAAAAGCCAATAACTCACCTAAATGAGTACAGTTGACTAGATTTTCCAGGCCTGTAGTTACAAGTTCTAGATCTCTAGTGTTTATTAAATGTTTGTGTAAAAATAAATAAAAATAAATATACACATGTAATTAATTATGGCTTAGATAACACTGTTGGGAGATTATTATTGGAACTAAGCAGGTAAATTAAAGTGACTCTGGATTCTGCATTTTCCCAGAATTCTACAAGAGAAACTAAATCCAGCCATGGATTTTCTAAATTCTGCACTTTTGATGGATACTTGAGCAGAAGTTGAAGTAAAATTCATTGAGCCAGTAACAATGATCTTAAGGAATGTTGTTTATCAGTCCTAGAGGTGATTAAATTTTTATAGATACCTATTTTTACTATCTTTTCTCTGATTATCTGGTTTTGTACTTTTACATTACTGAGAATCTCTATGAGTGGCTTAGAGCCATAGTTGTGCCAAGTCTAATCGGGACTGAAACTACAGTGCGTTAGCTACAGGTCAGAAACCTCCACCTAAGTTTCATCTTGCATCTCCTTCACACTTTTATAGCCCAACTCTACATTACAGCATTCCCAGCTTGACTTTCCCTGGGGAAATCCAGGGCCACATTTTGACAGCCTGGGTTGTCTCACTCCTTTGAGGCAGGAAGAATTAGGGCAAATTACAGCTGATCACCACTCCTCCATTGTGAGCTGCTGCCACTCGGTCAATACTGTTATCAGGGAACTGAAGGAAGGAAGAAGGAGGGAAATTCCTCTTTTTTTCTTCCCTGTCTCTCTGTTTCCTGGGTTCCAGAATCCTTTTAAGGAAGAGAGTCTGACTTAAAATAAGATTTATGTACGTCATTCTTTAGCTTATGTTACAAGATGGTTTAGTCTCCTTTCTCTTACAGCACATGCAACAGACATTGTTAGATTCAACATTCAGACAAAAAGCAAGTGGTGGCTAGCACTTTTTTTTTTTTTAACTACGTTTTACATGACAGGAGAAAAACATTCCCACCCCCTTCTTGTAAGGCTGAACAGCACAAGCTTTCCTCCTTTTTGAACTGAAATATAAGAGAACCTGGGAAGAAAATGTCAGCGAATCAAGGAAAGAACAATAACTGTGAGGGTTAACAGAAACTTGCAAAGAAAGCCTTTCAGAGAACAGAGAGAAGCAGAAGCCTCCTTGAAAGATCTGCAACACTGCCACGGTTGGGGTCTTTCGTGCAAACATTGTCTCACTGAGACTGTGTAGACAGCTGTCCTTTCATGTGCCACCATATGTCTTTGACCCTCAGATCATGGTTAATCAGGCTAAATCTGCATGCTAAATTGAAGAGCAAAACACAACAGTAGTGAGTCTGGAGCAAACACCCTACCGCAGTCCCTATTTCATTTAGCTTTTGTGGGAGGAAAGAAAGGTTATTCACACCGTATAAATACCTGTGTTAGTTTACGTGGAGGGAGTAGTAGTCGGCAGAGAGATGGGTGCTGTGAACCACCTTCTGCAGGGAGGGTACCCTTATTTTTAGTGGTGAAGCACTGGACCAGACCCAGAGATGCAAGTGTGGGGGATCTTGGCAGTCTTCAAACCTGCACCAGGTTTTTCCTTTAGCCTTCACTCCAGACCTTGTGCAGGAGGATGAATACACGTGAGATGCGAATGACCAGGCAGTAGGATCAGTACAAAACGATGGCCAAATCAGCTCAATAGTGTAGGTAAATTCATTGATATCTAGCTGCATTCTCTCATACAGATACTTCTGCAACTAATTCTTCTAAGTCTTGATTTTTATTGCTCCACAGAGAAGTGTTACCTCTTGAGACATCTTAGGGAATCTGTACAGCAGTCTTATCTTCGCTACCAAGTCATCACTTTCCATTTCCACATTTCTTCAGACAGAATGTACCATTTCCTGCAGCTTCTATTTTCTGAAATTGACATGGCTTAACACTCTATTACTGATGAATATTTTATTCATAAAATGGAGCTAAAAATGTATTTGTGCCACTCTAGGGCCAAAGAAGTATCTCCATTTATGATTTTGTTGTATTGCTGTAACATCTGGAGGACCTAAGCAAGATTAAAACTTCACTGTTGTGGGGATAGTACACTGACATTGTCAGAGTTGTTTTCTTCCCCTTGAGCATTAAAAAGATAACCAAGGGAACAAAACTACATAAAGCATCTTTGTGCCATTCAAGCAAAAATCTTTACATTTAGATATATATAAATAGACAGACAGACAGACGTGTTCACAACTCCACTTGGATTTTCAGCAATGATTTAGAAAAGAATGGGGAATAATATGAGGAAACCAGGAAAGAGGGGCAGGAGGAGGGAGGCGGGGAACATAAAAGGGATCATGTTTTAGCTTGTTCAAAATTTTATTAGTTTATTACATTATAAACTATTTGCCCTACACATACTTCATATAATCTCTTACTTAATGTTTTGTGACAGCTTTAATACAACAAAATTAGACATGCTGCTGCAGTAGTCCTGACAGCTACCTGGTTTCCATGCATTAACACCGTTGGCTTCTTGCCCAATACAAATAAACTTGAAAGGCTAGAGAGCACATCCAGTGAAATCAAGTAGCCTAAAACTAAAAGGTAGAGCTCAGCATTGTGGAATAAAATATCATTGCAGAGGAAACCTTTGATGATATCATTAACTGATGTATTAGGAACAAATAAAAAAATAATCTTGAAACAAAGGCATTTAAATTCTGCCCACACAGAAGGGACTATCACAAAAATGTTAGACTACAGGTAGAACTTACACAAACATTGTTTATTTTATTATGGAAAATATTTACACATCACACTTTCAAAATTCCTTCCCACATAAAAATTTGATTAAAATATGTCCTGATATACCTTGTGAGATTACAAAAAATTCAGAGGACTACATATAACTGCCTTGTAATGCCTTTTTATTCTTCATCTAATATTGACATGTGTGTGCATATGAGCATACACACATTCTGAGCTATGACAGAGGGAGAGCCAAATATTCCACAACAAATGATATTTGACCACTGCATAAATATATATGAAATTTATATCTCTTAACTAGCTGTTCACACCCTGAAACTATCAGCCCAGTTATGTCTTGAATAAAATTTTTTGACCTTTGTATTTTAAAATAATGGTAACTGTTATAAATACTTTGTCTCTATTTTAAGTTGGAACTATTCCAGCCATTTTGAGTGTTTCTATTTCTCCTTTTTACCAATGACCAAATGGTCTTTCAGGCTTTTCACTATCTGATCAAAATATGAAAGGTACCTGAAAATCACATAGAAATCATAACACTGTGAGAAATGTAATCTTACCTGGGATACCAACAGAGGGCTAAATTACCAGTAAATGGGGAAAAAAAACCCATTGTAGATGGACCTGACTTTAGCAGCCATTGGTTTAATAGAAAAGAATTGTTGCTATGATCTGAATGACTGCATTAGTAGTGTCATGGTAGAGACAGAGGTAGGTTTTTTGTCATATTTAGGAAGTCCCCTGCAATAGGGGCTCCCTCATGCCTGGGATGCAATGAATAAAGACCTTGATGCTGGCTTACCCAAGGCACAGAGATGATCTAACAGTGTGTTGCCTACCTCTTTCTCTCCCCATTCATATTCCGGCATGAGAAGAAGTACATGCGGTCTTTGAGTCTTATTGGGCCCTGTACTTGAGTGGAGGATGGACCTCTCAGCGCTGTAGCTGCACAGACCAAGCAGGGAAGGTATTTCTAGAGCTTTGCTTCTTGACAGAGATTGATGTCTTTTCTCAGATCTGAGTGTTATACTTTCATAACTGAGACTTTATCACTGGAAATGAGATAAAGTATTGACAAGATTTGCTGGTGAAAATTTAGGACTGATTTGATCAGTGTTTTGCAGTGATAATGTGAGTGTATATAGAAAAAAAGTTATTAGAAGCTGGAAGACTTTCATTGGTTACAAAAAAAATAAAAAGCAGAAGGTAAAAATTAATGTTTGGCTACATGTGGGAATACATTCCCCTTCTTCATTTTTCTTCTCCATTAAGTAGTGAGTATGAAGGATGCATATTCCAGTAGAGAAATCATGTTTGCCTCTTGTACCTTTCCTGAAACAATAGAAGGTCTGGCACTAATTGAAAAGCTATAGATCCTGATGGCATGCAACCTCTCTTTAACCTGTTTACTGACTCTGTGGAAAAGGCATAGGGTGCCAATATTGCTAATAGTTCTGAAATTGTTGTCTACAACTTCAACTCATTACCTCTCTCATTTCCATCAATTTATGGAAGTTTCAATTACCTCCACAAGGCTTTTACAGTGCAGCAGAAAAAAACCCCGATCAAACAGGTGGTACTGGCACTGGGACAAATTGCCTACCCCTTCAAAAAGTTTCTTATTTATTCTGATGAAGTGGTGATGAAAGGGACTGATCGGAGGTTGAGACATAAAAACCAAAAGGAACAGAGTATCGCACAAGCTGTATCAGTGGCTCATCAGGTGCAAAGTATGTTTGTTCATCCTACCTTCTCTAATGTAAACATATAGACTTAGCTATTAAAATTATAAAATTATAAAATATGTTACCTTGCCCCTTCTCCAAACAAAGCAGTCCTCTCTGTGTTTCACTCCCTTGGGTGTTCACATGAGTGAACATACCAAATGTGGCAGATGTTATTCACATTCCTAATTGCACAACTGGAACCTGATCTCATCCTATAACAATGCATACAGAGGACTCTAGAATAATCTGAAGAAAAAAGTGCTCATCAAATAATACTGCACTAGTCGGGAATTTTTTGATCCCCAAAGCAAGTTTCACTGGCATCTGGAAGGAAATCTCTCCACTAAAGACTTTTAGGCTGCATCATTCTCTGTTCTTTCCTTTCCTAATGCTTAGAAAGTGCAAAGAGATTCCATTTAGCTGGGAATTATTACTATCCACTGTTTGAAAATGCCTTGCTACTTGAGTAAGAGCTTCATATATGGTTTGTATTTTATATCAATATCATATTGCCTTAATGTAGTATGTTAAAATGAGATTCTGCTTCCTCAGCTGCTTAAGTGCTTTACTTCTTTTATTCTAGCAGTTTATATAGTATGTTTTACCTTACATCGGCATATCTGGGTGAGTTCTTTGGTTTATTATAGAGCAGGCTGGACTAAAGCCTCTAGTGGCTCATTTTGGCTTGAAGATAGATGTATTTTATAGAGGCATGCATAAAGATTTTGCATTTGATTGAATAAATCTCAGAAAGATTCCAAATCAAGAAAGAACATAGAGCACAAAACCCATTTAATTCAGGAAAACTTAGGCACTTTTCTAAAAGGAATACAGCAAATTCTAGTATGTGCTTAAAACTAAGCATGATATTAACTGCTTAGAACAATCTACCAGCTGCTTCAATTTTTTTGAAAGGATGCAGCCGTTTTTTTCAGAGAGGAAACAAAATTATTGCATTGAATTCTTATTTATAGAAATAACAGAAATGCAGGAAATAAGCAAAAATTGTGAGAGATCACTCTGCAGAAGAGAATAATACCAGACCAGTTACAGAAAATGGACTTTCATTCTGTGGAAATGTTCTTTCCATGCAAAATATCATTAGTTCTGGGTTTATATACCACTGATTTCCCACAAGCTGAGATTTTGGATCAGTCAAGGTGTGTCAGGACAGTCTCAGTTGCACAGTCTTTACCATTACAATCATGCTAGGATGTACATCGTTTTCATTATTCTGCGGTATCACCTGTGTGCATGGCCTTTTACTGCAATAAACTGAAGTTACAAGGAATAGATTCTCACTCCATGAAAAAGGGCAACCTACCAAGCATTTTCTGTGGGGAAATGTGTGCACATGCACAGTTATCATAAAATAATTGATGTGTTGCAAGTTAAAAACACTTGCTTTTGTGTCCATGATCTGCTTTTCATCAGACACAAAATATTCTTTTCTCTCTATAGTAAATTGGCCCTGAGTGCATCTTTGCTTTTATTTTCTCTAAAGTATTATTATCTGTATGAGGCAGCAGCTAGGAACTCTTGTCATGGCTCACGACTTCACTATGATTTCAATCACATTGAGACAGAAATTGTGCAAACATGGAAAAAACATTCTTTCTGCATGTGTCCCATCTGCCAGCCTGCCCTGCCAGTCACACAAATGTGAAACCCTGCCCCAGCCCCCCCCACAAAGTCCTTCAGCAGTGTCTCATGAGATAACCTCTACTCACTTGTGGACCTCTACATGTGAGGCAAAACTTGCAGGGTTTTTTAAACTATTCTCCAGCTGACTTACTTCACAGTGAATGTGCAAATAAAGCATACATATGCATATAATGTATACACACACACACGCACAATGTATATACATATATATACTGACTACATACATGTATGAATATGTGTGTATATAGTGTCAGCAAATGACCTTAAAGGATCAATTCAATCACTTAGGTTTCTAGTCCCACCTGAAATGCTTAGCATGTACCTCCTGGTGTCCAAGTGCTGCTCCATAAGGATGTAGTCTCCTCTACGTCCTGTGTCAGATATTCCACTTTCTGCAGACATCTGAGATGTCCTAAATAATTGAATGGCCCTGGCTTCTGTGTTTCTGCTGCTGACTCCCACCCTAAATGCAATCACACAGGGGGTGTATGCGCTCTATCCCTTCCATCTATTGACTTTCTGTTTCCTTGCCCTACACAGTTGGCCACCAATTAGCCCTCGTCACATGCAACTGCACAGGTCACTCAGGCTGAAGATCCCAATCTCACATACTTCTGGCTGGGCCAAGGATCACACCAGTTACTAGCTAACGTAACCACAACAAAATGTACAACTGTGAGATAAGGATCGAAAAGTTATGCTTAAAAGAAACTATTCTAAAACCAGTGATGGAGGTGGCTGTGAAAACAAAACTCTCCAAAGGTGCATTAACCAGCATCCACTGCTCTCAAAGCCAACAACCACAGAGAGAGAGGATGTACAAGCAGAGTTTCAAGAAGAAATTTGACCTGGCTGTATACCATGTGCCTGTGTAGGCTAGAGAATATCTTAAGCCATATGCCAAGGCGATGTAGAAGAAGAATCATCCAAAGGTAAAATGTAGTGAGAAGTGTAAATTAAAGGGGTCTGTAATCTGGAGAAATAGACACTACAATTTTGTCTTGCAGACTGAATTTTTCCAGTATAAAATATTCTCAAGATATCAATTAAGTCAGGAATAAGGGGAATTAAATTTAGGCACCAACTGAAAGGTGCTGACTTAGAATACAAATTTTAAATCCTTCTTAAGTATGTGTGTGATTTATACGTTATCTACAGTATATCTGTGTAAATATATAGATAACATTTAAATATATACACATATATGTACTTCATTAGACCCTAAGCATCCTGAAAGTATCTTTACTTATAATCTGTAAGTATTGCTATCCTGGAACAGACCTATGTTTCACCTAACTCTGACTTGTAACACTGCTTGGGGAAAGAGTATAAGACACACAGCAAGAAACCATTTTCCTTTTAGCATTCCCACCAGCAATATTCCTACCTTTGGCATTATTTTAGAGAGGATATTACACACAATGACACAGCTTGAACCATGCCTTTTTCAGTCTGTTACTTTTCTTCCTTTCTCATTCCTATTATGAATAATTCAAGATTGATTTTGAGCAGAGAAAATAATTTAAAGAAGCTTTTCCATTTTTCTGTCCTTTTGTTTGTTTCAAAGTCTACACTTATTATTGAGGGGGGGAACAAATATAAGCAGATATAAGCAATATTTATAAAATCAACAAAAAAAAATAGGGACCCTGAGAGTTCATTTAGCCATTCTCCTCTACCAGCCTCTAATGTCTAACCTGAATCTCTCCTGAGATGCTTAAAACTGATGTGTTTTCTCATATTCTATTCTTCCTGTACCTGTTTCATATTGGTTGACTGATTTTATTATTTACAGTACAGATATGTCTCAGGCAGCGAGATTATAAATCCCAGTGACTATTTTAAATGAAAAAGTGCCCTGATGCTTGGCTTCCTCAAACTGTCCCTTATTGTCATGCTGTCCAGAGCACGGAGAGTGACGAAAAAGAAAATAAATCAGTTTTGTAACCAAACCTTTGCATCCTAATTAAGCACTTCTTACTGAACATCCATCTTTTGCCTCACTCCTAGTCAGTAGATGTTTTAAGAGTTTTACATCTAGAGAAATCCAGGCTGCACTGTCAGATGACAGGGCAAAGCCACTTCTGCAGCAATTGTCCCTGTAGCTCACAGGCCCCTTCCTCTGCCTGGCAGATGGTTCAGTCACGGGGTGACAAGGGTGACGTCCCAATCTGGAAAACTTTTTTTCCATCCTCTTCTGTTTCCTAAGAGCAAAAGGCTAAAACAATGGTGAGGTTCTGGTCACTTTAACTGAACTTCATCCCTCTTGGAAAAGTCCTGCATTTCTAAGAGGTAATTTAAATCTCAAATTCTGATGATAGGTTGTCCTTGGCCTGTATGCCTAGAAAGAGCTTATGAAAAGGCCAGTTTACAAAGTATAAAAATAAAGAATAAAAGCATTAACTAAGACACTGTAGCCCTGTCCTCACGTGAAATATTTATATAGAGCAGGCAAAGGGAGGAATGGGTTTATTTTCCCCCAGCTCAGAAAACTAAAAGCAATCTGAGTCTTCTGGGTGGACTCCTGTTCTCCTTAACTATGCTAATAGCAGTAGATTTCTGGGGATACAAACCTCAAGCGATGTAGGAAAAGGTCTGTGATCAAATGTGAGTTATTATGTGATACTATACAGAGCTAGATCATCTGGGATGATTATCTGGAATAAGTCTATGTTGTTTTCACAGAAATGCATATTGTATAGAGTAGAGATGACCAAATTATATTCAAACAATCTACCTGAGGCATAAATCTTGCTGCAGACAAAAAAAGACCTCATGATGGAATAATTTATCCCTCTGAGAGTAAGTGATTGCACTGTAGAACCTTGGAATAACAGAGAAGGAAAGAGAAGCAGGGCAGGAAATAGGAGGAGAGATGCTGTCGAAAGACATGGACCTGTTGGAGCCAGTACAGAGCAGGGCCACGAAAATGATCTGAGGGCTGGAGCAAAGCACCTCTCCTATAAGGACAGGCTGAGAGACCTGGGATTGTTCAGTCAGGAGAAGAGAAGGCTCCGGGTAGAGCTTGTTGTGGCCTTTCAGTACTTACAGGGGGCTTGTAAAAAAGATGGGGACATACTTTTTAGTAGGGCCTGTAGTGATAGGACAAGGGGTAATGGTTTTAAACTAGAGGAGGGCAGATTTAGACTAGATATAAGGAAGACATTTTTTACCATGAGGGTAGTGAGACACTGGCACAGGTTGCCCAGAGAGGTGGTAGATGCCCCCTCCCTGGGACCATCCACGGCCAGGCTGGACGGGGCTC
>JAVKLA010000074.1:65880612-65890943 GCA_034782735.1 Sagittarius serpentarius
GAGGGGGGTTGGGGGGTGGGTGGGGGGAGGGAGAGGAAGAGAAAGGTGTTTGGGCTTTGTTCACTTTTTTCTGAGGTGCAGAACAGCTTGATAGTTCGAGGTAATCATATCTTTACATTTTTAAACTATTGCCTATTTATGATCATATTGCAAATATGGTGTCGGGATTTGTTTTTATACAAGCATTTAAAATTAGCAATAGACAAGATGGCAAAAAAGGTGTATACTGTTGTCCTTTCTCAGGAGTTTCTACTCCTGGTTAACTCCTGCTAAGAATGAAACTTGCAGTTTGGTCTGTGGATGCCATTTGGGTGAGATCAGGTGCTCTTACGCTCTTTTTGGTTTTTTTATTAACATAGAAGTACCAGAAAATTCTGGTCATCAGATGCATAAATTAGGAATGAAACTGGCCTTATTTTTAGACAATCTGTCTTTCAGCTTAATTTTATGCTAAGTGACTCTGATTGGATAATGCCTTTTGGAATGTAGTGTACATGCATAATCTGCCACTCAGCAACCAAGAAATTTCTCAATGACTCCAAAATATGAATTTGTAAATACATTTTGAGTTTATTCTTTATATGATGTTTGCTGTTCAGACTTTGTCATAGGTGACAAATTTATGTTGAAGTATCATGTTTCCCTAAATCCTCTGGATTTTTGTAACTACGCCTGAATAAAAAAAGAAAAAAAAAAGGGAGGGGGGAGCCTGACAGAACACCAGATGGCTAGAAACTTTATATTTAAAGAAGTATCTGTTTGCTTTATCACTTTTATTTTGTTTCCATTGTCATTAATAAACAACTGCCTCCTTTGCTCCGAAGTGCTACATGGGACTCTTCTTGCCAAGACTTGAGCAATAATTGTGTGACTAGCAGCGCTGTGGTCAGTTCCTTTTTTTGACATCCAGAATTAGTAGCTCCTATGAGGAAAACCAGTACATTGTGGTTCCAATGGAATGTTTCCATTATTGACTAGTGACTGCTCCTACAGAAAGCCTGTTTTGTTTTGGTGGTTTTTTTGACAAGTCATAGTATTAGATTCTCCGTGTGCTCATCTTTCTCTAGTGCCACGCAGCATTTGGGCCTTCCACAGTGGTACAAAGTAGAAAAACAAGTATTGTGTATGATCCCTCCAACAGTTGTTCAGGTGGAACGTCTAGAGAAGCAAAAAAAATTTGTGTTGTCCCTCACAGAAGTCTGAACAGCGGTGTGAATTGCTGGAGGGGTTTAAAAATGTTACCATTTGGAGGATTCCTCAGTATGAACTGCGAGGGGAAAACGTGATGTTTGTGGCATAATGCTTTTTCTTCGCAGAAATTTCATCATCTGTTAAAAGGATCAGTGAAAAAAAGGATTTAGTGAAACTAGAACTTACTCCAGTGCTGTAAGTCTGTTGTGTGTTTTTAAGGACAGATAACTCTCATGGCCTGGAGGCTTGCTCAGTGCTTTACCAGGATCTGTACGTTCTAGATAGAGGTGCCAGCTGAAGGTCAGAAGGCTCTACAGAAACACTCCTGGTGATTTTGCTCTTCTCAGGGAGTGGTTCTCCCTTGGGTTGTTAAAGAAGAACTGTAGTCATTGCTTACTGTGGAAGCAGCCACGACACAGGACAATGCTGTTCTGTCAGCTGAGCACTGCGGCGTGAGGGTTTGAGGCCTCTGATCCAAGCATAACCGGTGGTCGCAGGACTCCTGCGAGCTGTGCGTGTATGCAGCAAGAAGGTAACCGGGGGGGGGAATGACGGGGGGGGGGAATGACGTTGCTGTTATTGTACGAATCGTGTACGTGTTTGTAACAGGAAAATGGTTATTCCATTGTTTCAGGCAGCTCTTCTAACATTGCCTCAAGCTACCAGGTGCGGCGTTACTGCGAGTGTTGGAACTCTTTGTTACGTGCATTTGAAGTAGGGCTTATGCCAGTGGTTCTCCTCACCCCACCCAGAACTCTGAAGCTTCAGTGCCAGATCAGTATGAAAAGCAAAGCGGCCGAGTCCATTGAAGAAAACAAGGAATCGGTTATGTTTGCCAGCGCTGCTAAGCTGTAGACACTGAGAAAGCGGGAGAGAATTGACTCAAGGTCCCGCTTCAGAAGAGAGCACTTCACCAGCGCCCTGACTGATTCAGCAAGCGGGTGTTGGTGTTTAGCAGACCCGACTGCTAAATGCTTCCTGTGGTTGTTATAATCTGTGCAATATGCACGCACAGATTATAACATACAACATATGTACGTCCTTCCCTTTGGCCACCATCCTTCAGGTTCAGCCTGAAGTTCGATCAGCTTCTCCTGACTCGGATCCTTGACTGATGCTTGGTTAGGACTTCTCCTATCAGGGTAAAATAAGCCTTGTTGAACACTTATGAATTCAGCATGTGGTTAAAAGCCTAGCACATCCAACGCAAATATGTGACTAATCTAGTCCTTTTTTTGGCAGGTGGAAGACGCCTACGCTGACAGTCTGTTTATAATTGCGCTGTAGGATTCCTTCAGCGTTTTTTGCAGGCTTTTGCTGACTGAATGGTTTAATGGAGAGAACCTTTGGCCACCATTTCCTTGCTGTGACTGTGTTTTGGGGTCGAGTGGCTGGGTTTGGGTAGTAGGGGAAGGGCTGCAGGGGCAGCTCCTGTGAGAAGCTGCCAGAAGCTTCCCCAGCTCCAAGTCGGACCGGCCTGTGGCCAAGGCTGAGCCCATCAGTGGTGGCGTTAGTGCCTCTGGGATAAGGCATTTGAGAGGGGAAACCTGCAGCGGGGGAGGAGATTGGGATGTGAGAGAAATGCCTACACAGACACTTGCAGCCCGGGGAGGACCCCAGGCCGGAGCAGGTGGGTGCCCCCCAAGATGGCCGTGACTCCGTGGGGAAGCCCGCGCAGGAGCAGTTAGTGCCTGAAGGACTGCAGCCTGCGGAAAGGACCCACGCTGGAGCAGTTGGTGGAGGACTGTCTCCCGTGGGAGGGACCCCAGGCCGGAGCAGGGGCAGAGTGAGGAGCCCTGCCCCTGAGGGGGAAGGAGCGGCAGAGACCAGGTGTGAGGGACTGGCCCCGACCCCCATTCCCCATCGGAGGACGGAGAGAAAACCGGGAGTGGAGTTGAGCTAGGTAAGAGGGAGGGGTGGGGGAAGGTGTTTTTAAGATTTGGTTTTGCTTCCCATTATCTTTGTTTTGTTTTGATTGGTAGTAAATTAAATTTATTTTGTTTTTTCCCCAAGTTGAGTCTGTCTTTTGTCCATGACCAGAAGTGGTGAGTGATCCCTCCCTGTCCTTGTCTCAACCCACGAGTTTTTCTTTGTATTTTCTCTTCCTCATCCCACTGGGACCAAGCGAGGTGGGGGCGGGGAGTGAGCAAGCGGCTGTGTGGTGCTTTGATACTGGCTGGGCTTAAATATGACAATCAAAAACTTGGAAAGAATTTCCCAGCAGGCATTTATTACAGGACTATTCTGGTTTCTGTTTTTAAATATTCTAGTACTGCCCATTTCAATTTCTGTTTCTGACTGCAAATGTCCAAATTCTTTAAACAATATTTTTAATGAATGTCAGAGTTCTTTTCAACTAGCGGCATCACCTGATGCCAACTTTTATTTTTCTGGTCTTCCTTTTAACTCTGCTTTGAAACACTCTCCTTAATTACATTGTAATCTTTTGCTCTGAGATGATTTGTATCTTCTTGAAAAATCAAAATGAATTCTTCCTAAGATGATAGTGTTTTAGGTATCTTTCCATCCATATGATTTTTATGTCAAGTCTACTAGTTAATTGACACAATTTTTAAATCTGTCACCTTGAGTTTCTCCTCTCCCAATATTTTCAGTAAAACTGGAATGGCTCCACCATTACGCCCCAGACCTTCTGCATCTCACTGAAGCTTATAAGAAGAAAAGAGCTGTCAAATTACATTACTCCCATATCCAATCTCTCACTTCACCTGCCTGGATGACCATAATAACTGCATCATAGAAGTAATCCTTACACTTCTGGACTCCAACAACTGGGGAAGGCTTATTCACTTTCTGCTCAGGTGCAATCATTGTCATGTACAATAACAACCTAGAGATGAACTACAGCAGAATGAGACAAATGCTGAGAACATCAACTGAGACCCTTCTTGTCCAGAGTCTAATATCTCTATCACAATATTGAAAATATAAAGAGTTCTCTTACGATAGAATCTTCATTTATGGACCCAAATTTAGTCTTTACTAGACAGACAAGCTCTCATTTTCTCCTTCTTTTAGGACAATTTAACCTACAGCCAAAAAAATGCTACATTGCATGGAAGGAAATAAATATGAATGCAAGCCAGAAACAGTTGTTACTCTCCAGAAACAGATTTTTTGTATTGAAAAATGTTTAGATTAAACTCCATTAAAAAGTTATGGTCTATTTTTGTTATTGATCTGGCCTGAATTTCAAATCCAATTAGTTCAGGATTTTGGCACAAGCAATTGTTAGGTAGTTGCACCTTTTGAATGTGTCTTGGAAGTATAACAGGTGGATTTATTAACAGATTTATGATAACAGATAGAGAACAGTGAGAAAAAAATAATGATCCTAACATTAGAAAATGAGAAAACTTTCAGAATAATCTACAATTATGAGGGAGATAGGATGCTGATACGATGTTTTTAAGTAAGTCAGGATTCAGCAGCAGCATTAAGAAATATTTTGCCTTTTTGATGCACTGTTCACCTCACAAAGTCTGAATCATCCATAACATGAATTTTGAGATCAGAATTAGACAAGCTGAATTCTTGTACAATTTTAAGATTTAAGTTCGCAGATTTTCAGTTCAGTTTAGTAAGGTCAATTGAATTTCAAAATTTCTATCAAGAAAAGTTTGTGTAAGCTGGGTAAAAATATATGCATGGATAAAAAGGTTAGTGTTTGCTGAAGATACAAAAATGTAACCATGCATGCAACAACAGTTACAGATAATAAAAGATAAGAACACTTTTATCACACATCTTTATTTAAAAAAAAGTTTTAAAAAATTGTATGTATAGAATAACAGAGAACAATGAAAACTTTGTATGATACTTGTAAAGCTGTAGCATCAAGAAATACACTGAACAATGTGCCCTTTGATAGAAAGCCTTTTAGAGGAAGAAAAACTGTAGTCCAGGAAATCTGGCCATAGCTTGATATTTTATAAAATTTACATTTAGAACAACCTGGCACAAAGATATCCCAAGTAGCTAACCCAAGATCTGCTAGCACAACCTGTGGCTAGCAGTGGTGTACATGCTCATGAAACCATACAAGTTTTGCTAGTAAGTACAGGTTCTGGTCCAGTCAAAAGTAAAATCAAAGAACTAAATATTATAAATCACAAGAAATAAGCCTCTCTAAAATAACAAAGAGCATGGAAATTTGCAAAGGAAAGCAAGCAAGGTTTTGAAAGAGAGTATGGAAGGCTAGTAGCCCTCTGCTGTAAGGAATATGTTTTATGTGACTTCTTCCACTGAAGTAGCAGTAAATTGAAGGATTTACATATTCATATATATTCACATGATTAAAATAAGTTATTGATCCAATTAATGATTCTATATTATGAACATTGTATAAAAAAACCTAAACCACTGATGGGCTTTGCAATTTCTAGTCTATGAGTTCTTAATGAGAGCACAGCATGCAAACTGTACACACACATACACACACACGCACATGCAGAGTCATATATATCCACAGGCTGTGGGGTTTTTTTTCAGAAAATGGTAAAAAAAACCATATTTTAATCCATCAAAATTCAACCATCCTCAAGTGTAAGTGAACATCTGCTTTCATCTAAGAAACATTTTAAACTTCTTGACAGTCACAAGAACTGTAATCCCTAGAGACTAACACTTTTCCTTTCAGAGAAAATTCATATCATGGATGGCTTTATGGTAGGAAACTGCAGTATGCTGTATGCAATTGCACGTGAACACAGAGCATAGTCATCTCCATAAGCTCACTGAAACTTCAGTGTTTTACTCAGTAGAAAAAATTAGCTGGAAAAGAGAATGAAAAATGCTACTGCATTTCTATAACATCTGTAGGTGGATTATCAGCAGTATTCCCAAAAATCTCAAAGGGTAAAGTCAACTATCTCATTATTTTTATGGATTTTCAATTGTAGCCCTTGTTTAATAGTGTTCTAAGTCAGCTTTCCCAGTTACTAGAAGGAAAATAAGGTCAACTTATGAATGCAACTTACAAAAACCAGGAAAATGTAAAATATTCTATCTAGCTTTTTAGCCATTCTAAAACCTGTATGTTTAAATACCTATCTACAGGTTTGATTCTGCTATCACTTAGCTTATCACTTGAGTTACATTTTGTATTGTATTTTGAACTGATACAGGCTATAAAGTTGTGGGTTCATCCTTTTTCAGGGACCAGGACCATAACCATTTGTTCTTCCCAAGAAAAGGGCCAAGTGTTCAGCACACACCTTGGAGCCAGGAGCTCCCTCTGCGTCTGCCAACATGTCCTAACTCATCTTTCCTATTGCCTTCAATATGGATTTAAACAATAACATAATTGGTTTTATTTTTATGAATTCCCATGAGACAAGATCCTTAGTCACTGTGTTGCTGAGCTCCTTTTTAAAGGTGATCAGCACTTCCATTTCTCATTGAATTTAATGACAAGAGAGCTTGTTCAAATCCTAACAGTATTACGTATCTTATGAGAAGTGCCAGTATAAATAAGAATTACTGAATACAATTAAGTTTGCTTCTTCAAAACATGCGGTAAATCAGGGCAGCCATCTCCAGCAGGCAAGGAAATAAAAATTCTCTGGGACAAGTATATAAAAAATATGTGTGAAACTTGTCCATGCTTGTTTAACTGCATCTTATTATCCTTAATAGTAATGATTATCCTTGATAACAATGATTATCCTTGAGGTATATCTTGTATGTACAAGTATATTGGCATGTGACCAAATCCAAATGAAATATGACAGTTACACAAGGTACTACCCCTCAGCTGAGCTGCTGTGGTTCAGCTGACATAAAGATACTTGTGAATAATGTTAGGACTTTGACTTTTAAACACTTACCAAACAGCTCTGGCAGTTCAGGATGCTACTTCCTCCAGCTTATTTGTCATCAGACTCCTCCAGGAATTACTCCACATCAGAGCTGCCAAAATGGAGCCTGAGCACTCTAGTGCAACACCTACCCAGTTTGGACCTGACAGTCAAAAAAAAAGTTAAACCAAGATACTGGGCTTTTCACTGAAGCACCTAAGAACTGTCCACACGCTCTGTTTTACTAAACAATTCCCAGTTGTGGAGTACAACATGTCAGCTGCTGGTTCCTTCACTTGTCTGAATTTTAAGCTGAGGAATTTAATCTCATAGCTGGAATGGATAGGAAAGTACATATAGAGAGTTATGCAGATCTGCTCAGCTTAAAATCTATCTTCTGAATCATTTGATTATGCAAGGTGGTCTTCTCACAGCCTAAGACATTCACAATTTTTTACCTTAACTAAAACCTGAAGACATTTTTTGCAAGTTAGCAACTTAAGTTAATGATTCTGCACAAGCAGCGTGATAGATTTTCCATGTCTGTCAGACTTCTTTCATTTTCTTCCTGCCTTCTTAGGTATTAACAATTACATCATTTCAAAAAATCTCCCTGGTGACACAGAGAATTATTCTGGTGGGTTTTCTGTCCTTCCACTGTCATATGTTAATAACAAATTGTTTTACATGGGCAATTGTATTTTACAAAGCAAGAAAATGTAAATGCACAAGAACATTTCTAAAGAAAAATCAGACAATTTCCTGGAATTCCTCACCCTTCTTTCAACCCATATTTTTTTTGCTTGTTTCATGAGAATGAAAAATTCAGAAATTATTCTTCAAATCCCCTTTTCCACTTTGAGTTTGTCATGATAGCCTTATATTCTGTCATTTATCTTTAAGACTGAATTTCTGTTAATCTGTATAATTTTTTCCCTTCGGTATATACACAGATAACTCTCATTAAGGGAAAACTGCAAATGCCAGAATGAGAAAAATATCTCTCTCCTCATATGTTTTCTCTGACATGAAATGCAGGAAATATAGTTTACCATGTTTTGCAAAGGCATGAGTCTGTATACTGGGCATAGCTATTAATGAAAGACAGTTACAGTGCAGACTGAATGACTAAGACCAAGATAAGGATAAGCATAGATAACAGACAAATGCAAGTAGACAGTCTTTGCATCTTGCTAGTCTTGACTATCAAGAGTTAGTTCTGTAAATAAAATTAGCCTAGTTCACTCTCTGCATCGTCACAAAAACATGTGCAAGAGCTCCCAAGTTTCATCTAAGTGTGATGGTGAACTTCGTCTCTGTCTGAACTACAGGTTCCTTCTCCATTGCCTTGCTGAGTCTCTCCGCAGCTCAAGCAGCATCAGTAAGGTAGAAGATAAGAGAACTGCTGACCTCCACATGAATACATGCCTGCATACTCAGCAGAAAGGCAGGAGAAATTATGGCAAATTAAAAATGGTCTTAGAACCACCCACCAAAATTAGCCAGAACTAGCCAAATGAGCAGCATGTTCCCCATATATGTAGAATAACCTAGTACACCTATGTTTTCTTCTGAAGAAGAGTGTTCATCCTCCACACACAATTTGCAAATGGTTATAATCCTCCATTCACCATAGACAGGTTTCTGCCAAGTACTCCCCTTTCTTTCATTCCTGCTTTTAGTTCAGCGTTTTGTTTAACTAGTCTGTCATAGGAGTAATGTATATGAAAATAATATTAACCGTATTATAAGGTCATTTTTTCTTTCATTTTTTTCTTTCCATTTTGTCTTCCATTTTTTAAAGACAGTAGATGTGTTTACTGCCACCAGAAATCATATGAAATCTCTAGACATTATTCTCTATTTGTGACCCTCTTCCCACCTCTCTGGATTACACCATAGTGTAACAACTCCTGTAGAACAAAAAAGCCTGTCCTGCTCACTTAACAAGTTTAATTTGATATTATCCACTCTTTTTTTGACGCATTCAAGATAATTTCTGTGTGGTGATTTTATCACTTGAAAAGAAACTGCACGTCCGATAAACCAGAAATTTCATGATCTGTGGATTGAAATCTGGATTTAACATCATCAGCCCACTTTTTCATTAGCTAATGAAAACCACAGAAGGATGGGTTTAGCATTATTCTTTGCTTATCCATTTCACTTCATAATCTGTAATTCCACACTATACTGTACTATACTATACTACACTGCACTGTATGGTACTGTACTACACTATAAAAACACTCTATAAAAAAAAAAAAGTGCTACCCATCTGTAAAAGGCTTGACTTTTCTTCACTAATCCAATAGACTCACTAAGTTCTTTTGCCAGAACTACGTGCTGGTGTGATCGTCTGTGCAAAGGAGCGTTGATAATGTCTGCATTTGCAAGGCATGTGTGAGTCCTCCACCGCACACTAATTTTCCAGCCACAGGGGTACCTCAGCACAGGCAGACTCAAGCTGCTCCTACAGCCAAGTTGCAGCAAGCACTGTGGTCCGGCTGGTAGCCTCAGGACCTCAAGATGCAAAGTAGCACACTCAGTAATACAGTGATTCACACAGTCCTTACAGAGAGATGAGCCATAGTAGTTCTTGTTTTGTTCTTATATGTATACATTTTTATCTAGTGTTGCCCTTACACTAGGAGAAGCCGTAAGATGCAAAGGTCTCATAGCACTGCTTATTGCTTACCTACCCTAATGTTACCTATACAGCATCTAAGACTCAACTTAACAGGAACCAGCTGTGTCGGAGCATAGTGATAACTTGGCCCTCAGTAGTTCCCTGCGGAGCGCTGAGCCATTGATGTACTCCCAATCAATTCCTACACAGTTACAGTTCAGTGAGCTATATAAAGAAAAAGATGACTGTGTAAAGCAAGAAGGATATTCAAAGAGACGAACAGACTGAAAGATAAAGGACTAAAAGGAAGGCAAAACCTGAAGTACTGGAGATGGACCTGGCATAGAGAAGGTGGGGAAAAAGAGGGAAGGGAAAAAACAAGTGTGAAAGACATAAAACTTTGTGGTGGAAATCCTCAGATAAATGAGAGAGAGATTCACATCAGCAGCATTATTTCATATTTCTAATGGTTTTAATGTGGAAAAGCACTTAAATTCTTTAGCATAATTTCTAATTTCTCTGCCTATGCATATGTGTAAAACTTAACTCACCAGGATAAGCTAAGTGGTCAGGAGAACCACTGGAAGAAATATACAATAAGTTTCAGTGATTAAAATAGTACAGCTAATCTTTCTAGTGAGGACTTCTGGTATTACTGTAATGTCTATATTATAAATGTGGTGTGTTTTGGA
>JAVKLA010000074.1:66095492-66106641 GCA_034782735.1 Sagittarius serpentarius
AGGCAGATACATAGGGTTAAGTTCTTCAAGTGTAAATAAAACCAGTATCATTGCTTCAGCTTTATGCACATGACTGCAGCTACAGGTATTAAGACAGCAAAACACATCGAAGCAATCTGAACCATAAATGCAATTCTTTCAAAATGAAATTTGGCCAAATGTTAAGTACTTGCCTCAATTATTCCGTTAATTTCTAACTGAAATAAATGGAGTGATAAAGGCAAAATATGACCACATAAAGGAAATTAAACTGTTTTCTCTTTAGCTATACTTCTGTCATCTCATCAGTTTACATAGTCTAGCGGTGGAGAGGAACATTTCGTTTCAGTCACAACACCAATCAGAAGCAAAATTAAGATGTTATGCAATAATCTCCTGAAATTTATCAAGTACAACAGTAAAAACCTCAGCAATTCTAACTGACTGACTTCAAGATAGAAATAATCTATGCAGGGAAGTCCCAACATCACCCCAGCCCACTCAGCCTTCACCTCACAATTTAAGGATTGTTCAGTAGAGTTTATTATCTAGTTAATCATGAGCATATTGCAATCATTAGACACTGAAAACACTGAAGTTTGAGAGCTGTAAAGGATTCTCACTCAGTAGCAGCTAATGCCCCAAACAAGGTACTGCCATTGCAGAGCTATGGGCAGCATCCAACAAGGAACTTCAAAATACTAGGGGCCTAACAGCTCAACTGTTCTACCTGCCTGAGCCTTGAATGCATGTCAGTCAGATGCATAAATTATTTTTGTTTAAACTTTATTTAGAAATATTAGAATAAGGTCTGGTATTGGTCATCCTTAGCCCTTCAAAATAAAATCAAACAAAAGCTGGCATTGTGTCTCTGAAGGATATAGCACTACCATAATATGTAACATGCTCAGCGTCAACCTCCTGGCAGAATTATTATCATTAAAAATAACGGGTAAACAACTGTGAGAAAATACAGAGGTAAAGAGATAATGAGAAAACAGATATTTACGTTGTGCTTATAGTCTTTTAAAGTATTTTATTTGTAGATGAAAGTAGATGGCAAAACGTAACACCTTATTCTGTCTTCACTAACACACAATCTCTTTAATAAAGACGCCTTTCCACACACAGCCAGACTTCTACTTTGCACCGACGTAACTCAGAGCTGAATGCTGACCTGTGCTCGCTCTTTTCACTACTCCCTCCAGATTTCTCTTCTACAGTCCTTCATGCAACAGCAGCAGCAACAAAAAGGAAACAGCAAACCCCTTCCTGTGACAAGGCGCTGCCATGTTCGGTCACACATGAGCACTCCCCCTTCGCACTCCCCCGAGCAGTGGTGCAGAACCTCTGCCACCCTCCTGGCTATTGCGGCAACTTACCAGGAAACTGGGGGGCAAAACTCATTTGCATGCACGTTTGAAAAACGCACGCAGGTTCGTAGCAGAGAAAAATGAAAAGTAAAAAAAAATTAAGAAGAGTTCTTATTACGGAGACCTCAGATGTGTTCTATCTGCCAGCCTGCTGAGAGTCACACTTGCCCCGACGCCGGAGGAGCACGGTCACTGGGAAGCGAAGGCTCCCACGGCGGGATGCCGGGCTCTGCCCCGCAGCCGGCGGCGGGCAGCCGGCAGAGCGCACCGGGGTGCCGTGCCGCTCCACCTGGAGCAGGTCTCCGTCCTGCTCTGGAACCTCTCTGACCAAAGGCGGTCACTTCAGGTAGATCCCAGTGCTGCAACAACTGAGGTGTGGAAGTGCAGCCCTCAAGGAGGGTACGCGGACAAGAATTTCACCCTCCTTCCATGTGCACGGTTGTGGAGGGCACAGCCCATGGCCCATTCCTCCGGCTGTACCTACTGGCACACTACTCCGGCCAGATTTTCTTAGCCGTTACAGGTCCCGCGTGCTGAGGGCACACTTCACCCATCCTGTGCCTACTGGGCTGGTGATCTGCACAACAGGCAAACCTGGTTTTGAAACCTGACCCTTAAAAATCCACAGGCATACCCAAGGAGTCCTGCTCTCACCAGTGAAGCTCCACCAACAGGTCTGCAACAGGATGAGTCTTTCATCTGTCACCTACATAATTACAAATCAAAGCAGAAGCCAACCAAGGAAAACCTCAAACAGCATCATAGAGGGCAAAAAGTCACCCTCAACCAGTTATATTACTGGACAAATACATGAAAAGGACATTGTAACGATGCTCAAAGCAAGTACAAAGGGATGTTCAGAGTGGCAATTAATAGCACTATGCACCTAATGAAATGTGCGTTGTTACTGATGGAAGTATCAGAAGGTTTCCTATATTTGGGGAAACAGAATAAAAAGAGAGTTACTGGAGAGAGACTCCCGAAGGTCCATAAAGAGTACTTTTTAAAGAGTAAGTAGCCTGTAAAATGAAGAATGGGAAACCGTATAAAACAACCTCTATTTTTTTATTTGCTTTGCAGTTCTATTTAAAACTTCTTCTACAATGCATAAGACCATAAAACTTTTATTGGTTCAAGCTCAAACGCATTCTTACACCTGTGCAGCATCTACAGTGAAATATCTGAAATAACACACTATTACTAAACATCTCTGTTCAGGCTTCCTTAGGTACAACAGAAATCTCAAAAACATCCCAAGATTGTTAAACCAAAATCAGCAAACAACTCAGGCTGCAGCTGCAATTATTTCAGCAGTGGTGTTCGTTTCTAGCCACCCACATATTAGACACCAAAACCAGAATAACGAACAGCAATGAACATGTGATCACTCTGATTAACAGTCTGAGCACCCGTTGTTATTCTGGTGAAACTTCCCAAGAACCGAAACAAGCATTTCAGGATATATATACAATCTGAAGAGAATGGGGAGATAAGTGATCTATAGCTGCTCTGTGTTGTTAACTTGCATAGTACAGTGGTTTAATACCACTTAATACCAACTATTTCATGTCTTTCTGCTTTAACAATATGAACACAACAGATGCCAGCTTTTGTCAGCATAGATCAGTATGCAGAGCACCTCTGGAAAACAAAAGGCCAGAAGAAAGACGGCTGGAAAATGACAAGTTGGGAAGGAATGGAAAGACAACTGTAAGGAGCCTATGCTCTCCAGTGGCACGGCCAAAATGGAACAGCATGGTCAGAGTGGGTGTGAAAACTTCTCTAACTTCTGCAGACTGAAGTCATCATTATCTCTCAAGGGGGAGTGCAGAGGTGGTATTGTCTGTGGGACACGACCTTCCTTGTGCCAGAAGGATCCTGTGGGAACACCTACGTTGCACACAGACAGGGAAGTGCTCTGCCAAGCTCACCCTAGCACTGAAAATGAAAAAAAGAGACCACTGCGGTATCTTGGCTAGTGCCTTTGCTCAAGGGGTTGGTTGTACCACATGCAAACTTGGGGCTCGAGCGCCACACTGCTGAGAACACCTGTTCGCTATGTGGGAAAACTTGTCAAGTCTCTAACACTTCAGGCAGCTCTGCTCCCTTTTGTTGTTGTCCCTCCCTTCAACATGAGCCACTCCCAAATAACATAATTTATATCTCACTTTATCAGCTTCCATGAAACTTGTCCTTACCTGTAACCTAAAATGCAAACGCAAATAATGTGTAATTTCACTTTGGTATGTAACTAATCATGCATATATTAAACTATTCTATTAGAAGTCAATGAAGATAACATACTGCATTTATATTTAGCTTTGCTCTATTTAAACTTCCTTAACAAGAAGAATATAATTATAGACAGGTCCTCAGTGCTGTAAGTTAGCACGACTTTACTGAATTCCACGGCAATTCCACTGTCAATTTAAATTAGCTGAGAATATGGTAATCATGTTACATCACATAAATTACAACAGAGAAATAACTTGGGCAAAATACAGATGGGAATAGACTGTAAGCAGCCAGAGTAATGGTGAAAAGCTCATTAATACCAGCAATTTATGATGATGTGCTCAGCACTTATGTCAAAAGTTCTGCAACTGAACATATACTGAAATATCCTGGAAACATGGATTAGAAATTGCCATGCCAGACAAGACATGCCACCCTTCACAGCGGCCTTTCAGTCAAAGACTTGACCCACTGTGCTGTTGGCTGATGATGCCTTACTAATAGGGGAAATGAGAAAGGACTTTGTAGCCAGGGTAAAAGCTTTTCTTGACCCTAAATGATGATCGGTTTATGTCCTCCATGAGCAAAATCAATAGCTTTTGTAGTTTTCAGCCTGACTCACGTAACTGCAACTCTGCTCTCCTCTTGGACAGCAAATGCCTAATCCTTATTAGCACACTGGGAGGCCAGCATCTTCTGCACATCCATGCCTGCCTTGAAGGCAGACACTGCTAGATGTAAAGGGTATTTACACTCCGTATCTCTGTGTGTTTGTTGTCCTTGGCAAAGGTCAGTTTTTAGCTGAACTACAGGATGAATGTGTTTCTTCATGCCTTAAATAAAGGCATACACTTTTCTGAAGTAGTATTTTTTAATACCTAGTTATTGATGTTTAAACACAGAAACAGTATAGTAAGCAGTTGTTTATCACAAGAGGGACAATCTAAAACAAACAAAAGCTTATCAGTAAAATATAAACTCAGGTACAGAAAGAGCCTGGAGTCTGCCTCCACTCACCTACTCCCTATAGTGTGGTTCACAGGGAAAATGCTTTTCTTTTAATTCACTATATATAGCTAAAACCAAATAGACACTAAAATCTCCCACAATTTGTCATTTTATATAATACCATAATGAACAAATAAAATGTAACAGCCAAAACATGGAATTGTAAATGTCCTTAGATTACCGAGCAAAACACCTTAACAAGAAGAGCTAAACTGGTGGCTCCTAATCCCATGCAATTTTACTTCAGTAATGAAGGCAGAACAGCTTTAACCGACACTGAAGTTTGATGTAAAAATTCCATCAACAGCTAAATCAGGCACAGGGAACATGCAGAAAGCAGGACTGTATGCCAAAGGCCATGCTGCTCTTGTGTTACACAGATATTTGAAAAAAAAAAACCCAAAAAAAGTACGTGCACATAGGTCTGCTAAAGGCAAGAGAGCTTGCATCTTTGGTGGGCTGACTACTGGGACGCTTTACTTCATACTCTAGAGGCCAATACTAAATTAACTGAAAACTTCTCTTGGCCTGAGTTAACAAAACTAGTATATGCCCAAGGAGATTATTGCAGAGGTTATGTCCCTCTTGTTGCCACCTAAACATACCCAGTTTCACTGTTCTTGTCATACACTCATAAAATATGAATCCTTCTTCAACACAAAAGGCTACAAAATCCTACTACTGAAATTTTATGCAAGCCTAACAAGCCTTGTTCTATAGGATGATTAAAAGTCTTTATAGCAAAATAATTCTTTAACTTAAAGGGAAAGAATTAATAAGCTCAGTTTTCAGCTGTAAACCCATTAGAGCTACAACCATGTACAAAAGATTTCATGTAATATTCATAGAACTGTATTAAACCAGTAGACTACCTTAATTTATATAATTCCCTATCTATAAGGGAAGGCTGTTGATAGTGTTCATAACTGCCATACCAAGGCATTAACCAAATACATGTGTTCCAGAAGTTTTTAACGCTTGCAGGTTACATTGTTTCAGTCTGAAGTACTGTAAAACTATTTTTTTTTTAATGTTTTTACTGTTTTGCACAAATATATACTGAAATGACCAGATTTCACACAGTTTTAATCAGGATAAAGTCAGTATGTTCCTTTTAGGTGGTTTCACAGAACAGGCCTCGTGAAGAAATCACCATTTCTATTTCAACTAATGGTTATATCTACAAAAAGCTCTGAAATCATTTTGGTACTCAGCTTAAGATTTAATACTGATTCTGAGTGAGTGACAGGTAAAGAGGTTTTCATGTGGCCTAGCAAATTATGTTCTTAAAAGAGACTCTCTGACAAGCAGGTTTTCAGATGCTAAGGCTAAAAAGACACAGGAAGAAAAGCATGGTTTTGACAACTGGCCTTTTGTCTGTGCCCCCTGCAATGCCAGTGACTTGGTAATAATGCATGAAAGCAAGCTTTTTTCCTCGGAAAAACTGCAGCTCTCCCACCGTCCAGGAAAGTACTCAAAAATGAGAATACATCTGCAAAGATGGCAGAAAACAGAACTCTGGTCTTCATGACTCCCCCCCAGGTGAAAAAAATCACCTGGATTGCCATTCACTAGTAGTAGTCAGGGCCAAATAAAAAATTCAGCAGTATTGCTGCAGACCCAAGTGAGCCCCATCACATCAGTGGAATTACTCCAGATTCATACAGCTGTAACTGAGATCAAGCAGTTGACTATCAGGAAGTACTTTTATGACAATGAAGTGCTTCCTGATTTTAACACCTTTATCAACCCCAGGTCCTAATCTGACAGAAGAGCATCCTAATTATTTTCATATTTCGCTGTATGTATGATTATTACAGGGTGAGAACTCCCCAGCAAAGATGAAGTTTTCAACACTGGGGAAAAAGAATAATCAAGAATGAACACCACCACAAAAAAAACCCAAATAAATAAATATAATAAATAAAATATTCTGCTATTTGCAGAAAAGCTAATAACCTGGAATACCATCTCTAACACATAGGCTATTTTTTCTACTTGAGAGCAAATGCTGTCTGTCACAAACACTTTATTGATTGGAAGCATGACAGTCGAATGGTGCACAGTTATCCTCCTTTCCAGCTTGCCTCTTAAAATATGAAAAATTCTTATCTATAAACCAATATGGAAATGGAAATGGAAAATGAAAAATTCATTTAAAGCAACAAGATTTCAAGATGGCAACCTGTAATATAAGAGATGAAACGCAGAATGCTACACAGTTTGAAAGGAACTTACTCTTTAATTACATACTTCTTTCTACAAATGGCATATCACCATTTTTTGCACTCTCTTTTGGCAAACGGTACATTTCATTACAGAGGAGACACGCTGTTGCCCCTTTTGTTTCTGATCAATGCCTCGAGGCTGGAAGGAGATGTCTGGAGGGTTTGCTAGTTTCTTTGAGCTTCCTCTTTGCCCTCAATTCTTTGCTTCAGACAGGTTCCCACTGAGCACCACAGAAGTCTCCAGCAGAAGAAGTGATTCAGCTCAATCCTAATTGCCAGGACGCGCCACCGTCTTTACAACAGGCAGGAGAAGCCAAAGCCTTCTACAGGGCTCATCCAGGTACTCTGCCTTCGAGCAAGCTACAGAAAGACGCTCACCCTCCAGCCTCCAAGAAACAAGACTGTTTTCTGCCTGTTACCTTATGTGAGCATGTGCAAGACCATGACTTACTCCCACAGGATTACATAAAGCCAACAGCACATATGACCGTGTTTAGCCCTTGCAGTAGGGGAACACAATGTCTGACATAAAGCTCCCTGGAGATAATGGGTCCTCCCAACAGAAGTCTGACTCATAAAAGCAACAACTGTTCCCAGTCCTTAGGCAAGGCTCTTTCCTGCTCTTCTTCCCATAGAAATAGGCTGGATGCAATCTTGTGTGAGCATGCAGAAAGCTGTCAGGGGAAGGCGATGTTACTTCTATACCTTGCTTACTCCCTCTTCTTCCAGTGAGGTTTTCTAGCTACTGCTGCACAGGATAGTAGGCTCATCTTCGTGAGTCAGTTTTACCCTGTTAAAAGGAGCTCCTTTTCCTCAGATGAGGCCAGTTCAATGAAATATCCGTAAAAATCTTCACCCTCCTGCAGCAAGGAGGACATTAATTCTTAAGAGCTGTCCTCTTAAGTGGGATTTACTTAATGCCAAGGCAGAATCATACATTGGAGTTTTTCTAGATTTACTCACATTTCATCCTGTTCTTAGTTTTAATTGTAACTAAAGTGAACACTCCCAGCAGTTTAAAATTTACTTTCCCTCTAGGTGATGAAGCTTATTAAAGTAGGTATTTTGACTCTGAGTGATTAGACTCTGACTCAAATGAGAATTCATATTCTGTACAGTAAGTAATCCACAGAAGACATAAGCCAACAGGTATCTTCAGCTGTTAATATTTATAAGCGATGAAAAATATGGGATATTATTAGAAACTAACAGGAAAAGGCAGAAATGGCATTAGTCCCAATACAGAGAAAAGTGATCTAAATTAGTTTTGTCAGAGTGAACTCCGCTTTCATATTTATTTGTCTTATCACATTAACAGTCTAACAATGACAGCCTACAGGTCTATTTTTAGGTACTTAATATGTTAAAATATGTGATGAAAGGAGAGAAAGAAGAAGTTACTGAAAACATTTTCTGTAAACATTCAAGCAGTCTTCCCAGCTCTGTGCTGGGAACACAGCAACAGTGCATATATTTGTACAACAAAAACACCTGCATGAAGATTGTGATGCTTTTAAAAAGTGCTAAGCAATGCACAGTAATACTGAGACTACTATGTGGTGTAGGAGTTTGGCACTTCTGAAAACTAGGCCATTCATTTAAGTGCCTAAACCCACACTTTTCTCACTGAAAGGCAGATGTTCACGATTTCCACGAATTGTTGTTAGTACGGCATGCAGCTGAAAGAGGACAGACACTCACTTCACCAGACCAGTAAGAGACGTCCACAAGACTATACTCTCCCTAAAGTACCTGATTTTTACAAGACGCAATGATGGCGACCAGGTTAATTTCAGACAGCGCTGATTTTCTAACAGCAAGGCAAGAAGGATCTGTCAGACACAAGACCATGAAAAAAAGGTGAGCTGAATAAGACCGTGAGTAGAACAGTGTTGATTTTGCTTTTCACAAGCCCTCAACGTTGCACTTAATGACTTTTTTACTGCAGTGGTCTACTAGATCTCTTTTTCAAAAAGCTATCTATAGGAATGTATGGGTAGCCTTCATGTACGTACTACACACTCCCAATGTCGGAAGGTGGTATAAAGTCAGAATAGATATGTTAGCAGGAATTCATAGAATGCAAAATGCTTCTCTTAAAGAGAGATTTTAAAACTGAACCTTAATTAATAGCTGACACAAAACTGTTTTTTAAAAGTACCCAAGGCTGTATTCAATATTATTTCATCTACAGAATCTTTAATGAAGGAATGAAAATCACAATGCTTTCCATGTTATATCTAAACTAGATTCCTGTCTCGTATCAGAGATTTCTCTCCCAGGAAATGGTGCAGTCCCAGCAAAAATGTTAAGCCATATTTGATAGGAAAGTTAAAATTGAAAGACGATATACAGTCTTCCAGATACTTTGAAATAGCAATAAACAGACAGCTACGTACAAGCTGTGTATCTAGTTTTCACCCCTCTCTTACTATAATAGAGGTAGATTTTAGGAATGTAATTACATATTTAATAACCTGAACACAAAGTTAAGCAGAGCTGTCAGCAACAGCAAGATGAACCGTACTTGCGCCAGCCCTTCCTAAGCCCTGTATAAACCTGATTCCAGCTAAACTAAAACCATTGAGAGCAATGGATTCCCTAAAAATCGTCTTCCTGTCTTAAGTCATACTTTCTTCAATACTTTCACCTAATGTAAGTCACTGCTGCTTCCAAAAGGAACAGTCCAGTCTTTTCGCCCCAAACCTCGCACAGCTAGTAAACACGCTGCCATGCAATGAATCTGACAGAGGAGCTAGGTTAAAACTAACCTATCCAAAAAAGGCTGCTCTTAACCTAGATCATTTTGGAAAGGAAAGAAAAAAATGAAAATGTTCATAAAAGTGTTCCATTTTGGTATTTTCTGATGGACAGAATTTCATGTTTCGGTTTAAAAAATGTTTTTCAGTTCTCCCTCTCCTTTTTTTGCTACAGTATATATAAATTGAACGTAAGTTTTCAGAAAAAAACATACAATTAGCCCAAAACCATTTTTCTTCACAGATTTTTTTGTACTGAAGACTTTCAGCATTATCAGAGTGACACCAGAATTTAAAAATTATTCACCAAATGGAATCTCTCATGTAGGTAGTTTTATTAAATTCATGTAAGTATCAATATGGCATACCGCTAAAGGGGAAAAGAAGGTTATCTGTATCTATTTATCATCAAGTGGCGCACACACCTTGTGGACATAATGTGCTAGGACTTGAGATAGCAGTTTTAGCCTCTAGCTATAGAAAGCCACAAGCAATGTAGTTACTCTTCCAGTGGCACAGTTCCCCAGCTGTGAAATATGTCACTGCTACAGTGAGGTGGGAATTAATTCATCAGTTTAAAGGAGAATTTCTGATACTACAATACTAGGCACTATGTATAACCTCTTGAATAGAAAACAAAAAGCCAAGTACTCAAAATGGAAACAGCCTAAGTTAACAATTTGTCATTTTATGCAAAAATAAACATTAACTTCAGACAAAAGTTAAACTTTCCTTGCTTCTTCAGAACTGCCATTGTTACAATCATTGTTCTAAAGCAGGGAAAGCAGAACACGAGTCCACTGTGCAAATAGGAGATGGGAATTTTGCTGACAAAATTAATCTCTCTGTTTAGCTCTTACTCGTTTTGCCTAGTTATTTACAAAATGCTGCAGTATTAGATCTGTTCTCATGAACAGCCTTATTGTCATTGCCCCTTGCTGCTGCTAAGAGTTAAGTACATATTTGAATGAAGAGGTATTTCAGGACCGATATGATGTCCTTGTTTAGTTTCAGAAAAAAAAAGGGGGGGTGTGGTGTGAAAAAAACACTAAAAAAAGGGAACATCTCTTTTTCAGGACAACCAAGCACTGCTTCTATGTAAACCATGTCGAATGATACATGAAGTGAAAACAACTCCAGAGCATCATGCATTTTTATTTGAAAGATGACAGATCAGCAGTTCTGTTCAGTCTGCACAGTTTCTGGAGGAGCAATGTTTCATACAGGGGCAGAAAACACAAAGAAGGAAACAAGAAATTCTTTTAAAAGAAAAGAGAACTTGACATGTTCACACTTTAATATCCTTTTTAGATCCTACAGTAAAAAGCATAAAAAATCCAGTCATTTCTGATGTTCTGTCAGATATAGTTAAAGAAGAGTAAATCTTGCAGAGTCACAGCACCTGAATGAACACCTCACTTTATAACCAATCACCCTACTTACTGCTTTCTGAAAATGAAATTAAAAATTATTAAATTGATAAACAATCCGCCCCATATTTAGTCCCCACATTATGCACAAAGATGTGTTTCACTAACAAATTGCTTATTACAACCTTTCCAAACCA
>JAVKLA010000074.1:66113680-66124443 GCA_034782735.1 Sagittarius serpentarius
GGCTGAAAAGAACAAGAAATCTGGAAATACGGTTGGTTATTTATTCCATTTATTATTTATCGTAAGTGGCTTCTAAATTTGTAGATTCTTAGCTGATTTGGCCCTTGATCTACCTGATGATTCCACAAATATGACAGCAGGAATGGCTGATTTCAGTGAGGAAAAGCTAGATTATATATTGAGGTCATTCTATTGATTAAAATACTGAAAATGGAAGCATTAGAAAATCAAGGTGAATCTTTGGAGTTGATCCCTAAATTCGTAACGACTGACAGCCTGCTGACATCCAGGTTCTCTAAGTGTCATTGGAACAGTATCTGTATGCATGCTGTAATCCGTGTAATGATGTACATTATACCACCCTCTTGAAGAAACTTTTTGAAGAGCTTTACAAGTAATTTCATAAATGATAGGACAGTTGGTCTTGGAAGTAATGATCTTGGCTCAAGGGAGTTCAATGCATGACTTTCTAGTTGCTTTTTCAGTCTTGAAAATTGGCTCATTTTCAGTTTTTTCTCAAGTTCAGCTCAGCTCAGCTAGATTATACTGAACTGACTACCCCAATTACATAAAAAAGAAACACAGCTAACTTTTATGTTTGTATTCCCGGGAACCTGAAAACATTTACAGAAGTGTAAATAACATAAAAAGAAACTGAAATCCGTGGAGCTACATGATTATAAAATTTGTGTGAGAAGATTGGCTCAAAATTTAACAGGGAAAAAGAGAGAGAGAGAGAGAGAGAACACAGTGAATGTGTTTCAGTAATGTGTGAGCAGTGACTGAGAGTTATTGAGGAAATGCACAGGTCAGCCAGTTTCTGCTCGTAGATGGGTTCTGCCTCCTTCAGAGTAAGCAGATTGTTTTTATTTTATGCGACAAAAAAACCTTTTCCACCTATTAGTAAAGCTGTTAGAAATGTTTCAGTAAGCATAAGTACACCTTGTTCTGTCCCAAAGTACCTTCTTTACATATTTTTCTAAACATTTGTTACATATAAACATGTATTATAAGCCTTAAGAAAAATAAAAATATGCAGACATATTGTAGGGAATATACAGAACTTGGGGCAATGTGATATGGCATCTGTCCAATATTTCTAATATGGGAGAGCGTTCAAAAGGGCAGAGATAAGGAAAAGAAGCCAAAAGCCTCCAAAATGCAAAATTGCCATCAACCCTCCAAAACAGTAACAAAAACCTGTCTCCACTTTATATATTTCATATGAAACTTCAGTACAAAACAAACTAAACCTCCTTTTTCTCCAATTTCAAGGACTATTTGTCAGTCACAATACAGCAAAACTTGCTGATGTCTGTAGACAGTGAGCTTTTGGGAGGTGGACTGTTTAAAAGCATCAGTACCATTCCACTCTAATGGCATAAAACACAATGCTACCCTTCCAGTAAGCTTCCTCAAAATGACACAGTCATTTCTAAATGACATGGTGGCATTAAAGTCTGAAACATAGGCACTAAGTTGTGAGAGATGCAGGAGCAACACTTAGCTGTTCCCACCAAGAGAGGAGTTACACAAACTATAAAAAGATGTTTAGCTTTAAGCTTTAGTATAATTTTCACTAGAACTCTATTATTAGCAGTTACAATCTAATATTCTGATGTAATATTCAAATAGATACTGAGTTTATAGTTCATTTTCTTTAAGCCTGTTCCAGTTGTAGACAGATTATCAAGTCAGCTGTCCTCTACACCGTTGCTCTCAGTTGTCTATCCAAGTAGTCATTGCCGTTCTAGGTAGCCACAACCCTTAGCCAAAGCAGTCCATAAAAGAATGCAAAGCCACTCAAATCATGGTGAAGTTATAAATAGATTAGCTTCTTTGGGTCATCACTGTAAGTCTATGATGACTTGGATTAAAAACACTAGCATGGTGGACCTATCATGATTTAAGAGTGAATTTCACTGTGAGTAAAGCATCTTAACTGATTTTTTGAGTGAGTTAGCACTGGTCCGTTGAGAAAAAGCCTTTGCTTTTTAAAAAAGAATGACAGTTAAAATTGAATTAATAACATGGCTTAAAATACTGCTTAATTCTTAATAAAAACTTTAAATATTTTTGTGTGATAAAAACTGAAATAATGACTTAGATTACAATATGAAACAGTATCTTAAACTATCACCTGTCCGATCCTCCGGAAGTTTTTAAAAATTATTTTAAGCTGTCTCATCTAGCCTAGGGGGTGAAAAAACCTTCATCTAACATGTTTTGTTTGCTTTTTTTTTTTTGGAATAGCAATGGAGGGAAAAAAAAAGGCATTGATGTGATGTACCAGAGAACCAAGGCTTATTTTTTTCAATTCAATGTTGAAATTCCCAAATGCCATTGTCTTGGTTTTTTTTTAATATTAAACAGCAGCTATAGTCACCTCAAACAAAACAAAAGGATGTACAGGTGCTACACACAGAGATGTGTGGACTGCTATGACAGTGAGCTCTAACTTCCTATCAAAGACCAAGTAAGTACTCATCCTTGCAGATCTCACTGAGGCCCACAATAGCTAAGCCTATGGCTGCTTGCATGATAAATGCTGCTAGTCATCAATGCTCAATAAATCATGCAATCAGGAGTCCCAAATGACACAATTCATTGTAACTCTTAGCATTACACTTTCTAATGATGCTTTTAACTTGTTTTTTCTCCTTCACTAATGTCATCTCATCTTTCAGTCTCTGCCTGTTAACCTCATTTCTCCTATTCCTTTCCTCACTAACTCTTACACCATTAAGACCTTATTTTTTTTTCCCTAGTCCATCTCATTAGTCCCTCTTTTCAACTCTTACTTCTATCTCATCCATTCAGTTCCCCTCTTCCACCTCACTCTTGGTGGCTCACTTCATGAGCAGCTCAAGGAAGAGGGCTAAAATGGAGCTTTCTCTACAGAAACTGGAGTTCCATAGGACAGGCAAGCAGGAATATTTCTAAACCTTTTATTCATGGCTTTCTGATGTCAGTCACAAAAAATCCAGAAGGGGAACCCTGTGTTTCCTGCCAGCTCCTGAAGCGAGATGCCTTTTGCCAGCATCCATGAATTGTGGACATTTCTAGGGGCACAGTGGCAATCCTCAGTAAGGCAAGTAACAGGGCCTCCCTCTCAATTATTCTGCAGCTGGGTAGCTAGAACATTTCTCTAGAAGTTAAGAGTTGTGAGTGTATACTCATAGACTGATGTTAAGTTGAGCTTACTGTCTCTGCAACTGTCTCTTATCAGAGTTACACCCTAAGGTCAAGCAGTGATCGGTGCTGAAGGTACACCATCCTGCCTGAGCATAACAAATGGCTTCCCAATCAGTCTGAGGCACCTATCTCAGGGGTGCAGATAACCACCTAAGCCCAGGCGAGAGGCAGCATTTCAGCTCCATTCCTTACTTGGCCGTGGGCTGTGCTCCCTTTACAACTATTCTAAATCCCCTTCCCAAGAGCTTTACTGCTTCCATTCATGGCGCAGGGAACCTGGATGGCTTAGCTATGCTCATGGAATAGCTGCATTTACAGCCTGCAGACAGCACGTAAGCAGTGCTTCTCCTAATTCACAGTTAGTCCCAGACGATAATGTTTAATGAATGGCTCAAGGGTACGCAAACTATTTCTGAAATCCGTAGTAGCAGCTGAACTTACTACCTTGCAAATTTCTCAATTGCTGAGCAAATACATGGTTAAAAAGCCTTAAAAGAAAAATCCTCTGTTGTCTATAACCAGATTGAAATTTCTTAATTGCAAATAGTCATGCCAGAAAGTACTCAAACTGTAAAATACTTACGTCGCTAAAAATACTCCATTTAGTCCTTTTTCTGCAACAGTAAATATGATACACCATGTCATCATCTGTTATCAGGTACTGATGCTTTCATGCTATAACAACGTCCACTGCAGCCAACCTGTCCCTGTTCTTAACTAAGAATTTGTAACCCCCAATTAAAAGGAATTATCAAGTAGTCTCAGTTTAGCTGAAATTGATAGGGTGGGAAGCACTCAGCACCTTGCAAGATTAGCCCTTAGAAACTGAGGACTCATTCCATCAGTAGATCACATCTCATTTATACTGCAAGCTGTGGGGTACTGTTTAGACCTCTGACCAAACTCTACGTGAGAGGCTGAAAAAGAGGGAAAATTAGCACATGCACTGCTTCCTGTACCCAAGCAAACTCATTTAGTATTTGCTCGGCTATTGCTGCACAACCAATGGTGTTTAACACCACAGATGCAATTAGATTTGGGTGCCTGCATTTGTTCCCTTCAGAAGACTGGAACTGGGGGTTAATGCAAAGTTCAGTCAGTCTTCTTACACCAAGGCACTCTTTAATCTTAAGGAACTAAACATAAAAGAAAATGCCATTTACAATAATTAATGAGCGTATGCAAATGTCTCATCTAACTCTTACCAAAACCAACCCAAGCTTGCATACAACAGCCTAACTTTCAGACTCCATACCAGTGTCTGTCTTAGTCACTTTCCCACAGTCTCCTCTGCAGTGTCTCTATGGCTAAGAAAAGGCTTTTGGCTTTTTAACTGTTTATAGGCCATCTTTTATGGTTGTTTCTCATCTGGTAAAACAGTTGTGTAACCTGGCCAGAGCAAGAGTAGGTTTTTTTCTTTATAAACAATAGCTTAGACGTATTTAATATTAAACTCATACAAGGGAGTGCATTCTGTGGGTTTCTGCTTATTTCTTTAGCTGCTAGGAAACACAGCCAAACATGTACAGTATTCATCCCACTGACTGTATCTTTTGGTACTTATCCAGATAGTTTTTTTGCAAGCCATGTTCATGATTACTACAAGTCAGCCCGTTCCCTGGTTTCCCTGTTACCTTAATCCTGAAGTACAGCATGAGCCAACAGTATCCAGAATGCAGAAGTCACTGTTAAGCTAAATAATACCATAATCTAAACTAGTAAAAATCTGCAGTCTCTGCTATATCCCAAACAGACTGGAACGACTAAAAAAAACCTTAGGCAAAAAGTCTGTGGAGTTATAAATCAAAACCACTGGAGTATTTGGAGAAACAAATCCACTCCCTTTCATGCATTTGCTGCACTTGGTACAAAATCATGCTTACGACATATCAAGTATATGTCTTTCCTTTTAAAACTGTGTGCTAACTTCAGAAGTCTTTTCAGTAGACAACCAGCTACAGAGGTCCAGTGGTGAGACTGCTGGCTGTCTACAAGAGAGGAAATGGGTGAAACCGAAATGGCAATGTAACAAAACCTGACAGCACTCAAAGACATATATATCAAATGCAAAAGTGTGCAATATTTACAACAACAAGATCTGCCTGAGGTAAATCTACAATGTGGTGGCGGGAAGGGAAGGGAGAAAGGGGACGAAAAAGGTAGGGGAAAAATGTTTAGAAATAACTGGGAGAAAAGAAGTGAGATTGCTTTCATTTCGAAGAGAAGAAATTTTTAAGTACTTCACTAGATTTTTTTTAAATCATGTCAGTATTCTTGCTTCTTATTAAAAAAAATTATGTCCATGGGTATTAACAGTTAATAACGAAGACCTTGCTTTTGCAAATCACATCTCAGCTTTCAGCATGCATAGTCTCACTGATGCCAGCAAGACAGTTATGAATTAAAATGAAATGATTAGTTTTTCAACAAAGATCTTAGTCGTGCCACATCCATACTTTGATTTTAAAACCCATGTTTGTGTGCAGCATATAAAAAAAGTGGCATCTTCTGTAAGCCTAGTGAAGCTTTGCCTATTCCAGTAATATTTCTATATATTTCTAATAATACTATTTAAATTCATATTAAAAGCAAGTCTCCTTAAATACAATATATTCTTTAAAAGGATGCCAAAATAATTCACTGTCATTGTTGAAAAGATTCATAAATGCCTTTGTGAGGAAGGAGGTTGGGATACACCCATTAATGAAGCAGTGCCTATATGGTGTACGGGTTTGAGCATTCACAATGCTGTCTACCTTCTCAGTTCTTTCTCTGATACACAAAACATGCAATAAGACCAAGGTTAAATCCTAAAAGTGAAATAAAGATATTCCTCTACCTTCGCCCAGAGGGGTGCCATATTACTTCAAAACCAAAAACTTAATGAGGAAAAACATGCAAAAAAGAGTTTCTTAATTAAGCATGTTTTTCAGATCTTCTATGTGACCTTTTTCTCTTTCCTCTTCTTCCTCAAGTCGGCTTTGATTTTTCTCTGAAATGGGACCTGGGCTGCCAGCAGTGAAGAACCCCATTTTACAAATCCTGTTGGAGCCCCATCTGTTTTGGCTGAACTTTGTATTTATTTTGTCCCATCTAACACCCATAAACACTAATTAAATATAAAATGAAGATGAGCTGTCTTGTGACTGATGAGGTTGTTTTACAAGGCTTACAGTGTGTTTATATTAAAGCTTGTGTAGTATGAGACCAATTTCGTCTAATATTCACAACATGAAGTATATACTTGTGTAAATAGACTAACAATTATACAACTATCATTGCTCTGTGGGAATAGCATAGAAAAACAGCCACAATTGAAACTAGGTCATTACTGATTTCTAGATGTAAACTTTATATATTTTTATATAGCATGTTACATTTGATGCTTTCCTTTTTTTCTTTCAAAATGTGAAAACCATGAGGCTAACACATAAATCTTTCAAAATATTTCAAGGGTGAACAGAAATTTCCCGTAAAATAATCAGTTGATAATGTTTCAGCAAACTGTTCTTTATACATTTGCCATCCTCCAGAATCAATTGTTAATATGTCCATCATTGTCTTTAAACTATTTCAGTTTTATAGAGATGCTCTATGAGATTTTGGTGCACAAAACACTGATAAAATGTTACATAAGGAGATTTATCTTAGTTCTTGTGTCTTGGTGATTTTTTTATGCAGCTATGGACAGTTCCATACTATAATCCCTATTTTTATTTTCTTATTAATTTTTCATCTTCCCACATAATTATCTAAATACTGTAAACTACACAGATATAGCTCTTGGCACAATATTTCATACTGACAAGAGAATGCTAAAAGAGAAATACAGCTGGATAGACTCCTAAAATACTCAGCACTGATTCACACGTTTCAGTAAACTCAGTCACAAGAGCAGAGCTGGGTAAATAGTAGGAAAAATTATTAATGGAGACATTTACAAATCCCTTACAATTTGGCTATAGTCCCACCCCTTATACTTGCTTGTTTAAAAAAATATTCATCTGCATTGTTTTATTGGATGATGTCAATATGCAGCCATGATAATGCTGGGACCAGTATTAGTATTTACATTTGAGTCAGAAAATTACTTTCATCTGTTTACATGGTCAAGAAAGACACGATATTATGTAACATAATTCCAACACATATTATAGATGAAGTATTATAAATGACTAAAAATATTAGAGTGAACAGTTTTCAAGCAATATAGTACTTGATAGCTGTTCACATGAAGGTGTTTAAATAATGAAGAAGTGAGACATACATTCATAAAAATGGCAGGGTGGAGGTCTTCAGCATTCTCAGGTCCTTTCAACTGGGACTTCTGCTGTTGAATCAAAGAAAAAGGAAAATCGTATTTGGTTTGTATCAATCTAAACTTATTTTTGTCATCTTGTGATTGAAATAGGAGATAAAGACGTTCTGGTCCATTTAACACAAAATTGATCTTTTCAGCATGACACAGAAAGTTTCATTTTGGGACACTCATTTGAGGAAAAACGAGTCATAAAACTGCACTATGAAGAAGCATCCTTTTATTCTGTAGCTTACGAGGCCTGAGAAGACTTCATGTCAACGTCTCACACCTTGGCCTCTCAACATTTATTGCAGTGTTTTATAGTAGGTGAAATAGCTTCAACAAGAACACCCCACTCTAGAAAATTCCCCCAGCTCCTAGCTAGAATACTTGGCAGAAGCCAGGTTTGGTTTTGTTCCTTCCTTGATTGGAAGGGAGAAGTAATGAACCTTCAGCTTCATTGTTTGAACAGTCACTCAGGAGGATTCCAGGCCCTAGCTCAATGTACTCTTGATTTAGACAAAGCAAAACAAGCTTTACAAGCACAGAGCAAGAGCAGTCATCTGAGTACTGGGTATTTATGGCACCTGTTTAGAAATGTAAGATACGTCTCCTGGAGAGGAAGGAACTCAGTTCAACTTTCGCATACCTAGAGTGAATGCACAAGCCTCATTACTCAATGAAGAAGATTATTTTCTGCTGGGGAAAAAAATCTATCCATACAATTAACCAGAATAAATACTTCAAGATCTCCCTTAGAAGGCATTTTTGTTACTTGATAAACAGAGCAATTGTTCATATATCACTCTGATACTCTTCTAAGAAGGAAGAAGGACTAAGTAAGAGGAATGTCAAGGAAAACAAGGTATAGTTTGAGCACCTCTGGAGACTGGAAATCCTGAACTCTCAGAAAAATGTTTGATTGGCATAGTCATTAGTATTCTCTAGGGCTATATTTCTCAAATAGTCAAAATATGATCAATGAAAATGCCTGCAAAATGTAAGATTTTTAAGAATACACACAAGCAGGGAAACAAACACAAAAGAGGATGAAGAGATAAAAGAAAAAAAACCAGACTAAACTTTGAATATGGATTTATATGTGAATGTAAACAACAGCCACTGCAACTTACTGTACAAGGTAGTTTCTTCATTTGCCTCCCCTCTTCCTCCCCCAAAACGATGATGAAATTTCACAGATTAAGTTCAAGCTTCCACAGTCCACTTACGTTCTACCTTTGGCTGTGTGTTTTAAGCCCCTTTGCTAGACCAGCATTGGAGTGAGCTGGTGTGGGGAATGAAACCAAACCAAAAATCAGATATAAATAAAAAGCAATTTTCAACAAGATCAGCTCTTGAAGTGGCTATTGCAAAACTATACATTAAGCAACATGCTGGTTCAAGAGAGGGGACTGGACCACAGCAAACCCCACTGATAGGTTGTAGCTATTCTCAGAAGTTTCCCAAGTCCGAATTTGATCTCGCATACTCATTACAATCAAGTAGTCTAACTACTGCTTGCACAGGCAAGAACGTAAATCTTGTCATCTAAAACATAAACCTTCTCCTGAAGTACAGAATATGTCACTTAACATCAGGGGTCCTAAAAAATGCCAGTTGAGCTGTGCTGCGTCAAACACTTGATGTAAGAAGGACACAATAATTCATAACAAAGTGGAGTTTTAGAAAACAGAAGGCCAAGTAACATGATGCAATTATCTCAGTTACTTCTTTACAGCAGAGGTGGTAAGGATAGCTTGGATCTGGAAAGGGGGAGGCTGCCAAGTGGGTAAGGACATAAACTAACCAGGAAGTAATGCTCACCATGATAATGTAAACTCTGCAGGCTCAAAACCATTTTCCACATAGTCTGGGAATAGATCGGTGGGTCCCAGTTTATGAGGGCACAGAGCCCTGAGTCAAGAAACTGCCTCCTCACAGCCTGAAATAACAAA
Organism: Sagittarius serpentarius; assembly: GCA_034782735.1. Classification (NCBI taxonomy): domain Eukaryota; kingdom Metazoa; phylum Chordata; class Aves; order Accipitriformes; family Sagittariidae; genus Sagittarius; species Sagittarius serpentarius. The sequence goes on from JAVKLA010000074.1 coordinate 66,123,131, forward strand.
TGTCATCATTCTACCTAAATAAACACCAGCATTTTTTATGAGGTGAGCTTCCCCACTGCGTGATCCATAGAAGCAATCCTTGTTAAGACCATCCCTCACTTCTGTCCTCCCACCCAGGGAGGATTGGTGATACTATCCTATAAATTATTTTAAACACCACTGGTGAGGAATGTAATTCAGAAAAAAATATTACAGGGAAAAAAAGGCATAGTTACTCTCCACACAAGCATTTAATCACAAGTTCAGAAACTCATTTCCTTTACTAGCATATGGCCCATTAAATTCTTTCACATTTTAAAACTATGTATTGTCCTATGCCCATATTACATTTGAAGAAAGTAATGTAGCATTCTAATTCTTCAGGAAGAAATGAGTGTGGAGACCTATATACTTGTATTCATTCATTGTCTGTTGCAGTATTCAGCTTTAGTTTTTAGTCAATTTACCCAGGTTACCCTGCAGTATTTTGTACTTGTAAAAACAGTGTATTGGAATCAACCTTCTCCCAGTGAGTCCAAAGAATAAAGCATTTTATATGGCCTTTCACAGCTTTCTTTAAATATTCTGTGTCTTTATTTTCTGATTTACACCCAGAAATAACTGGGAGAAAAGGAGTAAGTTTATGCTTCATAACGTCACACTACAAAATATAAAAAGGATTTGAAGTGACAGGATTTGCTAAATCCCACCTTGATATCTAATGTCTCTGAGATCATAGCAAATAACAGACATTTGCATGAGAAAGGAACTGTGCAAGGTGTGTACCACTGCCCTCTAACCATATATAATCAGAACTATTCAGTTAGATATCTGAAGCCTTGTATATTCAATATTTTTGAAAGCTAAAAATTGCCTTTTGGCTGTACGGGTTCTAGGATTGCTCATTCCTACACTCTCCACTGTTGCTGTTGTCTGTCAGGCTGTGAGCTCTGCAGGAAGTTGCACAGAAGACTTTAACCCATTGTGCAGAAAGATTTACTTCAGTATCAGGCGGGGGCGGGGGGGGAACAAAAAGCAATGACAGATTTTCTTCAAAAGGTATGAAGTTCATACAGCTGAAATATGCAGTAAAGCAAAGGCATGGACAATGTGATAGCACAATTTCCAGGCTGGTAGAAAATACACTGGAGGAATAGTTGCAAATACCCTTTTTAGCTACAAAGTTAGTGCTTTGAGGTTAAGGAAGCAAAGACTCCTGCAGATGCTGTACGGAGGACCAGATGGAGTCCGACTCTCTTTTGTTGGCGTCATAGTTTGACCTTGATGTTCTAGTTTAACCTTACAACTTCTTTGATAGCATTTCATTGGTTATA
>JAVKLA010000074.1:66144100-66154696 GCA_034782735.1 Sagittarius serpentarius
TTTAGCTTCAAAAGAGTGTTCAGGTTTCTCGTAGGCCTGCTGGAAAGACGGGCTGCCTTCTCTGCTGTCCTCTAACGAACGGCAACGTGGTCGTTAGCTTTGCCTCCCCGCGTGTCTGGTGGTGGGCGGCAGGCAGGCTGCGGTGCTGAACCGCATCCTGTGATGTTCAGCCCTGTGGTCTAACACTGTCCCCTGCTTTCTGACTCACAAACGGGAGGATTTATTAGTTCACAGGTGCAGGACTTGGAGGTTGAGGCAGAGTGGTTTATTGCTGCACTATACTTACCAAGTAAAGCATTATTTAACCCCCCAGCCCCCAACCCCAAATCGGTAAGTTACATTACTAAAATACCAGTATGCCTAGCAGGTTGTGAGGGATGTTCCATGGAGGATTTTATATTGCATTTTTAAATGTGACATTTAAAATCTGTGAAGGAAGAGGGACTTGACCCTTCTGGGCCCTTTTCTTCCTCTAGTGGCTTTCAGCAGTTCAGGAGCAGGCCAGCTGCTCCAAAGGAAATAGCTTCTTTTCTAAAACTATTGAGTTTCTGTTGTAATCCCTGTTTATGAAGGATCGCAGGGTAGTACAGAATGGTAACAGAAGGAAATACCAGATCGCTGATGTTCGCTGTGCAAGATGTGATCGTTGGAGCATGTCTTGCCAAGGCTGAAAGTTCTGCCAATACATGTATGTAAACATTATTGCTGTGGCTTTAATTAACAATCAGTGGTTTAGCTGCATTTTCAGTGTGTGGTATGTAAATAGTCACATGTTTGTTTGTGCCTTTGTTGGTCTTCCTAATACTGAGAGAAGCAATACTGCTCCCTGGGTGATGGTAACTTCTGTAGAATTTGTAGTAGTTTCACATAATGTGAAAGGACAGAAAATGTGTTTGCTGTTCTCAAGGCTTGTTTAAAATACATGTTTTTGTGTATGCACACAGAGGAAAATCTACTTTCTAGTTCTCAAAGCTTCTTTAAAATATGTATGTGTATTTATATATACATGTAAAACTTGAAGTCCTTTCTAACAGTTTATTTCATTGATCAAAAAGTTTTTTGTAACTTTAAATGGCCTGCTCTTTGTAGGAACATTTGAGTCACATTATGGCAAGTTAGCCACATAATACTGATTTTTGATGACTATTGCTGCTGAAAACTGTACCTAATGGTGGCTGAAGCAATTCTAAGTTTATGTAAAGCCTTCAGTGAAATAATACCCTCTTCTGAAAAGAAAAAAAACAAACCTAAAAAAAGCCCCAACAATAAAACCCTATTTGTGTTTCCAAAATTTCAACAAATCTACCATCTTCCTAAAGTGGTGGATATCATGTCTGGTTTTGAGCAGACAGCAGAAATGATCTACCTGCTTTAGTAGCCTTTTGTCTGTATAAAATGAGGCTGTTGTTTTTCACACTTCTATTAAATGCTTTTATATTTGTATGAGCTAGGTAGGGAGGCTTCATACTGTCATTTTCATGATGATTTAAATGTGAGGAAGAGTATCTTACTTTTCCCTTGGTTATTAAACCAAATGTGCAAAAAGCTAGTCAAGCACAGGGACTGTCTGCATAGGTGCAGCAAAGGGACGTTCATGCTCCCTTGGCGGGAGGAAAACTAAAACTGTGTTCTGATGAAGTGCAGAAACAGTGTGTGTTCTGGAGATGTGGGGGTTCAGTGGGTTTCTTCAAAAGAAATGCTTGCAGTAAAAGCAACTAGAGGGAGTAGAACGTGCATAAGGACTGAGTTGCAGAACGGTGGGTTGCATAGCAGCTGGTCAGGCAGATGCCACAAGAAGCCTCTTAGATTTTGTTTTGAGATAAGCAGCTTGAGGAGAGAGAGTTCTTATTGTTCTGTTGCTTTTGTCTTTTAGTCTTGTAACTGTTTAAATTTTTCAAAACAATTAATGAAACCATCACTTTTATTCTGCATTGAGTTGAGGGTAATTTCTAATTAAGTGTCACAACACTGTTCTTCAGAGTTTGCTACTTCATTTGGTTACTGTTGAGGTTCCATAATTAGTTGCAGCATGAGCTGCCAGATTCCTTTAGGAAAAGCAAACCCACCACATCTCATCTCCCAGCTTCTGCTCCTAAAGATACCAAGGAGTTATGTGACTAGAGGATACACCTAATTTCTTACAGACTTTGCTTCCAGGTTGGATTTTCTGTGGTTTGCCCTGAGGGAAGGGCTTCTATCGGGGCATTTGGAAGTCATTCATGTGGATCCTCAGGAGAGCTTAAGAGTGCAGCTTTTCCCTTTTCCAGGGACACTAGGAGGTTCTGGCAGCTGGTGTTGGATGCTACTGAATACTTGTGTGCTTGCACAGAGTATAAAATTGGTATTAAACTAATTGACATTAAATTAAACACTAAATTAATATTGTCAAATTCAACCAAAACATATCTCAGCCTTTTCCTATTCAGCCACTTTTCTGGCTGAAAAAGAAAGCGAACAGATTTTAAAGCCTGAAATTGCGCTGATGATAAGTATGGTACATCAGCACTTTATCCCCCAGTATTGGCTGCAGTAGGGAGCAGAGGTAAGGCAGAAAAATAAATTAATGCCCTGATACTCTTACCTACTCTTTCCTGTGTAAAGATCAGGGCAACAAGAACTCAGCAAGCTACCACATTATTGATTAAATCTAATGCAGATCAATTACAGGCTAAGGCATGCAGCCATGACTCAATAGTTTCAGAAGTTACTCTGCTTGAGTGGCTTACATCACTGCCTGGCTTGATGACACTAATAATGTGGTGCTGGGTCATCTTGATCTCTGATGCTATTCAGGTGTATGTAAGAGAAGAGCAGTGCAATGTTATCTCTGTGCTATGTAGTTTGATGTATGGACAGATAAGAGCCAAGATGTGGAAAAAGTGGTGACTAGAAATAATGCTACTTGACTGCTTTCACTTGGTATGTGACTCAAGGAAGAAAGCCAAAATGAGAAACCTATTAGTATGCAAACCATGCTGCAGGTTATCTGCCTTCCTTGCAGAGAGATAACAGAGCTGCTGTACAGCTTGGCACTGGCACATTCTAAATTTATCATCTTTGGGGATTTTAATTCCTGTGCAGATGATGCATCTACTAAGCTGACACAGTCAGGTGATCCATGACATCCTTAGAATGCCTCAAGATGCTGCAGATATGAGAATTCATGGACCTTTCTTCAACCTTACCATGAATATCAGAAGCATAATAGCTCTCCCTGCTCTCAGCACCTCTGTTAAGCAGAGAATAAGACTCAGTCTTCTTAATGGCTCAGTCATAAGCCAGCAGATACTCAGAGCAGATTTCTTAAGTTCTTTGCTTGGGTGAAGAGCTGGGAGCGAACACTTGGCTGTGGGACCAGTGGACTGGTATTAAAAATTAAGAGCCTGTTGTTAAGAACCACTAATGCTTTATTTTTTAATCATATCCTTTAAATACCCTGTTTTACTCTTGATCCAAGCTGGTTGAAGTATGATGGGCAGATTGAGAAAGCAGATGATGCAAGCCAGGCATGACTCTGACATAGTCTGGACTGTGTGCTGGAGGTGCCAATGGGAGAGTCTGTAGGTTGTCTGTGCCTATAGTGCTGAAATGGGGTAGGAGTGTTAATAGTGTTGTTCACTTGTAGGAATGGGCAGGGTGCTGACTTTACTTTCTGCTGAAGGCACACAGTTCAATTCTTAATTCAAAATTCTTGAGAATTTTGAACACACTTGAAGTAGGATGTAGCTTTTCACTTTTCATCTATGCTTCCTGCTGTCTTGGATGCCTAGCAGAGCTTATTACCCCTCCCAGACTTCAATTAGAACTGCAAGACATGGGTCCTGTTTTCCTTGTGTAACTACTGGCCAAATAGCTTAAAAGCTACTAATGTGAGATGGCTCAGAGTTTGAGGAAGAGTGCATCCTGCTGCTGTGTCACTAGAATATGTCCTCGAATACTTAAGCATGTGAAGATAGGGTTTATTTTACACTAACTAGTTCTACCACCCAAATGTAGGAACAGAAGCGAAAGAGCAAACATCTCAATTTTTATAAAACATCTAGGGACCTTGAATTCTTAATAGAGTGACACAGCAACATACTCAAACTAAGCAAGTCTTCTGCCTCTTCCCCTGCTGTCCTTTTTCCAGTCAAGAACATAAAGCAAAACCCTAGAGTCTTGCCTGGCTCTTACACAAACTGTGTCAGAGGAGCAGAATCAGATTTGCAGTGGTGGTAAGGATAATGGAAACAGTCATTAGTATTACTTGGTGAAGTACATGTTCGACACAGAAGCCGTTTGTTTTGCTCACCAGGCAGGGTGATAATAGAAGGAAAGGAGGTTGTTCACTGTATCACAAAACAAAATACACATGTAAGGTTGTAATGAGGTCCTTATTCTATTAGTGAATCTGCTAATATATGTTTAAAAATAATCAACTCATGTCAGTGTCAACCTGTAGTGGTCTAAGCCTACAAACAAGACAGGATTTGAGTACAGGTTATGAAATTTATAGGTCTGCTGGAACATTCTCAAGAATGGCTTTGCCTGACTGTAGGCTAACTACAGGAAAAGATCTGTATACAGAAATCAGAGTTCAAATAAGTACTGCCTCTGTTCTTTAATATTTTCTTGCCTAAAGTAAGCTAAGGAACTAATGAAAAGTAATTCTTGCGCGTTTTGGCTGTGTGTGCTCAGAACTTGGGCGAAAAAATGGAGGTAGTAGGCTGAGGTGAGGAGGTCCTGTTTGAATTCTTTTCATGAACTAGATACTTCTAACTAGGTTCAGCTCAAAGAATAAAGTTTCTTTAAACCCTTTTTTCTTTTTAGATTCAACTATGACAACACAAGATGCCAGTCAGTCTATGGCAAACTCTTTGACTAAGATGCAAGCTGGACTTACTGAATCATCTCCTGGTAATTGTTTTATTTCGGTACACCTAAAGTTATAATACTTTTTCCTAGTGATACTAAGTCACTATATGGAATTTACATTTTCATACTAAAGCCTTTTGAAGTAAGATTGACTTTTCAGAAGCAACAGAAGTAAATATATCATTTAGGCCTTTTAAAGCTACTGCAAGTGTCATAAGCATCTCAATGAGTGTGGACAAAGCTATCCAACTGCCAGTTGTGTGATCTGTTGCCCTTATGCATATATGCCATAAAAGCAGGCAATGACCCTGAAGGTGGGACAGTTCCCAAACTAGAACCATTGTGGAAGGTTCTGTTCTAGCACTTACACCTGCTAATTCTCCGTGAGAGGACTCCTCCTTATGCTCTTGTATTAGTTAGAGGTATAATAATGCCCTTGCATCACTGTGCCTGCTAGCTTCATCTATCTATTTTTTTTTAATTATGGATGTGTTAAGATATTCTGTTGTCCCCATACTTTATTCACCACATTCTGGACCTTAATTGTGGCTTTGATAGGGAGCAGACAATAAGTTCTAGGCAGGAGAAGAAACTGGTGACTGTTTATTCCACCTCTCCTTTCTCCGTAAAGATTAGAGAAGCAGGAATTCAGCAGTGTACCAAAACTCATGTTGATTAGTGCAAACCAAACATGGGCTAAGTTACATTTATACATGAACTCAAACAAGTTCTGACAAGTCATTCCATCTACCTTTTGTTGTTGGAGATAATGCTATTTACCTGGTGTTTGTCTTCAGAGCTTTTTAGCACAATGTGTGTGAGAACTAGAGGGAGTGCAGTAGCTAATGGATTCAATAACTCTTTCCATATGTAAACATGCGTATACATATGAGCTAAAAATACATGAAGTATTTTGTATAATATGACTTGACTATTTTCATTTGATATGTGAATTAAGAAAGTCAGTATGAGGATCCTGTTAGTGTGGAAGACATTTTAAAGGTTGTCTAGTTTGTTGTGGATGGATAACTACCATATGAACTGGCACTGGTGCCTTCTGAATGTATCATCATGAAGGATTTCAGTAACAAACCAGGTGAGGTGTGTACTGGACTGACATAAACTCAGGTGATCCATGACAACCTTGGCATGCTGTCAAGGTGTTTGCACACAGAGAGAGAAAGATTCCCCAGAACTTTCAGCCTTCATGTGTTGTTTTGGGGTAAACACTTGGACTAGTTTTCTTCATCAGGCAGAGATTAAGGCTTGAGTCTGCTCTTGTCTAGAGGAACAGGACTTACTGTCTAGTGTTAGGAGACAGCTTTATAGTATTTCTTAAAAAGCCATTTTGGACTAGTAGTTGAGACTGACAACAGTCTGTCAACAGCCACCAAATGAACTAGCCTGAAGCTCTGTTCTTCCACATCGTCCACCTTAATATACACGTTTATTGTTCTTAAACTGGTTGAAGCATGAGGGAAGGTATGAAAGTGCAGATGGAACAAGCCAGGTAAAAGACTGATTGCCTGTGGCATTAGCATTCCTTGCATTGTGAGCTGACATGTTGATAAAGAAAAACATTGCTTTATGGAATGGGCCAGCAACTTGGAAGATGTGGTTCCTCTGCTTATGCTTGCTCAGAGACCTTTAGATGCAAACCACTAGCAGGGACCTCCTTCAGCACAGATGGATTCTTTCAACTGTGGCCAAGAAGCATGTGTTTAAGAACCTTACCTCAAAGTTTGGTATTTTATGCAGGAAAAGAGAGAGTAATTCTGAGAAGATCTAGGATTTCAGAGATACTATTTCTACTGCACAGTGATGAACTCTGCCACCCAGTGCTTCTCTCAGTGAGAAGACTGAAGCTGTAGCCCAATTTTCTCTATTTTTCCAGCTGTGAGTGGGAACCTCTTCAATCCATGGACAAGAGAGATAATGAAGCCCCTTTCCTTCTACAAACACTAGAATAATTTTCTCCTATAATGCTGTATGATTAGGCAGATTCTATTCATAATTATTGTTTATATATTTCTGAAATGCATTATAAAATAACTGACAATAAAATTACTTTGCAAACATGTAAAACGTGGCTTGAAACACTTAGTGTATTGTATCTACCATGGGGGGGGAATATTTTTCTTTTGTTTTGTCACTAAATTGAAGGAAAACTCATTTTCATGATAGGTTTGTTTTCTTACCTTTCAGAGCCTGTGACAACTACCCAAACTGTCAACTGGCAAACTCAGGGGACCCATTCAGATCATGTGACACTTGGACATAATGTATCTACACCTGGTAAAAGCAATCACGTCTTCTGCTTAAATTGTTATATTTTGGTTACCCTAAGGTTCTACCTTGATATTTTTTAATCAAGTGGTTATGGAAGGTTTATATTAGTTTATAATTACCAAGAAAAACAGTTTGATGTTTAAAGCTGTATAGAAAGTAACTGTGGAAACTGAAAAAAATGAAAATTGCTGTTAACTGTATGAATTGACCTTTCCTTTAAGCATATTTTCTTACATCTTCTCCCATGGTGTGCTTCAGTTTACTAGGAACTTGTATGCAGATAGTACAATACTAATGAAACAATTGTGTGTAGATCTGGAAGGGTGATGCTTCTTTAGTTGGGCTACATTTATTGTTAAAGCTGTAGCTTATTAATTTGCTTTCTTGGTCTGTTCTCAAAATGTCCAGATTATGAGAACAAGTATAGCACTGGGAAGGGACAGTTTATGCTTACAGTTGCCTGCCTGATAGCTGTATCAAGCTTTGCAGGGCTTTAGACAGGTAGTCTGAATAGTACACTATCCACAGCCCTACAGAAAAGGGATTTTGCTGGCCATATTAAGCCTTTTAACTGTAGTTTTCCCTCACAAAAGGAAAGGAGTATACTTGAGACAGATGATGGTCATTGTTGTTATACTTTGTGTGGAAGGGTATTCCCTGCAGTATAACAGGATTTTTGTGGAGTAGTGAGGGACTCTGACCATGTTCCAGCGGACCACAGCGTGTTCTTCTGCATTCATTAGAGCTGCATCTAGATTACAGCCTACCTCTGGCTTTCTGGCTGTGTTGTAAATTGTAGTGGCTTTGGGAATGGCAGTGTTCTGTCCTTCTGTTTCTTCTTTTAGATTTTTCTAAAGCTTATTACTTTTTCAAGCTCTGCTTAAACGCTGACGTAGTCCTATACAGTTCTAGGACCCACCTGTAAACTATAGGTGACTCTTTGAATCGGGCTGTGAAATAGATAGTTATGACCTCTTTAGACTACTGACATTCACAATTACATTATATTAAAGCTAGAAACCATATTCTAAAATAGCATAATTACAGTAACAGTGACCACACAACACTGCTGCTTTAAGACTCTGGCTGTTAACACACAAGGTATATGAAAGGATCTCCATAATAGTCAGCATTTGGCAAGGTCCCCTCTTCCCCTAAGATTACTGTAAGAAACATTTGCAATACTGTATTGACACTCTGTATGATTACCTTCATAGGATATAACATCACTTTGCTTACCCCCCCAACCTTGTTAGGTCCAGATCTTACCACACAAGAGGTCAAGCAAGGAACCAAAGAGAACATGTCTAATGTCACTTTTGTGGAGTATGAGGTACTGCTGCCTGGTGAGTGTGTTTTATCTTCCAGTTATGTTACATTGAACACCTATGATTACACACAATCTTTTGTATAAGTTATAGAAGTATCTAGGATGGCACCTTTTTGATAAAGTTAAGATGCTCACAGTAAGCATGTGATGAGCTCAGTAAAAGAAGAGATGAATGTTTGTTGCACTATTGAGTATTGTGTTCTGATAACTGTTTTGCAGTGGAGAAAAAACACAAGTGAAAACAACTCATAGCTATCCGTTCCCCCAGATCAATTCAAGTGACACTTCCTTTGCACTAGGGAATCCACTTGGAGAGACCATGTAAGCTAGGGTTCTTGTTAACCAGCAGGTGTTAGTCAGCTTTGCAGCATTACAGGATTTAAAAGCATGAAGAAGAGGCAAGATAAGCTGCTTAAAGAAGGTGTGAAGTTCCTAGTTGCCAAATAATCACTTATAACTAATTTCTTGGACAATTGGAAAAACTGATCTAATTGAAATCTCTCTCAATTGAAGGAGATCAGTTAGAACACCTTTGCAAATTAAGGACATACTTGCACAGCACTTAAGCTGTGTTTTCTTTTAGCAGGAAGCTTAAGGTAGTGTCTACTTCTTGTTCTGGTACATGTACTCTTCGTACAGAGATGCCCCAGATACCAGTCTTGCTAGTGGCTAGTCTTAAACAGCATAGGGTTTTCATGTTCCATTCATTTAAAGTGTGGTTTTATTTTGAAAATTATCTTAAACAGTATGGATTCTATTTTTAGCCAGTGTAATTAATCTGACTAAAACTTCTGCTACTCTGAAACCAACTCCATTTGTAAAAGTACTTTGATTGTAAACAATCTCAACAAGACTTATGCTTGGCTCATTTATTGAGTGTAATGGCTCTAAATAAATGAGTTGTAGTAACTGACTTTGCTGTGCCATGGAAGACTGAGGTGTTGCACCTCTAGGTTAAACTCCAGTTCATCAGGTCTGTAATATTTTGGCTGGGACTTGAGAGTTCTGGGCATGCTGTTCTGCAGGCTAACTGTCTCTGCCAGACCCAGTGAAGTTCAAGTATTCTGTGGGAGCATCTGGTGCTTCCACTTCAGCCAGACTTTGTTGCTTCTTAGGTATGACTTGCATTACTGTGTTGGTGAGCTGTACCTTAAAACTTCCTTTTCTCTCAGAAGGAATTTGAGCTGTAAAACACAGCTGTGCTTTTTTGACCGTCAAGTACTACAGGGTAGGTCTAGGATTGAGGTGAGGCCTGGAATTAATTTTGATGGAGTATTCAGGTGGCCTAGCCACAGTTGAACCTAGAAGGTGTGAAAGAAAAGGCCTATTATTAAATAAAATGTTAGTGCTGAAGGGTACAGAGTTGGAAGGTTTTTTTATAAAAGGCTGTATGGATCAGAAAAGATACCCAAAAAAGCAGGTTTCAACAGCAGGTATGCTCATTTTATGCTCATGGAGCTTGTTAAAAGCAAAGTGTCAGATTTTCTACTGTATTGGAATGTTTTCACATTGGAAGTCTACTAGCTTGCCATTAGGAAGGCAAAGACAGCCATAAATGGGTTTGAAGATGATCTGGTTTAAAGTAGAGTAGCTGTAGCATGAAAAACCATATCCAACAATGTTAAGGTTGTGGATTTTATCAACAACTTCACATTACCTATGATCTCACAGTATTATAAAAATCTGCAACTGGCTAAAACCTGGATACTTTCAGATATTTACAAGTCAGTCTTTTTTGATTGTATAACTTTTTATATACTTACTAACATTTTTAATCCAATAAATCCTACTTTTTATACTACCAAATGTGAAGTCAAAGAGGAAGTTTAGACTGAGAGCAGACACTTTTCCCCCGTGGTGAGAGCTTAATATGCTTAATATATTTTGGTTTGGGTTAAATTATGTAGAAGCATAAGTCTATCTTGCTTTCAGTGAAGTGAGTATCTGTGTTTGTATATTGGAGCTGTCTAGGAAGTTGACCTACAGAATGGAGTGACTTTGTTCTTTTTGTAATGGATATGTATCATAACTCAGTTATGGCTTAAGAAAATTAATGTCAAACACTGTCTGATTTTGCAGGTTTTTTTTTACCCTGGAAAGTATAACAGCAGCCTGCTGTATGC
>JAVKLA010000074.1:66190776-66202207 GCA_034782735.1 Sagittarius serpentarius
CTCATACTTATGTTGTTATCTAGTAAAACCTAAGAAATAATACAATTAGGTTTGTAGAAAGAAAAAGGATTTTTCTGTGTATCGAGAAACCAGCATCTGTATTTGATTTGTAGATGTTCTAGTTCTGGCTAGACCTACAGATATGTTAAAATGCATCCCATTAATTTTAAAATCTTGGAAGAAATAATCACTAACAGCAAGATGTATTGAGCTATATTTGCCAGATGAGAGTTTCTAGTGTGGAAAATTTCATTATAAGAAACAGCGTTTGCTGCAGTAATTCTGAAGGGCAGTTCTGTTTCAAAGATATTACCGTCAGCATCCACACTTCACAGGCAAGTGACCTGGCAGAGAGTGGAGCACATGTTGCTAAAGGGATTTTTCAGTCAAAAGACCTCAAATTAACTGTGCTGGCAGCTCCCACATAGCTAGAAGAGTACGCCCACTTTATGGGTCAACAGACCAAAACAATTCTGCAATCTTTAGAAGGCAATCATCATCCTAAGATGTCCCTCATAAAAGACTATGATGCTAATATGACCTTTCATGTTTTCTTAATTTTCACAAAAGCTTACAGAAAGTAAAGCCAGAAGAAACTAAAATAATGCCAAACTAAAATCATGAGAGTGCTGATCCAAAGGGCTGCATAGATCAGAGGTCCATCTATCCATTATACATGCTCTAGGAGCTGACTGTAGTGGGCGCCGAAGGAGGAAAAGGAGAACAGAATGAGCATACAAGATGCATTTTCCAAATGCTCTTGTAACCTTCAAAAACATGCAGGTCTAGGGCTTACTGACTGAATGCAATGTCTGTATTCACACCTTGCAAGGGATTTTTCTCCCCATTGCATTGTTCACAAGCTTTTTGAAACCATGTAATATTTCAATGTCCATAGCAGCTCGTGGCAGTAAAATCCCATAGTTTAACTGAACATTATGCAAAAGACCACCTCCTTTTGTTTGTTTTCAACCTTTCCACAATAGCTTCATTCAATGTTTCCTAGCATGTACACTGGAAGATAAAATGTACAGTAATTCCTTATTGACTCTCTGTCATGATCTCACAAACCCACCATACGCTCTCTATAGGCCTTAGTCTACTTAGCTGTCCCCGGTATACCCATTCCTGGATTTCTAACTAGAAAGTATTTACACTAGGGTTCTTCAGTCCAGAAATGACTGTTAGAAGGATTTGCTGGAGACCTGTATGTGAAACTTCAATCGTGAGTGGCAAAAAGAAGGTGAATACAGAACAACTATTCGTAGCCTCTTCCAGTATCAAAATTAGGGTCATATTATAATTGTAGTCAAGTTTTCAAGCTTTTTGATGCAAGATGCTGTAGATGCTAAAAACTTATGCAGGATCTTTAACAGCTGAACAAATAGTTGTTCAAGAAAAATGCATCAAGATACTATACGTGAATCAGACAGACCTGTAATTATGAAACACTGGGAGTGTATCCTGGGGAATTGCTACCCACTCTTCATTCTGTTTCTTCTTTGCTCACCTAGGCTTTTGCTGTTGAGCTAGGATTTACTACTTTCTCAAAGGAAACAAAAAAGATGTTAAGGCAAAAATCTATACATGTTGTATCTTCTCTGGTTATTTGTCTGTCTGCTTCTCTCAAACAGTTATTTCTTTTGAAAAAGAAATACTTTTTGATAACCTGTGTTACAGGGTTATGGGCTCTTTGGGGACTCAGATGAATGACTAATATGAGTTTACTAAATAGTGATTTACTTTGACTGTTTTCCTCTTGTTTTCCCAAACTAAAATATGCTAAACCAAGACAGGCATGGAGTAAAAGTACCAATAAGCTTATCAAGAGTAATAAAGGACAGGGACTAATGCATCATAATTTTCTTGAGCATTTGTGGAAATTGTGGGCAAAACGATAGGACATAAGTTGAGAACCGTGTTCTGTCTATGGTATATGTTGTCTCTTACCAAGTTTATCTCAACAGGAGGGAGGTCTTTTCTCCCTAGAAGGGACTATGTCAGACATCTTTCTTTATATATGCCTACTGAGTCATCAGGAAACCACATAGTTCTTGCACTAATTGAAAGTTAGTAGAGAAGGTATATAATAAGGAATGTAAACATAATCCTTTAGTCTTCTTTTTCATCTTATCTTTCAATTTTTAGTTTTTTTTTAATTAATTTTAATATGAAGGTTAGGATAATACACTCTATGGGAGAGACAATACTATTTGCAGAAACAAAACCACCCATGGGTTAATTTTCAAATTCTCTCTCCTTATAGTTCTGCCAACTAGGACAATAAATTGTTGACACATTTATATTTTTTTTTGTCTCTCTTTTAGAACTACTGTGTGACTCAAGTACAAAAGCAGAAAAAACTACTTCAACTCAAAAACCTATTTAAAAGCTGATGAGCTCTAGAAACTAAGTCATATTTTTTTGCCTGTTTTCTGAGAAGCAGCTAGGATGTACTGGGAACATGTCTGGTAGTTCGGCAGAACTAATTTTTTTAATAGGACTCTCCTGTTAAATACCCTTTTGTTAGGAAGTATAAGATGATGAAGTAAGAAATCTTGGAGGAAGATTAGTGATGGTTAAATGTCCTTGCAAAGACACTTGAATTATAATCTTATCATGAACAAATGAAATGAGAGGGCCACTTCAGAAAGAAGTTTAGCTAAATCACAGGCAAATAAATTGTTTCATAACAAGTAAAGAGTTTCCTTTCCACAGTTTCTTGATGATAAGCAATAGGTAAATAGTCTAGGTGTGAGCAGTGCATTTATTTATTCAGAGACAAAACTGTATCATGTAATACAATTTATATTGAAAGGGTTTGTCTGATAGGACATAAAATACAATTACTTTGTAATTAATCACATTAATAGCCTGGAATAAAGAGAACATGATGTACACTGGATAGGTTAATGCTCAAATGTATACAGGCTGAATTTTCTGCTAAAAGCAGCAATACTGAAATAGACTGTAAATGTAGAAGATTTTGTCTGGAAAGATAGCATTACTAAAAATATTTCTGAAACACAGAAGAACTGGGTGATCTTTAGAAATGGAGTAACATAAAGGTTATAATATAAAGTAAGAGGGTGCCCACATAGGAACTAAAAGATCTGGGATCTTGGAAGTAAGAAGAGGAGGAAAGATTTCGTATCAGGTGACAACAAAGCTGTAGAAAAGTCAGAGATCAATTCTGACAAAAACCAGGTTAAATATATTCAAAATAAATAAGGAAGTATGACTGTGTTTTAAAAAAAAGCCTCACATATTCTTGTGAGTATTCTGAGATATTCACCTAATACTAAGAGAGCTTGGTCACAAATTCACACAGATTCTAGATGATATTTCTCTTTATCTCACAATCATGTTCATTAAAGATAGTATATATTTTTAAGTTCTTTTAAAGTAAGTAGAAAAGTCCCCCAAAACTATGCTACAAAATATTACATATTTTAATAAGCAATTGGTACTGGTGGCAAACTCGGTGAGAGAAGCATTTATTGTGAAAGTAATTGTGCTAGACAAAAAAATAATCAAGTCTAAATCATATATTTCATAAATACACAAACTCTCTAACAGGTACATTGATCTGTTGCATTCCTAATTCTCCTTTTTTAGCTGATTAATCTATTTACACACAAAGGACAAATTGATACATATTTAAATCTATCTATATATTCTGTTCTGTATCACTGGAATAAGACTTTATTAATCCACTCAGCCATCCTGCTGAGGACAAGGTTGCCTTCTAAACCATTTCAACAGAACATCAGTAGATTATGTAATTCTGACTTCAAGATTGCCTGACATCTGAAACTAATTGCTAAAAAACAGAAAATAAATTTTAACTTTTGCATGTATGAGTATTGGAAACTTCATACGTGAGTGCACGCACAAACACACACACACACAAATCACCAGCAGCTCTCTAGTTCAGTCAGCAAAAACATGCTGATTTATTCTCTATATCTAGTCTGATGCATAAAAAATGTTAAAAATCCATTGCCTCTGTACAGAGGACAAAAAAAAAAAAAGAGCATAGTCTTTTCGTAAATTCCTGGTGGAAAGATAAGGAGGGTGAATGACTCAATTTAATTTGTTAAATACTGTGATAAGACTTAAATCCCTATTCCCAATGCCTGCTTAGAGGCATTACCCTGAAGGTATATGATATCGAACTATATGAAGGAAAAACAAGGAGTGGGTGACTGCCTTAGTTTTCCAATGCAGTTCCTTCTATAAAATACACAGCAGAGTAACAGCGGAATTTGTGAGAGATCACAAATCTTTCTGCAACCATGTTATCATATTCCCAGTATCTGTAATAAATCATAGAAAGAGCTGTCACTGATCCTTAATAGCATTCTACACTTAAATTCCCTCTATACCACAGAGCTCACAGCATGTAAAAGCAACCAAAATGGCTTTTGTTGCCCATTGGGGAGTGGGCATGAGTGAAGGCCAACTGACATGCTGTCAGAAGATCTCTTCACTGCCTTTCATCCATAGAAACTGTCACTGAATCCTGTGAGGCCGTCCAAGGATGGCTGGTCTGCCATTTCACACCAGCCTTCAGATGGGCAGCACCTACTGTCTTTAACAAACGACATTCCAAACAGCTGCTCCTGTGCATAACCAGAATATGTCTGTCTGCGCTACCTTAACCAATGTTGGAATCCTTAGAGGAGAGCCCATTTGGGAATATTATTCATCTAGTAAGGCAAGGCTGCTAGACATAAACAATTGGAGTTTTAATTTTTTTACTAAAAAGTGTGACAGCGCATGTGACTACCTGCTAGTGACTAAGGTTTTTGTTTTCAGTGCAACTTCTCCACGTTTAAATTATGGTAGAATTTATCTATTTGTGGTTTAACCCCAGCCAGCAACTAGGCATGGTGCAGCCGCTCGCTCAATCCTCCTCGCTCCCAGTGGGATGGGGAGGAGAATCGGAAGAAAAAGTAAAACTCGTGAGTTGAGATAAGAACAGTTTAATAGCTAAAATAAAATAACAAAACCAACAATAATAATATAATAATAATAATTGTAATGACAAGTAAGATAACAAAAAGAGAGAAAAATAAACCCCAAGAAAGACAAGTGACACACAGTGCAGTTGCTCACCACCTGCTGACCAATGCCCAAGCAGTCATCCACCCCTGACAGCGAACTCCCCCCAGTTTATATACCGAGCATGACGTTCTATGGTATGGAATATCCCTCTGGCTGGTTCGGGTCAGCTGTCCTGGCCGGGATCCCTCCCAGGTTCTTGTGCACCAGCTCGCTGGCAGAGCATGGGAAACTGTCAAATCCTTAACTTGGGACAAGTGCTACTTATCAACAACTAAACCATCAGTGTGTTATCAACGTTATTCTCACACTAAATCCAAAACACAGCACTGTACCAGCTACTAGGAAGAAAATTAACTCTATCCCAGCCAAAACCAGGACACTATTATATGCAAGTTTTGTATCTGCACCCAGACATACATTATTAAACTGTCCTTATCTCAACCCACGAGCCTTTTGGGGCCTAACAGCTGGAAAGAAGTTTGGGGCCTAACAGCTGGAAAGAAGCTTTGCAGAAAAGTGGCTGGGGATCCTATTGGACACAAAGTTGAACATAAGCCAGCATTGTCCTCTTGCCTCAAAGAAGGCCAGCAATATTGTGGACTACATTAGGAGTCATCTTAACCACACATCAAGGGAGGTGATACTTCCTCTCTCAACACCAGTGAGACCACCTCTGGAGCAGCACGCCCAGTTCTGCAATCTCCAATACATGACAGAGATGGAGCTACTGGAGAGAGTCCAGAGAAGGGCCACTAAGATGATGGACTGGAGCATCTCCCATAACAGAAAGGCTGAGAGAACTGGGACTGTTTAGCCTAGAGAAAAGAAGGCTCAGTGATGTCTCACCAAGCTGTACAAATATTGAAGGGAGGGTGCAAAGACAACAGAAGCAGACTTTTTCCAGTGGTGTCCACTGACATGGCAGGAGTAGTGGGCACAAACTAAAACACAGGAGGTTCCTCCTGAACATAAGAAAACCCTTTTCCCTTGTGAGGGTGAATGAGCATGGGAACAGGTTGCCCAGGGAGGTTGTAGTATCTCCATATGTGGCAGATCCTCAAAAGCCACCTGGACATGGTCCTGAGCAAATGGCTCTAGATGGCCCTGCTTGGGCAGCTGGTCAAAATGACCTCCAGAGGTCTCTTCCAACCTCATTCTGTGATTCTGTGAACTTCATAAAAGTGACTTGTATAATCTGTTGAGTTCTATTTTTAATGCTAGAGCTTTAATTTTGTGCACTTAAAAAAAGCTACAGAGGTTCTGAACCGGATGAAGACAGCAAAAAATGCTGGCAAATAAAGGCATCGGAGCTCTAATACTGTAGTTAGTCAATATAGAGTTTCTTTTTGTTTCTCTCATTTTAAAAATTTAAAGGCAGGGATTTATCCTTTACTAACCTTACTGCCTTCACTTTTTTTATCTAGTATTAAATATGTATGTATCATTTCTTATTTAGATTTAGAGTTACTAAGGAATAAAATCTTCTGTATAGGCAGTACCTTTCATCCCAGGGAAATTGCAAATTAGCCCTATACAGGATAGACTTAAGGGTTCTTTAAGTGGAAATACTTCTAGAATGAATATAGCACTGCTTTTATGAAAGGCGTCTTAATAGTCTAGTTAAAAAATTAACTAAGACTATTGCACCCATTTGAAACTGTCAATAAATTGCTAAATAGGGTGTAAACACTCCATGTGTAATTCGGTCAGGTCACTATGAACAAGTACCATAAATTTTGAAGACAGGATCATAGTCAAAGTAACGTGTTCTCGTAGGTTAGGAAACATGACTTAATAGTTACCAACCATAAAATATCTAAATCTTCAGTAACCACATGTGTTAAAGACCATGGATTAATCTATCATCTGAAAAATAGCAAATTATGTATGGCTCCCTGTCTAGTGCTGGTGAATGTATTACATTTTGTGTATCTCAAGGGAAGAATGCCACCTGATGTATCACAGCTTCCTGCAAACTATGCCTTTCCATTAAAGTCTTGGGCCATCTGGGCTATCTTGCAAGTATCACTAAGAGCTTGTCCTAAAGTAACCCAGAATAGCATTGCTCATGTATGCTTCTGTTATCTTAAATAAATATACATATATATTAAGTTAAGAAAATGCTATACTGCTGTGATGCCCTTTTATCATGATGGGACTGGCAGGGACTCTCGACACCTCACGGCACAAGCATCTGTTACTTGAGTAATTAGTGGGGTCTATGAGCATATGCAGAGGCAAAGGTACTTCAGCATACTGACCCATAAGATACCGCACAAGGTGGGAGAGACTGTTGGCACACTGGGTCTGTATACAACAGATGTTTCTCCAGATGATAGTGAAAGAGTCCTGAGGTAGTGAAGCGCAGCTGTCATTAAAATCTGCCTTTCCACAGGCCTTCCAGAGAGCACAGGATCCCACTGGCAACCTACCTGCTTCAGTCACACAGTAGCACTTCCCTGCTCAGTGACCCACATATCACATAGGAAATGCGGGAAGTGTCATGTTCAGAGAATTAACTCAATGGATATCCACAATAAAGAACACAAAGCACTAATTCGCCAGTGGTTCTGCTGTATGAATAGTTCCCATAATTCCTCTAGCCTCTAGAGAATCAAATGGGAATACCTTCTTTTCCATAGTTGCTTTTTTGTTTGTTTGTTTTGTTTTGTTAAGGTGCTTCTGGGGATATAAATCGTGCTTCCTTCATTGTTGTTTTCCTGTTTCACCCTGTTTCTTCTCTGATAATTACCCCCAGTTTTGTTCTCTGAGTGACTATAGCTAAGCTGGAGCTGGGTAAGATCTGATTTGATATGTTCAAAACCATTAGCTGTATGCAGATTATATACGCAAAGTTTGCCCATTCCCAATTAAAGCAGAAACAAACTGTTTCTTGAGAAAACTTCAGCTTAGGGTCAGTGCCTGAGACGTGGTCTTACTTATTTCTAACTCTTGCAATGATACTCTACATGCAAAACCATAGTGAAAGTCTTTGAATACCTAAAACAAACTGTAGAATCTGATTTCTTTGACAGAAAGAGGAAGATATTCCTTGAGGTATACTGCTGCCTCGTAATCAAATGAGTGTTCATACAGACACTTGGGGGCAGTAAGTCTTCACTGTCCGACTTTCTAATTTATGCTTATTCACTCAAAGCAAGACAAATAAAAAGACTCAAAAAGGAGAATACTGCGTTATCTGTAGTCATTTTGCATACAGGATATAGAGTGCTGCAGACCTTATATCGTTGCTAAATGATGCACAGCAGGCTCATTATTTATAATAACTCTGAAGGTAGATGCAAAATGTTTATACATTCTTTTATTGCTATTGAAATGGTTTCAGGTGGTTCAAATATATTACGGCCTGTCATAAGATCCACAAGAAATTACTTGATGTTCTTTTAAATGTTACATGACCTATTTTTAATTTTAACCTTCCTGATAGATGTCTATGTTACCTTGTGCTTTAATCATCAGTTTTCCCCTTAAATACAATGTACTATCTTTCAGGTAAAAAAGGGGTGATGTGTCAGTGTACCCCACATGCTGATATTGAAAACACTTACCATTACTAGAAGATTACCTCCTTTGAGAGATTTTGTAGTTCTTTCATTACAAAGCTTCATCTCTTTATAAACCAAGCTGACTTGTACCACTATTCTAGACACACAATAAATAAGATGAAATCCTTTCAGGTGTTTGAGGTGTCTTTAGAAATTACCATTAATAGTTTTTCTACAAAAGTCTTCTTTTAGATCCATTACTTTCAGAATGCAGTAGGTCTAGAAACAACTGTATGGATCTTAAATATGTTATTTTCTGTATTTAATCCCAGTAGTCATACAATATGATTTATAAATGGAGGAAATCACCATGGCATTGCTACTTACATGCAGTCAAAAGAAGCTTAAAGTTTTCTTATGAAATGGAAAAGGTGAAGCAAAAATAAGTTTTGGTAGTTAATATTAGTTACTATAGCATTAAGTTTGTTGTACTGTATCAGTTCCACCACATTCTGAGTCCATATACAAAAAGCAGTTGTGGAGAATTTACGCTATAAAGTGAGAATATTCCATTTGAGCATGATCTAATATTAAAGAGTTACTCATTCATCAGCACAGATTCTCATTGAATTTCTAGGCATTGTTATGTTCAGATTTTTTTTTTTGTTTTGTTTTGGGTTTTTTGGTTTTGTTTCTGTTTAAAATAACTAGACTCGGACAATTTAAAGAATGATATGAGAAAATTCCCAAGATCTGGAACAAAATATTTACTTTTTCAGTCTGCACTTTGTATTCCTTTCAAATTGTCTATACCTTTGATTCTTACACTTCTGATATTTTGATCAAGTCTGTATAGTCTCTGATTAAATTGTAGATAGCCTTGATATAATGCAATTAATAACCTGAAAAATGCAATTTGAAATCCTTGCCGTTGTTAAGAAATGACCACATAAAAATAATCAGGTAATTAACATCACTCACCAATATGGATTTATAGCAATTCTTAGTTGTAGCAATTACATAGAATGGTAGAGAAATCATAGAATCATAAAATAATTCGGGTTGAAAGGGACTTTTAAATGTCATCTGGTCCAAACCCCACTGCAATAAGCAGGGACACCTTCAACTAGATCAGGTGGCTCAGAGCCTTTTCTAGCCTCACCTTGAATGTTTCCATGGCTGGGGAACCTACCACCTCTCTGAGCAACCTGTTCCAGTGTTTCACCACCCTCACCATAAAAAATTTCTTCCTTGTATCTAGTCTAAATCTGCCCTTGTTTAGTTTAAAACGATTACCCCTTGTCCTATCGCAAAAAGCCCTGCTAAAAAGTCTGTCCCCATATTTCTTGTAAGCCCCCTGTAAGTAATGAAAGGCTGCAATAAGGTCTCCCTGGAGCCTTCTCTTCTCCAGGCTGAACAACCCCAACTCTTTCAGCTTTTCCTCACAGGAGAGGTGTTCCATCCCACTGGTCATTTTTGTGTCTCTGTTCTGGACCCACTCCAAAAGGTCCCTGTCTTTCCTGTGCTGAGGACTCAAGAGCTGGAGGCAGCACTGCAGGTGGGGTCTCACCAGAGCGGAGTAGAGGGGGAGAATCACCTTCCCTGATCTGCTGGCCACGCTTCTTCTGATGCAGCCCAGGAGAGATAAAGGAAATGTAGGAAAAAAAGAAAGACTAAGGGCAGTCCATCGTTGCAGAAAGTCAAAATTCAGCTGAATGAGGCCCTGACTAACATGCATGGTGAGATGTGGAAGTAAGTCTTGCTTTAAGCAAGGGTTGGACTAGATGACTGTGAAAGATCCCTACCTATCTCAGTTATCCTGCCATTATAATCTAAAGATGCTCTCATAGCTTATACAGAACACATTAAAAATGTTAAGATCTGAAGGTTATTCTGCTCCAAGCATTATGAAAGGACATTTTTGAGAAGATTGCCGAGTCTTGAAATAAATCCTCAGACACTTCAACAACATAAACCAACTCTCTGTACAAGACATTGGGCACTGCTTGCCTGGGCAGCAGCTCTGCAAAGAAGTCCCCAGGGTTCTGGGGACAGTGAGCAGCACAGGAGCCACCCTGGGGCCAGCAGCAGAAAGGGCTAAAAGCATCCGGCAGTGTAGGAGTAGGAGCAAAGGCAGGAGATGAAGGAACATGATGATCCCCCTCAATTCCATGCATCGTAGACCATACCTAGATCCTGTGTCCTTTGGTTCAGAGTCCCTGTTTTGGGTTTGTGTGGCGAGGTTTTTTTTCGTACTTCCAGAACCTTTGTGGAAATGGGTTGGTGGGCTTGGGGGTCATCTGGGGAGTAACTTCTCCCTCCCTGCAGGCATAACCGTTCTTTGATGGAGAGCTGCCATGCTCAGCATATCAGAACAGGGACCTTCCCACCTCGGTTCCTCACCTCCCTTTGTTGCTGTTTGGGGTTCGTTGTTACCCAGAGTTAGCCGTTATGCAGAACTTGCCCCACCACAGTGTTTGAGACATTAACTCTTTCAGTCTCTCACAAGGAGATCTCATTCAGCTGAAGGGAGGATGCAAAGACAACAGAGCCAGACTCTTTCCAGTGGTGTCCACTGACAGGTAACGGGCACAAACTGAAGCACAGGAGGTTCCTCCTGAACATAAGGAAACCCTTTTGCCCTGTGAGGGCAAATAAGCACGGGAACAGGTTGACCAGGAAGGTTGTGGAGTCTCTGTACGTGGAGATCCTCAAAAGCTGCCTGGACATGGTCCTGGGCAAGGGGCTCTAGGTGGTCCTGCTTGAGTAAGGGCATTGCACCAGATGATCCCCAGAGGTCCGTGACAACCTCAACCATTCTGTCACCTCTGGAGCTTTCCCACTGGTGACACGGA
>JAVKLA010000074.1:66532006-66554740 GCA_034782735.1 Sagittarius serpentarius
GTGCACTCAATTCCACCATCTATGTCATTGATGAAGATATTAAACAGTACCGGTCCCAGTACGGACCCCTGAGGGACGCCACTTGTCACCGGTCTCCATCTGGACATCAAGCCATTGACCATTACCCTCTGGATGCGGGTAAGAGCGTTAAAATTGCCCTAGACCATATCCTCTGAGAAAAACATATTGTGAATCTTGAATCTATACAATTTTACCAACAATCAGTACTCAGTGCTCCTTTGCATAGTTAGCAATTTAAATCACCTTCTTGATTGGTGTAGTGTGTCATACAGGCAGATGGCTTAATTTCTGGTCCATGGTTACATTTCCTTCCCCTCTGTGAAGACATGCAGTATCTTAAGAACTTATCGTAGCACTGAATTTTTCAGGTCAAGATATGGGAACATTAGAAAGAGAAATACAGTGATAATAGACAAGCACAGTATCCAGCTAAATGAACTGATTTTAAATTACCTGTGTATCTTCCACATATATTTTAAAATACTGCTACATTTTTGTGTACCCAGTTTAAAAGGATCTGTGTTGAGAGAATGAAAACCACATTTACTGACTCCATTAGATTATTTAAGATGTACAGCACGGCTTGCGTGATCCTAGGCCTATGAATTGACAGGCTCAAGCACACATCTGAACGGAACCTAAACTCTGCCCTATCCTTGAAACTGTTCCGGTTATGTGATGTTATTTCACCCGCTTGCAGAAGATACCATATTTTTTACCATTCTCCAATTTTACATGTCAGATTTGCAGTATGGTTCCCCCTATGCTCTGCTTTGAAGGCAGTGTGTAGCGCTGAGTTAGTTTGGCAAATCTGGATCGAGTAGAACCACAGACCAAAAGAGAAGATGCCAAACGCTAAGTCTGCAACTAGTCCAAACTAGCCTGTTCACAACAGGGAAGCAGGTACTTGAACCATTTCTCTAGAAAGTCAGCAGGCACCTGCAGGGACACTGGTACTGAACCATGTGTCTCAACAAACTCGGTGTCCACTCTGAAAATGCATCTCCAATGTCAGCTACTTCTGGACTCCACAGTTACTGAAAAGTTTACATAGACACAGGCAACAGTTTCTGTAGCATTAGCAAAGCATCTTACCTGTCTTCTATTTAATAACAGCTCTACACTTTATAGGTCCCATATTGCACTTGACATCACAAAATCTGACATGTTCTCTGGGTGATACACTGAGTGTAACCATTGCTCATGGATTTACTTACAATTTTTCTTCAGGGAGGAAAATGTGTGCAGTCTTATGTCCTGTTTTGTCACTGCAGTGTAGAGGTTTTAAGTGGAGAGATCTGGTTTTGAAGTAAAAAAAGTTCCTGTGTATCAGAGGGCAGTAACTGCTGATCTCAGTCTTCATTGTGGACAGTTAGGCATTTTCAGGTTCCAGACCAGGCTCTTTTTGAATTGGATTTTTTATTTATCTGCAAAGTCAACATAAAAAATGGGTTTGCTGTGCTTGTTACACCAGAGGTATAGTCTGCATTGTTGAGGAGATGCCTGCAGCCTTTTATATTAATTAGTTTTTTCTAAGTGCTGGAGGATTTACATCCAATTATATTGGTTCCTCTAGTCCAGCCAAGAGACAGTGTGAGCAGTAACTGATGCCAGGTCTACTGAAGCAAGCAATCTTCTAGGTAAGGAGAGAAGATGGACAACAATATCAGAGGTGCTCTTATAGAGAACCATAAGTATTCCTAAATATGACCTGGACTGATCAATTCACATCTGAATCCTCTATGATAAAGTAGATTATATTGTCATTGCAAACTTTGCACTTTTTAAATTTGCCAGTTGATACCCTTTCTGCCTATGATTTGTTTTTGTCCTGTGCTAAGTCATCTTGGCAACAGAAATATGTACCAATATTTGGAGGCAGTCCTGTATCTCAACTGTATTTCAGTTTAGCTGACACCTGTATATTGATATTCAAAAAAGACTAAGAAATACTAAAAAAAAAAAAAGGAAGGGCATTTTGTGCATTTTACCAATTGGTATTATTGTAATGGCTTCCTCCAGGAAGGCCTCAAGTAATTTTAATGTTTCACATGGATCTTTGGTATTTTATCACAGATAATGGTGCCCTGGGCAGAAATGGTGAATGCTGTGGAAAAATCCAAGAGAATGGATTGGACATCTCCTTTTTTTTTTCTCCAGCAGTAAGAAGTTGTTCATCAGATCCACCAGACAAATCAGATTCTAGATGGGACAGCTCAAGCGTTTTGCTTTTGTTCATGTCTGCTTTGCAAGACAAGAAGTTGTAGACACAGTTCAGAACTCCTAGTCAAAATCTTGACTGAACTAATGCACACAGAGAAATAAACTTCCTTTATAGGGCATATGATAATCTTACATCAACTGGCACATAACCTCAGAAAGCAAGCTTTTAGTCAGTAGAAAAAAATTCATTTCGTCACCACTGTAAACACAACTGAAGATGATATGTGCCCCAAACACTGTGTAGTCTACTCTGTGGGTTAGATCAAAGATAACCTCTGAGCTAGAAAGTGAGAAACTGTCTTTGGGCTTTTAATCTGCTTTTTTTATTTGTATACATTTAAATCTCCCAGAATAACATACCCAAATTAAAAAAAAAAAGGATCTGTGACTTTACAAATCCCTTAGTTTTGGTCCTCTGTAAGTAAGCATAACAGTTGTATAAGAGCTGAATTAATCTGAATGAAAATGTCTCACATAAGACATCTCTCAGATTTGGAGTTTGAGAAAATGAATACTTTATAGCCTTTACTTTCGTGCCCGGGTCTATGATGATCAAGTGTTCTGTGAAAGAGGAGATATGTTTTTCACTCGTCCTTTGCCATTCATTTTACAGCTTGCTGAGACCAAGAGTTGGCATTGTTAATAGCTGGCAAAAACTGACATATCTGGGGTGAACTTCTATAGTGTAGACACTGTTGTTGCAGAAAACAGCACTGAGCACAAAGCATCATATGTCATGGTCCCAGTTATGCTGGCTAAGTCCATGATTTTCAATAAGGTCACACATTGTTTATTGCTGCTCTCTTCTGGGTCACTTTTTGCTCTCTTACCCTGTCCCTAATAGTCCTGTGCGAGACAGAGATAATGACTATCTGGAACATACAGAAATTCTTGTCTTCTGGAACAGCTTTTTCATAATTTCAGCTGTGATAGGTGATAAAAGATATGGTACCAAGTGGAATGATTGTTCTCTGGTTTTTATTCTTTTTTTCTCAGATGTTTGGGGGAGCTTCTCAGTAGTAATGGGACATACTGATGTCATTGCCAGCGAGCAGTGAAAAGAGCAAAAGAGGCAATAACAGTGAGTAGAAGAAAGGCAAAGAGAAGTGCCAGAGGCAGAAAATTTTTTTTTCCTTGAAATAAGGCATTAGTGTTGAGATTCTCTGAAGGACGTGAAAAGGATAGGGGAGGAAAGATGACAACATGTCATGTCCTATTTAAGGCTGCAAAGCAGCTCTGTCATGAGGGTAGTGATAAAGCAGGAGGAGTAGGAGAAATCAATGTCTCTTGTTTCCATCACAAATACAGGACTTCTTTTAGGTAATTTATTTCATTTATTTTGAGAACTGAAAGCCAATAGACCCACTTTGCTAGTCACTTCTTTTGATATCAGAGCTGGGCCTGCTAGAAGAGTGTAAGAGAGAGCATCTGGAAAATCACAAAACTGATGGGTGTTCTGGGCACTTCTTGTCACTGATCCCATGAATCCTTTTAGTACTTTTTGTATATTGAAAAATGGTGTAGTAATTTTTTTGTCTTGTTATAATAGCATTGCACTCTGTGTAAAAATTACTTTTATGAACATTGGAAAATATGCACGAAATTTGTCAACATTGCTAATTAAACTTCATAATAGGCTGAAGCAATCTTACTATGAGTTGGTCCAAATACTTAGATGGAAACCACAAAAAATACTACTATATCAGGACTTGGTGGAGGCTGTGACACAGCGTAACCAGCACATAAGATTTCCAAAGGCTTTTCTTTCAAAGATTTGTTCTAACTTAGACCAAATCTTACTCTCCCACACATTCCCCTATCTTCCTTATTTGCTGTGGCCAATTCGCTGTGGCTTATCTCCCATTTCTTTTTTTGCATATCCTGCAATTCATTTGTTGGTTTCTGGGAGTGAAGCCAGAACATCACTGTACTGGTGGTGAAAGGCAACAAATCATGACAGTACCCCGCGAAACTATGATAAACCTGTCTTTGGCAGCCAGAGACTATAATCAGAAAAGGTTACTTGTTTGCTTCATAGCATGTCCTGCAAACATTAGTGGCGTAAACAGAGGCATGCATTATTTTGAAATCCATCCAGAAGAAAATATCCAGAATATGATTGAATTCTATCTATTTGTACATTAAGTTTTGTTTTAACACTACAGCTGGGGGGAGGCAAGCTCATTACAGATAGTAACAGCAAGTCTAGTATCAGTAAATACACTACCTAGTGACTGTGCTTACCACCCTACAACAAATGAGTATGGGGAGGAAAAGAGGTGTAACTCAATTAACCATTAACATGAAAGAACACTCATGCAAACTGCATTTTGTGATGGAACACCTTATCTCAATAAACATGATGTATATTTGTTAAAAGTTTATTGGTACTAGCATTTTGAAGATACGCCCTTACAACAAAATGATGGAAAGCTATTCAACAATGTATAAAGAAAAAAAATAAACAAAATTATAAAGAATATAACATACCTGAAACATATTCATTTATCTACCTATATCTGAATGTCCTGCGTGGTACCTGAAACATATTCATTTATCTACATATATCTGAATGTCCTGCATGGGCTTTTATGCAGACAGCAATGCAGCCCAGGCTTTTACACATTGAATTCAAAGAATACAGACTGGATGTTAAGTTGGCTACAACTATCTGTGATCTCCAGCCACTGCTAAGTGGATGCAATACCATTCTCAGTGGCTGATGGGACAGTTTTTCAGCCAGCAGAAGAATGTCGGGAATCAAAACTATTACTTTCAAGCTTTAGGTGGACAGAAATTGTAGCCAAAATTATTTCCTAATCTTAAATTGTTAACCAGTTATGAAAATATTAAATGTAATACTTTAGACATTTTATTTTTGATTTTTTTAGCAAGTAGTATCTAGAACTCTCATTTATGTCATATATTAAATTTATACCATATACTAAGATTAAAGTTCCATCAGCAGGCATAAGTGTTGATTATTACCTTTATTTCTTATATTTCCTGTTGGCACTTGCAAATAGTCTCTGAATGCAACAAAACCCCTAACCCAATAGAACTGAACAGAGGGATTTCTTTAAGGGCCAGAGTAAAGAAATCTCACACTCTACCAACCACTATGAACAAAAATTCTTCAGCTCTGCTCCTACAGTTTCACTTCAGTACCAGCCCTTCAGCTTCGATGCATCTGTTGTGCACAGGATTATTCATTTAGTATTTATCTGCTAGCCTTTTTTTTAGTCTTCCCAAGTCCAGCTTGAATTTTCATTCTCTTCTCTAGGAAAAACACAAGCCATTTACAGTGATTACCTGCCTTTTAAGGCTGTTTAAATGGTGTGTGCACCCATTCCATGGGTTGCGGGACTGGTGCACAGTCCAGCTGGCAGTCAGTAACTAGCAGCATCCCTCTGGGATGACAGGCCAATACTGTTTAATGTCTCCATTAACACTGATGGTGAGACAAAGTGCACTCTAAGCAAGTTTGCCAACATCCCTGATTGACAGGGGAGTATGGGCAGGGTAGGAGCAATTAATATGCTGGAAGAGAAGGGTGTTTAGTGAGCCCTCAAGAGGCTGGAGAAATGGGCTGGCATTGGTCTTATGAAGGTCAAAAAAAGCAAGGGCAAAGTCTTGCATCTGGCATGGAACAACCTTATTCAACATTACAGACTGGGGGATGGCTGTGTAGAAAACAGTTTTGCAGAAGAGCTGGGGGACCTGGGAATCCTGTGGAATACAAGGTGAACATGAGCCAAGGTTGTGCTCTGGTAGCAAAGGCAGCAGTTGGCATGCTGGGCCATATTAGCAAGGCAGCAGCCAGTGGGCTGGGGGAAGTGATCCTTCCCCTTAATTCAGCACATGTGGGACTGAATCAGGAGTATTGTGTCCAGCTTTGAGCTCCCCAATGTAAGAACAACATTGACCAACCGGAGCAAGTCCAGCAAACAATCAGCAAGATATCCAGGGGGCTGGAGCAAGTGAGGTGCAAGGACAGGCTGAGCAAGTGGGGGGGCTTGGGAAGGCCTTATTGCTGTCTGTGAATACCTGATCATAGGATACAGACAGGGTGAAGCCAGACTCTTCTTGCTGGTGCACAGCAATAGGTTGAGAGGTGCTGAACATAAGTTGGAACATAGGAAGTTCCAATTAGATAGACGGGAAAAATATTTTTTACTAGTAGGATAGACAAACACTGGAACAGGAGCCAAGTGAGGCTGTGGCTGTAGGATCTCCATCCTTGGAGGTGTTCAAGACTCAGTTGGGCATGGTCCAGAGCAACCTGATCTAGTTAGACCTGTTTTGTACTGGATAGACCCCAGAGATCACTTCCAACCTAAATTATTCTATGATTGTATGACCACAATGTCACCATGTGTGCCTACCACTCCTGCCCCCTCAGCACCAGCCACTTAGTTTGAACAAGCTTGGATCCAATGGCCTATGCCACAAGTCATAGCCATGCTTCTTTGTTGTTAATACAGAGTCTTTTTGTGGCACGGAGGTTGTAGAGCAGCCCTTGTACCAGGAGATTTAGGAGAAGTGGAGTTTCATGAAGTCGCTCCTTTAGTTGAAAGAAAGGGATAACGAGAAGAAAGCTTAAGTAAAACTGCCAATTCTTTCCTCAGGCGGTGTTAGTTCTGCATGCACTCAATCCTCTTTTTTTCACTCTACTGACAAGTATCTTTACTATCTCTCGTATATAACACCATGGTGCCAGCAGGCTGGGCTGCAGTCCCTTCTGTCTCCTGCTGTAAACCAGAACAAAAACTGTCAGCAAACTTGTAGTTATGCAGCCAAATCTCAGTCTTGGTTTGTGGCAGCAGTGCAGCAGGCAAAATTAAAGCTGATAGAAGTATCTTATCCTTCTGTGTGGATTATAGCCCAACATCCTCATCTGTAATACAGAAACCAGGGTATACTTACTTTGTGTGCACTGTCACTGTTGCACATAAGCTGAACATGGCCCTGCATGTTCACTCTGTATTGAAGAGAACTGACTGTTTTGTTCGGCTACAAATCAAACTGATTTTATGTGTGTGCAATGATTGTTTATGGCCCAATAATACTGAAAAATTAAAGGTAAGAAGGATAGCTAATACCTGTAAATGCTCTTATATGACGAGACAAGTCTTAGCTGATGGTGTGTTTCTTCCAGACACACCTGCATTGTGTTAGAGCCATTGCTTTTCATTCAGGCAGTGACTTCTATTAGGCTTCAAAAAGCTGGTTATCAACTTTTTTCATTTTTGAGGATAAAAGATGCTTTCTGAGCAGTAGATAGGCCTCTCTGGCTTTGCTGGGTGAACGGCATCCTAGAGGTTTCTACGGGCCAAAGTAGTCGTAGTTACTGAGATTGTTTTCTCATTTCAGAGGACAGACTCATGGCATTTTGAAAGATTTCCTTCCAGTCCTCAGACCTTGCAGCCAGAAGCATGAGGTAGTTAACAATACCTGAGCTGGCTAAGAAGAACCCCAGAGGAACTGCTGCCCAATGTAGTTGCAGATTGCTCTTGGTAGTACCTTAGTTAATAAAGAGATCAAATATTAAAATGAAGCACTGGCATATGTATCTCAAGTTTGGTGGTAGATTCTCTATGTCAAAGGAGGCTTCAGTCATTTTTAGGCACATGCCGAAAAATTCAAGGCTGTATGCTAAGTTAGTTACCGAGCAGATAACCAGGGTAACTATATGACCATTTTGACACTAGCTTTCAGCAAATCTGTTTAGCCAGGTGAGGTGCTCCACTACCATTCAGAGTCAGCTCTAGTCATTGCGTCATATCTAAAGATTTCAGCAAGCAGTCAGTATTACAACAAACTTCTGCTACTTCCCTTTTGGCTCGCATATCATACTCAGAAATATGGATTCAAATGAATCATCTTTCTGAGGATGATGCATAAGCCAAAAGGAACACAGCAGAAGTTTCTTATCCCAAGGGAAGCCTTCTGGCCATGTTTTTGGAAGAGAAAAAAACAACTTGTGCTTTGAACAAATGTGATTTACAGTCACTGAGACACATAAGATGCAGAGGCTTAGACAGCTGAGTTTTTACAGTCACTTTTTTGGAGTGGGACTGCTTTTCCAAGAATAAATGTTTTGTCCAGTTAGTTACATGTTGGACTGTGTGGAACCTGCATTTGTCATAGGACATAAAAAATTGCAAAGCGCTGCATTACATTCTCTGGCCCCAGGCAGGAATTCTTCATTTCATATATTCCACAGTGGTGAGCTTCCTTTATTCTGAGCAATAAAAATGTAAGAAAATCTGAAAATTGAAATACTAACATATGTGTCTGCCTCTGCCAATCTTTTATTCAAGATCTTTTTCCCCGTGTTTCCTTGGCCTGTCATTCTTGCATTAATTTCTTTCTCCATTGTGTAAGTTAGCAATAATGTCCCCTTTTATTGCTTTTCATTGCTTTATTCTGTTGTAAACCTGTCTTTTTGATTGCTAAGTTCTCTTTTTCTTAACAATTAATGAATGATTTAATTTATTTAAGGCTAGCCTTACATCTGTAAAGATAATTTGCAAGCCATTGTTATTAATTAAAGTGTAAAGTCAATCTGGCAATTTTGTTCATTGCCATCAAGTTTACTAATCCTATTTAAATACATTTCCAGAGCACTGATGCTGAAACAGACATCTTAATAGCTCTGCTGGCCCATGTGCAAACAGAGTCTATACCCAAGTTCAAGAAGAAAAGCCAATTGCAGTAACTGATGATGTGCAAGAAACAATTTGTCCTGTGGTGTGAGAGCTGCCTTGCGGCTTCTGCTTCTCTAGTTTCTATCATTTGCAATGTGATAAAAGAAAGTCATGTGGGTTATACTGATGCAGGGGACTAAGACTTTTCCTGTAGTAACTCCATGAGATCACTATCAGTTCCTAAAACTGAAAGAGGCAATCGGAAACATACGACTAATGCCACTTTTTTCTAACACAAATGTGAGTGCACGCTGTCTATGTCCGCACTGAAATGTAAATGTGGTTTCCCAGGTAAGTGCTCCAAGTGGGAAAGATACAGTTTCACTCTATACAGTCTGCAGAGTGTTCATCCTCCAAACGGAATGAGCAACTCTGCTAACAGTAGAGTTTTACTGATCAATTTTTTGTCCAGAAGGGATCCTGCAGCTTGTATCATTGTTGCAGCTGCATCAGCAGTATCTTGTGGTGCAAGCTCAAGAAACAACTGTTGTATGCAACTTTAGTGACTGCATTTGAATTTGCAGAGTCAACCATTTGAACAAACTTTCCAGAAGAAAATATTTCCTGAGCTGTGATCTGAAGATGTGCATAGTCTGTTTCCAAAAAAGAGTCAAGCTTTATTTTTCTCTGGCCTGGAAATCTTTGTTGTAAGAATCATATGCAGCCTTGCAAAGAAAGGGAAATAATGATACAAACCAAACTTACAGTGTTTGTGATAGTGGTTGTGTTCATTCTAGGTGAAATAGAAGTCAAGCAGTGACTTAATTAGATATCAGGAACAGTTCATATCGGTGACAGAATAGTTCAGTGTTGAAAAGGTGGCGTCAGCTAAGACCTGTTAGTGCAATGGAAAATGAGAAGCTGGGTGCAATTAGCATAGAAAAGATCGCTGTCCTTTTTCTTAATTGCCCTCTCTGTGAATTGCAGATGGATCATATATTCAAAGTTTTGTCTAGCACCATTAAAATCTTGTTACAGGAGCAAGTACGGGCACTGGCTTTAGTGATATGATAGACAGCATTTAGAATTGGGGTTTCTAAAACTGAAAAGAGCTGAGCTGAAATAAGATACTTGAATTTATTTTCAGTTCTTAGTAATAGGTTTTTTCTCTGTAAAATAGTAACAGAAAAATGAAGTTGATTAAGAATTCTGTATGACTAAACCGTGTATCTTCTGATATAATCTCCAGTGTGACTCACTTAAGAAAACTCCAGGAAGTTGTACAAACTTTCTTTTATTTGTATTAGAGTCACTCCTTTTCCAGAACACATGTAACTGCTGCTTTAGGGATTTTACAACAGTGCCAAAAGCATGCACTGTGCACTGTGGTTTCTGTAAGACATTTCTTTATGTTGAGAAAATATTTTATTATCTAATTAGCCTAAAATTAATCAGGGTTCTTTTCAGGGATATACAGTCAGCTGTCTTGAAATACAGTTTTTAAAAAATGCACAGAAAAGTACAAGGTATTCATTACATAGGCCTAGAAATTTGAGGGGAAGAGCGCCGATGAGATACTTGCATTTTTTTACGTACTAAGAAGGAGTTCAAAGAGATCTTCCTTACCCATCAGATCTATTTTCTGCTGGATAGCTTTACTAGTAAGGGAATTTTATCCTTAACTCATCCTATTGAAAGAATGTTGTACAGCATCACATATCTGATGATTAAACTAATTTCATCTAACATTCATCCTACAGATCTTTCTAGACAGTTTGTATTTTATAAATGTCCTCTTTGTCTTACAGGTAACTTTTAATCTTTTCCTAGCTAGTCAACATAACAAAGAGATTAACAGTTTCTAACCAGTTTTTGGAATAATCTGGGAGACAAGGAAATATCATCATCCTCAGTTTACAGATGGGGAACAGAGTAACAGGACTAGAAATTATTGCCAGAGTCAGGAGTCAAACCGTTATCTTTGCTTTTTAGAGAGTCCCAAGTTCACTCTGCCTCAGACAGTGCATGCAGCTTTTACTGTAAGTTTTTCTAACCCTTATCACACACCTCCCCTGAATGCAGGCTGTTGTCCAAAACAAAGTAAGTCCAAGTGGTGTAAATCCTGAATATCATTCTGCCTATTGCAGTGGTGATATATGAAGACCCAGAGATGCAAAATAAGAAAACGTTGGAGTCTCTCACAAATAATTAATTCATTTGAGGAGCTTTGTGAGCCACTTGAATGTGAAGTCACCAGGCTCCGTTGTGACTCACTACAAGGAAGAATAACTCACTGCATGTGTGTACATCATGAACAGCAATAAATAAATAAATTTCCAGTGCCTGTTAGAGCACATCTGCTTAAGCAAAGCCAGAATTATCTTCATGGATGTGGCTGTACAGCCCTAATCAAACTGAGGTTCATATAACTAGACAGTTTATGTTAGAAAATTCAGTGTCTGATGTCAGCTGGGTGCAACTTGTGCCCTGTATTTCATGGAGTAACCCTAGGTGGAAAGAGTATCTTTCAATGTTTCTTCCAGAATACATAGGCCTGCTTGAAATAGTAAAACAAACTCCTCAGACCCAGACTCCACTCAAAATCAGCTCAAGAGGCAAAAGGTGTAGAAGAAAAGAGAACTAGGAGGTAGTATTTTATTTTCTATGAAATTAACTTGGCTGCTGACCAAGGTGCCTTTTACAGGGATTCCTTGTAAACCAGAGAATTTTATCAACCATGTTTGAGATCTAGCAACATGAAAGGAAAGCACATGAACAAAGCATAGGGGAAACACCTCCTTGCTTTTCAGCTGCTTGTGTCACTTCACACCAGTGCTCTGCTGTGTCAGTTGTTGGTTGGGTGCCTCTGCCACGGTGCTAGGCTACCCATCGAGCATGCAGACAAAAGAATTGCTCATAGGCTTAAACTGGTATGTCACAACTATTAGCAGCATCCAGGCATATGTTGCTTCCATTCTGAGTCTTGGTTTTACAGTTAGGTCATACTCTGCAAGACTTTTTGGCAAAGAGTAAGGTTGAAAGTATTGTTTCAGCACAGGAATAAGTAGCTGCTCAGAAAATTGTTAATTACTTAAAAAAAGAAAAACAACAAAGAACAAACTTTTATGCTCAGTTAACTTTTTTGTATCTTGAATCTTCCTAGAAAATTAGTGCCAACTGCATATGCCTTCATTTTGTACCTAAATAGATCCCTTTTTTATTCAAAGAGTCTAAAAGGATGCAAAGCACATAGTTAATGGCAGTTCTTACAAAATTTTTATACAAACAACTATGCCCAGTAGTGTTTCTTATAGTTGTCTTGTTGTGATACATTGTTACCAGTCCTCACCAGTTTACTGTGAGTCTTCCAATATTTTGTACTTTTTTTAACAGCCCCAAAACTAGATTAATGAACATATCAGTATGTCAGTTTCACTAAAAGAAAAACAAACTAAATCTTACTGCTCTATAGCCAAGCTGAAAATACGTTAAGGATGTGAGGTAAACAAAAAAAAAGGATCCCTCAGTTACAGGCAGAGTCTCGCTATTATTTAGCTCTAATGCATGATTTTTAAAAGTCTAAGTTTAGCACTGTCACTCTTCTTTGAATGTAACAAAGGCAAAGCCTGACAGAGACCCCAGCACCCAGTCATTCCCTGGCTGCA
This sequence comes from Sagittarius serpentarius, assembly GCA_034782735.1. Lineage (NCBI taxonomy): Eukaryota > Metazoa > Chordata > Aves > Accipitriformes > Sagittariidae > Sagittarius > Sagittarius serpentarius. The sequence goes on from JAVKLA010000074.1 coordinate 66,544,566, forward strand.
GTGTGACCCGCGCAAACATGGGTGGAGGGCCAAAAGCCATTTTGGCTTTCACCTTGCCACCTGACTGCTTCATTTGGGGCAGCAGCCTGTCCCCAACATGGTGCATCCTGAGAATTATTGCCAGTGGGCTATTTTGCAGTACTCGAGAGTGCTAGTACTATCTGATTCATTATGCACCAGCTAAAGTCAGAAAAAATGTTGGTTATATCTTTGTATTATCTTGGGCTCTGTGTTCCACCAGTTGCTACTTTTGCACTAATTTGATTAAATGTGGATTGCTACAGTGAGAGAAAATTCAACGTTATTGATGCATGACAGAGAAACTCCCTAATTATCAAATCTGCAGGTAATAAGGATATAAATATCTATCACATTTTAAATTCAAATAATTCTAATAGTCTACAGAAGCAACATTTATGAAAAGTAAAAATGGCTTTTAAAGATATTCAATACATTAATTTGATTTGTATTCACTTTTCAAAGAGGTAAATTTGATCTTTATTACCTCTGGAGGGGATTTTAATAGAAACCTAGTTTACAGAGTTTTTATATACACATTGTACACATTATAAAACAATGGAAGTTTGTAAACCATGACTCACTATTTTGACATTATTTCTTAGATTTTTTTTAAGAAAAAATCAATATCTTACAAGGCAATATTAAATATTTATTGATAGCTGTGTTCTAAATATTTCATGCAAGGTAGGCCAAGCCTCCAAATGCTATGTTTGTTCTAATATATGGGCCTCAACAAGTGTTGACTGAACTGACAAGGCTAACTCTCTATTAATTCAGTGAATGCTAAACTGAGTCTACAAAAAGCTAGACGTGTTTCTTTACAGTACAAAAAGAAAAAGGATTTACATGACCTGCATTTCATGAGCTTTGGGGAAAGACAAAATTATGCATTTGCACATATAAACACATATATGTACACATATATATACAGGTATCCACTTCTTACCTATTTCTGTAGACCCTTATTCCTCTGGTCCCATTCAGAAACTACTTCCTTATTCCTAGAGATAAATGAAGTAAAGATGTTAAAGACAAAGAGATTTGTTCCCTGACAGGTTTCAGGCTAATTTTGTTACTGCACGTTCAGGAAGCGTACAACCATTTCAGTCTCTGCTGTCTGTGGTTTAGGCTGTGCCTACGTTAGTATTTTGGTTCAGAGCAGTTGTGGTTTTCAGGCAAATCCCCTGATCATCCACCATGTTGGTTCTGGTTGCAGAAGGGTTCAGTTGCCTTTGCAAACTGAGTTCTGGGCCTCAGCACCAGCTGTTTCAACCTACTGATCTGCTCCTATCACAGAAAATTACTTGTTGGTGTAGATACAACCTTTTGCCTTTTCAGTCTTTTCTCCCTGGGCATATTACGCTTGTTCATACTAGGATGAATACTTTGGACTTGGAAGTTAAGTAGTTCTAAACTGTTTAATGCATGTTTAGGATACTACCTACAAGTACAAAAGTTTGTAGGAGTAAGTCAAAGTCACAGAACAGTAGACCACAGAAATCAAAACTTGTGCTGGAAGACTCCATTTGCCCCCACCAACCAACTGCATTAATGGATGTGTATAAAGATTTATACAGTAGAGGACCTGATCAAAGGCTAGATTTTTACCAGTTTGCTTTATTCATTTAATACTTTGCCCTTCCTTGAACACGAGATACAGCCTCCCTCCTGTACTGGGACAAATCACGTTTAACATCTTCATTAATGACCTGGATGGTAAGGCAGGGTGCACCCTCAGCAAGTTTGCAGATGATACAAAATTGGAAGGAGTGGCTGACATACACCAGTTGGTTGTCCACTATTCAAAGGGATCTCAGCAGGCTGGAGACATGGGCCAACAGGAAACTCATGGAGTTCAACAAGACGAAATGCAAAATCCTGCACCTGGGGAGGAGTGGCCCCTAGTACCAGCAAATGCTGGGGGCTAACTGGCTAGAAACCAGCTTTGCAAAGAATCTGGGGGTCCTGGTAGACAATGAGATGGCTGTGAGCCAGCCATAGGCCTTTGTGGCAAAGAAGGCCAACAACATCCGGGGCTGCATTAGAACTGTTGCCAGCAGGTTGAGCGAGGTGATCCATCCCCTCTACTGAGCACTGGTGAGACACATCTGGAATGCCAGGTCCAGCGCTGGGTAACCAGTACAAGAAAGATGTGGACATACTAGATAGAGTCCAGCAAAGAGCCACTAAGATGACTGAGGTCTTGGAGCACCAGGTGTATCAGGAGAGACTGAGTGAGCTGAGATTTTTTACTCGGGAGACGGGGAAGCTCAGGGGAAATCCTATCAATGTGTAAATGCCTGATGATGGGAGGGAGTAAAGAAGATGAAGCCACACCCTTCTCAGTGGTGCCCAGTGACAGGCCAAGAAGTGATAAGCACAAATTGAAATCCACTTGAACATAAGAAGGAATTTTTTTTTGCTGTGATGGTGATCAAACACTGGATCAGGTTGCCCAGAGAGGGGTGTGGACTTTCCATCCTTGGAGATACACAAAGCCTGACTGGACACAGCTCTGCGCAACCTGCCATAGGTGGCCCTGCTCTGAGTAACGGGCTTGGACTAGGTGATCTCCAGAGGCGTCGTCCGACCTCAGCTATTCTGTGAGTCTGTGATCTTGGTGTGGAAAAGTACTTCAGGCTTCCTCTCCTGACTCTGGAGCTGAGATGCTATCCTTTTATGGTCAAGGGAGCCAATAGTTTAATGACTACTTCATCATGAGCAGACATATCATATCTGTCTTCACTTTCAGATGCCAATCTAGTATTGCAACCGTGGAAGAAAATACATCTTTGCCTGTACCTCACAATAAATCGAAATTGTTCATCAACTTTTAATTCCAGAATGTCCCAGTAATAGCCATTTTCTGACTCAGAGCATCACTTTTTCGTTACAAGCTGTGAAACCTTTTTAGCTCTGGATTACATCCCTGTGTGTTTACATTCTCCCTGTGATCTGTTGAGACTTACAAATGCTTTCCTGCTCATCCATCTCTAAGGAGCTGAAGGGTAGTGCCAGGAGAGCCGCCCCCCGTCTGGGCAATTGCCAAGGTGGAGGGAGGCCCAAGAGATGCTGTTCCTGCAGAGGCAGAACTGGCTGCAGCCATTTGAAAAGCAGCCGGTCACGGTGGAGTAACTGCCTTAATACTGGAGCACAGGCTGCTGCAGAGTTCAGACCCTTATGAGGCCCTTCTGAAAAATGTAATAGATTTTTCTTGATGGATTTTAAAGGCATCGTGCAGGAAGTAAGTTATAGGACTATACTGACAAGGTGAGAGCCTGCAAGGTGCCCCAGCATTCCTTGAAAAACAGACCAGCACCTCAGGGAGCCAAACACAAACATTGCTTCCAGAGGCCGTTGTATGCTTCCCCCCTAACATTTGGAGACATTGAGTGACTGTGGCTTGGCAGAGGGCTCCTAAAATTAATTTACACTAATTTCTCAAATTTCTAGGTTAAAGATGGTAAATGCATGATTTTTCCTCAGAAATACCCACATTTTAGGAAACACCCTGTCCCAAGACCAGACTGTTTCTCTTAAGTCTATTACCTGTGCCTCAGGTAGTGCCCTACTCTTCCTTTTGCTAGCAACATTCATCTTTCAGGTGGAAGCTGTTCTGAGAGCATGTTTGAAAAGCCCAGTACCATTCCTAGAAGTGCAGCTGATGGAAAGGCATCAGTAAGCTGCATGTTGCCTTCGCAGATGCACATTAGTCACTGTTCTATGAACCATGTCTGCACTCAGGCTCTGTAACACACACAGCAATGCAAGCCTGTGATGGAGGAACGTCTCAATAACAGAGCAACAGCTACAAGTCACTGCAGTGGGGTCAGGGCATGAATTTGCTGCGTCAGCAGCTCTGTGCTAACTTAATCTCACACTTTGGTGAAGTCAAAGGCATGTGCTCCTCTGCGAAAAATGGGAGACTGTCCCTCACCATACAGTAGGAGTGTGCCCGAAGACATTGGTGAGAAAGTGCCATTTCACAGCTAGTCTACACTCATGACAACATGTTTACATGCTTTTTTTTGACATTGCACTACAGACACATACAGCCCACAGCTTCCTGCTTGTGTCCATCATCTGGCCCATTTTTATGTGTGCATGTGGGCATGCTGTACCAGTTTACCCAAAGAAGCACTTTCTAATATTTCAGTTACATCAGCTTCACATGAAAATACTCTGTGCTAGCTTAAACCAGGTCTTTGCCACCAGCATGCCTCAGTAACATATGGAGTCCCAGGAAAGTGCATAAAAAGGAAGGGGCCAGGCATGTGAATGTCTCTGTTTCTATAATTCATATCTAAATGCTTATATGGTGTTGCTGTAAAATAAACATCGAACCAAATTTAATCATTGTTGATGACTCATATTAACAAGTAGTTATGGAACTATTACCTGTTGCACGTTTAGCAGCATTTTCTAAAAAGCTCAGCATGCTGAGCTCTGAATCACTGAAAAAAAATGTGGTTAAGTACATGAAAAACAAAGGTGGCTGCTTTAAAAAAAAAAAAAAGTAAATTTATTTGAAAATCTAGCCAGGAACACCCTGAAAATCTGACTCTTACTATAAAAAGGGCTGCATTATGTTATTCTATATGGTGAATTTATGTATTTAAGTTAGAACAATAAAGGATATATGACTACACTGGGATCCTAACTGAAACTCTGGTGACTTTGACACATACTAGTTTGTGTAATATATTATTCAGGTCTCAGTTTTTTACAATATAGGTTCATTTTTCACTGCAGTAACAATAGCTGTTTGCTATCACTGGTTTTCAGCATCAATGTGCTTTATGAGAAAAGAAATATATGCTGTTGGGAGCAGTATTGATTTAATGGAGGAAAGTTGATTAAAGGACAAAAAATGATTCAAAGTGTTGGCAGTAGGTAGACCTGTGGGATCCAGTGGGGAGGTTTCTGGGCAAAAATGAGTTGCTAATGAATATTTTAAAATAAAATGTGGCTGCTTTAAAGTTGGCAAAAATCATAAATAAACCGACAAGAATTGCCTTCTTTAAGAAGAAGATTGCAAAACTGTAGGAAGTAACAGGCAGGAGATTGCTTTCGGGACAGTACTGGAGAGAGGCAGTGGGAAGGTAGTGAGTTACCAGCATTCCTGGTGGCCAAGATGCTGCTTCCCTTGGGCTTGGGTCTACAGTCAAAGGGAAATTTCCACTGACTTCAATAGACTGCGCATCCGGTCCCCTTTTAACAAGCTATTGGTTTTTTTAATTCACCATATGGCTCTTAATAAACAGATCACTACTAATAAAGCTCAGAAATTATATTAGGAATTCAACCGCGAAATTAGATGCAACCAGCTAAGTCAGAAGTAGAACAACAATTAACAAAATATTGGTAAATGTAAATCTTGGAGAATCTTGTAATACCTTTATACACTGCCAAGAGCACAGGAGCTTCATTTCTTTTTATTAAATGCCTCTTGTCGTAAACAATTAAACAGCACCAGCAATTCCTTTACTCCAGCTGTCATTCTGATAACATGAATACTTGGGCAACTGACATCTAATTGCGGTGCCATCCAACTGTAAATAAATTGTGAAGCCTTTGTGCCTGTGCAGTAATATGCAGTCATCTCTATTTAGGCACATATGCAGATTGTGTGAGTCTCACCTCTTTGAAACTAATATGTTTTCAGCCAAAGAAGAGTGTGGAAAAAAATAGCTTTTGAGAAATTTGAAATTATTTTTCAATGTTTCTTTTTGGGGCAGTAATAACAGCTTAGAGTTCTGAGTGTCAGTGTGAGAATAATAAAGCTGATTCCCAGTATATAAGGGTTTTGTTTGCTGCCTTTTTTTTCCCCCTTCACTCAGCTTGAACAAGGAAAACTGATTGGGCAGCTTTGTCATATACAAATGCAAAACTACAGGTACAAGTAAAAATTTTCTTTATTAATTTCTAATGTCCATTCAAGGTTGCATATAAATTTTGCATGAGGAATTGTTGAAAATTCCATTGCCTTTGTTACTTACTCAGCCATTAATATTCTGTATGTCAGTTAGAATTACAGGGTTTGAATTCTACCATGTGTGATTGTTACACAGCTACAACTTTGTAGTCTCTTCTGATGCCCAAATAGTTGCCTACTTAAGAGATTCTGGTGTTTTGGAATTACCTTCCCCCAGCAGTCTAGAAGTCATATTTAAAGCCTCAAATAAATAAAAGCCTAATTAATGAAAGGCTATTTATAGGAAGTGAACTGGTCAAATTCAGATTTTGTGTCACTATTAGAAATATTTCATGCACATTTTTTAATATCCATTGTCTTTATATACGCTTGGAAACCATGCCTTGGATAGGCTGAGAAAGTGTGATATTCATTGGTATTCAGTTCATTAGCAATGTAAATCACTTCAGATGGCATATTTTGGCAGCATCTCTTGAAAAATGCTGCTGATTAGCTGAGAAAGAATCAAGCGCTGTAGACTACCAAATTTTTAGACTGTCCTTCACAGTATTCATCTTGACAGGGCTCTCTGGTACAATACATGTGACAAGTTAGGTGCCTACAAACAGGTTCATGGCTGAGCAGGGGGAGGCCTGACCCAGAAACAAAATTTCAAGGAGAAAAGAGAGCCAAGAAAGCCAAAGGTCTCCTTGGAGGAACAGATGCTGAGCTACGTACTTCTTTCTAGGCCAAAGAGAAGTTTTTTCCTTCATCCAGGATTCAGATCTGAGAAAGCTCATCTGGTGCCTAAACAAAGCCCGGACTTCATTTCTGGCTGAAAGCTAGGGATTTTTGCCAGATAAATGAATTAAAAAATCATCTGGTATATAAAAAGACTGCAGATCAAATACCCACTCTTTAACTGGGCAGTGATGTGACACAGATGTCCTGGGCACCTTGGTCACCAGGGTAGTGCATAGGGAGATTTTCTTAACACTTCCAGTTGAAACTAGTCCAGTGTGTTTACCTCACATCCTGCTGGATAAGGCATTTTCCAAGGAGGTGTACAGTCTGGATGGAAATTTCTGTTCAAAGCAAGCGCAGAGCCTTCCCACATCCCAAGTGTGCAACCATATTGCAGATCTCTCAGGGATTTAATGTGAATTAGATGCACAACCCAGCTGTTCGGTCACAGTTCATATTAGGTACAGGCTTTCCCATCACCCGGAATTCATCCATTCATGTGGGAAGTCTGTAGGTGAAGGAGAAGAGTCTAGAAACAGTAGGCACCTCTTTAATAGCTGATGGGCTTACAGTTTAAATAGCAGGGCTGCTGGGAATACCATCAACTTCTGTGCTTAGGACCTGGGCACCTATAGTCCCCTGAGGGATCCAACTGCATATTCTTCAGTCACAGCTCAGAAGTCAGAATACTTTTTAACACATTCTTCTTCTTCTGCATAAATCATTATCACTTCATTGTATTTTAGCCCTATACTTCTTTGTGTGGTCTCTGATCAGCCATTGTCCATCTACCTGTGCAGCAATGTCTCTTAGTGGATGACAGGCTCTTCAATACTTCTTCTTTTTTAGTTTTCCTTTTTGCATGTCCCATTTTCTATGGCAAAAATGCGTTTTAATGGGCCAATGCTGCAAATACTTGATCCAAAGTGACAGTTGTCAAAAAGCAGGCAATTTTTCTGATTTGAAGGCTTTAGTTAACTCCATTAAAGGTAAATTATTACTTCATCATGCATTCAAAGATGTCTCCCTCCTTGGCTATGTAACATAATATGCTTGAACAGGACCTTCACTCTACTTTTTTATTATCACATAGCTGAGCCAACTATTGTTGGTTGCTTTTGATTCAGGATAATTTACAGATTTCCATGATGGAAAACCTATATCCTCTCTGTTTGTTTTGGTGGGGTTTTTTTGGTAGGGTTTTAGTTTTGTTTTGGTTTGTTTGTTAGTTTGTTTGTTTGTTTTATACTAGTTCCTGATAATTTCCTGCTCGTTTGTGATTTGCTGGGTTTTTACATCACCCCCTTTTTTCTGTCAGGTTTTGTGCATTCTACATGAACAGCCTTTGCATGGAAAGTTTTCCAGGTTTTAATAGCTCTAAATATCCAGTGTTAAAGGTTGATTGCTGTGTGTTATCACATTATTTACATTTGATACCCCTGAAACTATAAAAGCCAACATCTTCTTCAACATGTATATATTTCAAGTTCATATAGAGAAAAATAGCTTGTCTGGTTTTAGTTATTTTGCTGAATGCTGCTGGATGAAAGTGTTTCTTTCAGTTACACTCATTTAACTAGTGCTCAAAATAAGACAAAGTGCAGGAGAGAAGAAAGAAATTATCTTTCATTTCTTTCCTTGACTGGTTTGGTGGTTTCTTTTCACCGTAGTCCAACTTATTTAAAGCTCATGTTTCAATCTTCTGGCAGCTAATAAGCCACTGAAAGCCATAAGCTGAATCGGTGAAATGATTCTTTATAGTACGGAACGTTGCTGTTTGTTACAATAAAAGCATACCTATAGAGCAGTGCTTCCTGCAAGGCATTTCACGCAGCAAGATTTCTAGCTGAAACGTACGCAATGCCTGTTACTGAATCAGATTTGGAGACTTGCTCCACAGGAGCATCTACGAGTTTGCTGCATAATGCCTTCATCAGTCTGAAACATGAGTTCCCAAGCAGTGAGACACACTTCACTGGTAATGTGTCCCATCATAAAGCACAGTTCAGTTAGGCTTATTAGCTTGGGCTTTATAATGATGCCGAAGTAGCTGAGGTTGGAGCGAGGGTGGCCCTGCTTGCTTGAAGCAGCTTTGAGGGTGTGAGGACACAACTGCAGTGCTACATAAGACAGTCCAGCACCCAGAAGCTCTGAATGAATGACCTTCGTGTGGGCTCACATAGACAGCAGTGCACAGGGAGGCAGAAGCTTACACGCTGCCTTGGCACCCTGGGCTGGCCAGGACCCAGAGTGCAGTGGACAAATGTCAGCTGTACTGACAGGATGCATGGGCTTGGGCTGGGAAATACGTGTGTTAGCCAGTGCTGGTCATTTGCACAGTGCAACTAGCAAGTGTATGGCCACCTCATGGGCTTGCAGCGCTCAGTTTATCAACCTCCACTTCCCACACTTTCCCGGGACTTTAGCCCACGGGGTGTGCAAAGTGTCAGTAACAAGACCCCAAATTCTTTAAGGACAAGCTCTGTTGAAGACAAAATAGTGATCTGACACGCTCTGTTTTTCTTGCTCCCTTACGCGTGCGAGCATTATCTATTTATCTTTCAGGGACATTTTCTAAGTTATGAGGAAAACTTAGGATTTATACAATGCTTAATGGTGTTGATTCTTAAATATGTTCTAACTCACATCTACTTTGTCTGCAGCTCTGATTTTTGTCTTACCTTTCCTGCATAAACATATCAACTTTTCACTCTCAGATATCTAAAGCTATTTTTCTTCAGATTTTTTCCACCATCTTGATAGAACATTTTGTTCAGTAAGAGATAGAACATATTGTCATATATATACACAAGTCATTTGAATAAAATGACACATTCTTACTAGTGTTTATGACTCATTTTACCCAGTTTTTCCTGATGTTTTATAAAAAGCTCTTCTATTCATGACATGTCCACAGAAAATGGCCATGTACTCTTTCTAATATGTATGTATAAAACTTTGCAAGATTTTCTTGAAATGTCTGTTTCCTCATCTTATAAAATCTTCCATCATTGTATGAGAGAAAAAACATAACAAATTTAGATAGCAAGTATTTACTAGAAAAAAAATGTAGCCAACAAAGTGACCTGTTTTTTTTATGATGAAGTTTCCCTTGAATTTCCTTGATCTTTCCTTGATTCTTTTTCCAGAAGTTTTCCTGATTTACTACCGGCAGAACTGATGTGACAAAGGGTAGCTCACATAGCTTTAACTCTCTTACTGTTGGTGTCTGTTCTAAGTCCACATGAACTTAACAGACCGCTGTAGGTTCTAATGCAGTTTTTACGTTGACTGAGACACTTGAGTTCTGAGCGAGCTGGCGGAGGGGCTCACCAAGCTGCTTTCCATCATTTTTCAACGGTCCCAGCAGATTGGAAGCTGGCTAATGTGACACCCAACTACAAGAAGGGCCGGAAGGGGGATCCAGGAAACTACAGGCCTGTCAGTCTGACTTCGGTGCCGGGGAAGCTGATGGAGCAGATCATCCCGAGTGCCA
>JAVKLA010000074.1:66554909-66569833 GCA_034782735.1 Sagittarius serpentarius
CTTTATCAGTGATCTGGACGAGGGGATCGAGTGCTCCCTCAGTAAGTTTGCAGATACATTTTCAGAATGTTTTATAAAATCAAACTTTAACAGTAGCTTCAGCTACATTCACAAAACCAAGTTACAGTTCATTAGAGTCAGATGAAGAGTAAGAATAGAATTTGGATTTTTTTTCAAGAGGAAATTCCATCCCTGAATGTTTTTAAAAGTCATGTAGATGTAGTGCTTGGGGACATGGTTTAGTGGAGGACTTGTCAGTGTTAGGTTAATGATTGGACTAGAATATCTTAGAAGATCTTACAGGTCTTTTCCAATCTAGGCAATTCTATGATTTTATGAAAAAGACTCTTAGCTTTTAAATGCCACTGCTGAAGACATGGCGGTTCATATACCGTCCTAAAAAAACCAAAGGAATTCATAGTTTTCAGAAAAGTTACAAGTCAAGAAAATACCACAATTTATTTTTTTAACTTTATTTCAATATATTCACTAGGATATTAATTATCCATTGTTGGTTATCTCGGTAAAAATTGCATCTCTGTCTTAGCCAACAAGAGGCCCAAGATAAAATTGCACCTTAAGTAGGGTCTAAGTGAAGTCAAAATGTAATTTCAGCATGAAAAGTGAAATGTCTGGAAATGATCTGAAAAGTTCTTCTTTCCTTACCTGGATTAATGAAGAATTATGGTAGAGATAATGTAGTTAACTCATTCTTCTTCTAAGAGAAATAAGGAAAGACCACGAAACGGAGAAACTATGCCTCCACTCAAGCTTTTGTGAGTCTTTGCCATTAACAGTTTTTTTTCTTCTAGTGACTGTTCTTTACTAAACACGAACAATGTGTTTCACAGGTTCTGCATTTTTTTGTGTATTCTTTATGTACAACATATTTAGGCTACTGCAATCTACCACTCTCTGACAGAAATGGCATAAGATAGGTTTTCTTCAATGTGCAAAATTGTTTTTCATTTGTTCATGAACAAACTCCTTGTCTGTCAACCAAGCTACAATAAAACCATGTACAAAGGAATCAACAGAATAGAAAGGTTTTATTCCTTCTGCAGGAATGTTCTGCCTGTTGAAATGTCTACTCCTGTTTAGAAATATACATAATAGAAAGCTCTTGTCTTACTACAGTCTAAAAGCAGAATTTGGTTTTAGTGATTAAATGGGTTTAGTGATATAAATATTTTACCCATGTCTGTTTACCTAGCGTTGAATGCAGTTAACAGATTCAAAAACTTACAAGCATTGAAAAAACCCTGTATTTTTATACTTTTATTATACAATACTTCATTTCCTATATGTGTCCCAAGATTTCTAAATATTTCCAGGTTCTCTGTTTCCAAAGACACATCTTTTGATTTTGATATTTTTGGCTTCCAGTTGCATCTTTACTTCTTTGAGTGTAATTTACCTCTGTACCTGTTCAGACAAGGTAGCATTTGTGCACGTTCCTTGATTTAATAGCACAGAACTGGAGAAACCGCTTGCTGCAGTAGAATCTGTATTTTCTATGATATTTAGTGTGCTGTTGCTGCAGAGCACAGGCACCCTGCAGCGCAGGGCAATGCAGACTGAAAAGTGTCTACAGCACTGCACAGTGGGTGTCCTGTGCCAGTGCCCAGGACCTGCTGCCTCCAGGTATGCATAAGTCTCAAACAAAACACAATACCAGGCAGCTACTGATGTGCATCAGTACAGGAGGAAATTTATACGAAGGCATGACCAACGAATGCACACAGATCTTTCTCACTAGGTAAATCAACATAAGGGCAGGCTAATGGGATCGTGAGGTTTTCCCTATTTGTCTACTGTGTTTACTACATTTGTGTGTGTTTGCCCATTTGCTCTATTAGTCTGTTTCTTAATGTGAACTAATCTTTACCTCCAGACATGCTGCAGGGAGAGGTGAGAAGCCTGAGGAACTCCTCCTCTGGAACGTGTTTACAACTGCTTAGCAGTGGTGGAAGCCATTTGGTGTCACTGTTATTGTAAGTCCTAATGACCTCTTCTCCCCTCTGTTGTTTTTATTACATCTCTCCCTTCCAACGGCTTCAAGAAGCTTTAGGAATTTATCATACAAGAGAATCAGGATGAACCTGAGCCAAGCATGTGGCGGGGAAAGAGGAGAGGCGGGGAAGGGAAAGTTACTCCAAAGGGCTGCTATAACCAGTAAAGATTCCTTCAACTTGTTCTCATTCTTACAAAGACATGATTTTTTAATGACCAGGGAGTTTGTAGGAGAATGATGCCTGAAAGCCTCCATCAAAAATCTGGTTTTTGTCTTTCTGGCTTGGTGTTGCTCATACATTTTAACTAGTCTTAAAAACTGTCTATGGTGAAAGACATGAACAGCTCAGCTGATCTTCAGCTTCACTGAAGACATTCCTGTAACTTCTGATTTAGACACCGTCAGGTTTTTCTCCTTAAAACAGAACACAAATGCAATAAGTTCATAACTAGATGTCCTTATCCAGGAAGCACTCAGAAACATGAACAATTTCAGTACAAGAGATTGGGGCTAAATCCACTTTTACATATCAGATGATCTGGCCCAAGAAAAGATGAGCTAAAATAGTAACAGTATTGAGGACTAGGTCTGGCTTAGTAATTACTTCTGTCTTTCTATAAGAATTTACAAGGCATGTATCCTCCCCCATCTCTTACAGTGACGGGTATAAATAAAAAAGCTCCGGAGAGCATGTGGCAGCTTTCACAATAGAATCCACCCTCAAATCAGCCACCCAAATAGTCCTTTCCTGAGCATCTGGTTCACCCGTAAGATTAACAAAATATTAAATTTGAACAAGTGATTCCATGGACTTTTATTAAAACAACTCCAATTTTGAGCCTTTGTATTTTTCATCCCTGCAGCCTGGGAAGTATTGAAAAGGATTGTGTACTTACAAAAAAAAATATTAAAGATTAAAAAAAATTATAGGATAGTTAACAATTTTTTTGTCCAGCTTCTGCATGCACCTGCCTTTGATACTGTACTAAGAGTCAGCTGAAGAAAACTGCAACGCTGCAAATATATTTTAGCACGTAGAACGACACATCTGGGACAGCACACACCAGTGTAAAGTATCAAATGCTGTGAGACTCCCAAACAGCAGTACTTGCAAAACTAGAAATAGAAATAGGCTAAGATCATTAAACAGCAAAATTCTCCTAAAATAGTTACACAGGTAGGGAAAGATTACTTTTTTGCTCACTGTGCACTTATTCATTACTTTTTAATGCTTTTTTAAGTACATTCATTAAACTTTCACTAGAGTTTCTGGGAATGAGTTGAGGTTTTTGTCTCTAAACTGAAGATTGTACTTATTAGGAAAAAAATAATCAAAATACAGTGGGTTTTTTTTCAATTTCTAGGTTTAAATCATTCCTCTTAAATCTTAATGTGTGCTTTGGCCTTGTCCCTGTGCTGGTCACACATACGCCCTAGAGGGAATGCTCAGTTATTAGGTGGTGGACCATGGCATTGAAAAATATCAAGCCTTCTTACTAGAGGTTGTACTACGTATTTAATCCATGCATAATCCAGCTAGCATTAGCACTGTTTCTAATTAATTGAAATTAAATGCACAGATGTAAGAAAAGATTCATGCTGCTTAAACACATGGTAACACAAATACGTTCACAGACTGAGAAAAGCGTACAGATTAATGATTACCTTCAGTTTTAGAAGGTCACGGTACACTGTGCCTTCCTCCTCTGTGAACGTCTAAACTAAGAAAGAGGTAGAATGGGTGTGTTTTCACTTCCTTGAAGTGCTGTGCAGGGAATATGAGTCCCCTGGCTCGTGCAGTGTACTACTTTGAAGTAAATCCCCATTAAACACAAAGACAAGAGATGACCAGCTGTACAGTTCCTTTTCTTGGGTAGTGCTCAGTGTAACCATTGGGACTACATCAGCAGTAACAGCAGCAAGTTTGTTGATTCTGCAGTCATTTCAGAGGACTAGAAGAATAATTGTATGTTTGTGCCTCCCCTACTCTCTGGTAGCTACAGTGGGACCATTCTGCCCTCCAAGTGGAGAATCTGTGTGCCTGATCCTCACCCAATTTCCAGAGATATTTTCATTAGGCTGCTAATAACATATCATCATTCACAAGCAAGGACACCCAGCACTCAAATCTCATAAGTCAAAAATGCCTGGCTTAAAATAAGACACAGGTTTACAAAAGTACATAATGCCTGTACCCATAATCCATGAGAGTTCTGCAAATTCTCATGAAGGGTTAGGTAGTTGTGCTTCAATGTGCTTGGTATTTCAACAGTGGCCTGCTCTACCTGGTCTGAGACTTACTAGCCTGCCTGCTTGTGGAATGTATTTCCTTGAGCTGTGCTAGATAGATTAACCCATTCACTTGGTTAACCTCCCCACTGAAAATTTTACAAAAGCAAACAAGAAATCTCTTGCAGAGAAGTTCTGCTAATACCTTGTCCTTGTGAAGGGGCACAAGCACTGAAGTGGACAGTTTGAATTGATGTTACTCTCACTGACTTGGACTACCAACATACAGTACATATAGCTCGTCCCCAGGTTATGTCTAGACCAGGAAACAGATTATGTGTTAAAGTATGTTAGCTCACACTTTTCACAAAATACATTTTTCAGAAGGATTTTATACTAGGTGTGTTTAACACAACCTATGCAGCCTTTATAATAAGCTACATTCAGAGACATCTCTCTCGCGCTTGTTGAATAGTCTGCCTTGCCAGTAGTGCCTTATTCCTGATTTCATTCTCTCTTACTCAGCTAGAACTTAATTGGTACAGATGTGCTGTGGTCCTGCACTGAGGCAAACCTATAAGAAAGTTTATAATGCGATAAATGGATCTGCAGCAAAGACTGGTAATGGAGGAGCCCATTAGCTGTAGACAGTTAAAGCAATGAAGAAAACCCTCTGCTTCCATTTTCATTTGCCTTTACCAACAAATAAGAAGTTGTGTCAATTATACTAGAGCAAACAAATGTTTTGGACTTTTAAAAATCTCTCTGTAGCCGTATCTGGTTTAAGGTTATGCTACTGGCATCCTTCCAAATACATTTGTAGTTACTGTAGGCAGAAAAGCCAAATTTATTACATTTTGTTTAAGCAGAGGTCATTGCAACATTGGTGTTACGTATTCTGGAAGTCTTTTAAGTTCTTTGAATACTAAATGGAGTTTCAGTGAGCTGGAACCACATACGGAATCTTATTACAATTCAATCAATATTGCTTCTAGCTTTTACATATCTAACAGCATCAAAAGTACATACTGTATGTGAACACAATTGTTTCTTTAAATTATTTTCCAAATTAAACTTTTGTTTCTATTTTTGACACCTAAAGCAGAAATATTCTTGCAAACAGTCCACACTGATTATATTGAGCATGGATATTATGTACTGGAGCATGAATGCTGCACTTCATGCAAAGTTCGCTTCAGCATGTGAGTTGCAAGCCCCAAGACTGTACAGAGAACACAGACCGCAGCTTTCTGACTGGCCAAAGAAGGTGACTGGTTGTCAAAGACAGTGTGAAATAACTTGCTTCTTCCCCTAGAAGCACTAAATCTTCAAGGTGCCGTTCATTTTTTGGTCTGCTGAGGACACTGAATTACAAAAGCACTGACTGTGGTGATACTATCTGCTTCTGAAGAGATCTGCTCATACTTCCATGCTAGTGCCTTGTGCAATTTTGTAAGAACTTACAGTAGGATAATGTCTCTGATTTTAATTCTGGAGAGAAAGCAAAAAGGTTTTTTTTAGCAATTGTACTGGAATTTATAATGCTGTGGATTCAAGATCTGTGTTAAATTTTGCCTTTGTCATTTTAATGATTTAATTTTTTTATTTATTTGGAGATACTTAGCCACAATGGGTTTTCAAGATAAACTGAGAAGCTGAGCTTCAAATGCAGCTTATTTCACCACATCTTATTAATTCATTTATTTAATTTAGTGTTTCATTCTCCCTTTTGCTAACCCCCCCCAAACATACCTGAGTGAAGGTAGCATCTGTTTTCTGTTGAGTGTTCATTCTTTCCAAGGGAGCTACAGACAAAAAAAACATGAGAGAAATGTTTTAACTGGGTCTATTTAAAGAAAACCATCACTCCTCCTGTCCAGTTTCTAGCATTTTCTCCAGTTTCTTAGTGCACAGTAATAGTCAGAAAAGTGTGCACAAAATGCTGCCATTGTACGGCTTTGTATTTATGGTCTCGTGTTTTTTCATTTGTCTCAGGTTTACACATCTTTTCTCTCCTTCTCTTTCCTGCCTCCATCTCATTTTTTTGGATCAGTAGCTCCCAATGTGAGTGAGTGCTGCCAGCAATCTCATCACCTTCTTGAAAGATGTGACAGTCATTGCATGCAAAACAAGGAAACAAATTGCCCTGTATCTAGCCACTGAAGAAACTATGAATATGCAGACATCAAAAACAAGACTATGCAAACATGGGCAGTGTCCAAGCCTTCCTTCTAAGCCTAAGAGCTCTGATTAAAAAAAGATAATAATAATAATGCAATGAGTAAGGGATTTATTTGCTCACAGCTGTATGTCTGGTTGCCCACAGGGAAAAGTGGCAAATTGCCACAGAAAAAGAATTACAAAAAGGCAGTCAAGAAAATGCAAAGCAAAGGGTTACAAACCTGTTTCTGGGGGAAGGCAGAGAGGTAGAGCTTTTGTCTGAGTGCTAGCTGGAAGGCCTTTTAGATCATTTAGCAAAGCAGTGCCCCCTTCTTCCCCCACCAGCTCAATCCCTGCCATTTTCTAAGAGATGTAGGGCTGGGAAAACAGCGTGGGTCAGAGCTGCAAGTGTCTTGGTCTGGTCCCCTAGTCCAAGTCAAGATCACCTATTCCTAAAGCAGTTCTCACACAGGTTTATTTTAACAGGGTCTTAAAAAACATGCGGAGATAGTGTTTCCCCAAACTCTGTCGGCCAAGCAGTCGGTTTCCAGCACTATAGTACCTAACTCTCTTTGCCTTTTTGTAATTTCCAACCTAAACCTCCTTTGGTAAAATTTAGAACTATTCTACTGTTCCCAAGAAATGTAGAATATTTATTCCCTTAGTTTCATTCTCACTTTTGTTTGATCACCTCTTTTCTTCCCAAACTACTCCAGTGTCTTCTGCCTTGTCTTGCAGGTCATGTTGTATAAACTTTTTTACTCTCCTTTTGCAGAATTATGGTCCCTCTGCAGGCAGGGTGTTGTGTATAGTCAGGGTAAATAGACAATTTTATGTTAATAACTGATATCCACATGAATATTTATTCCTAACATATCTGAAGGACAAAATATTGCTATTCTATTTGCACTTAGGCCAACATTTTCCATTAATCAACAGTTTCTAGACGGTGTAGTTTGTGGCAAATTTAGTATCATTCACAACAGATGCAGAAATGTATGATATAAAAGGCTGAGTACACATTCATGACTCAGAAGACCTTCTAATCTCCAATGCAAATCAATGTGCAGATTATTTTCTGCTCATACTGGGAGAGCTGGAGGAACTGAAAAATATCAGTAATGTATTGAATTTCCAGTCCAGTTATACAATAGCCAATCTATTATCTAGTTCAGAGAAATTTTGATATCACTTAATCCTTTGGCTGTTTTTTAATTTTCATAAAAGCTCAATGTTTGTTTTTTTCATCTGACTCTCAGTGTAAGACTCTGCTGTGACTCTCAGTGGGTTGACCCTGAGGAAACCCTGATAAGAAAAAGAAAAAAAGAAAAAGAAAAAGAAAAAAAACAAGATAAAAATAAAAAGAAGAAGAAAAAGAAGAAAAAGAAGAAAAAGAACAAAAGAAGAAAAAGAACAAAAGAAAAAAATCCCAAGGTCGTCTTCTACATTTTCCTCAAAATCTTAAGTGTTATCAAGAATATAATGTGTTGCACTAACTTATCCTTTCTGTAGGTATAGATGTATGAAAGTATTACTGCAAAGTAAGCTGTGGCATGAGTTTAAATCAGCTGTTTGACATTACTGGGCTATGTTCAGTCCCTTCCCTCTTTCTCAAATGTTAAGTCTTCTCCCACTCAATAGATGAGAACTGGGTTACCTTGTACTTAGTGAAGCTGCATGTGCATGTGTGCTTACCAGGTGCTGCATGGATTTAATGCTGTACATTTGCCAGTAATTTATAATTCTGTATTGCATTTGCATTCAGCACCTGATTCATCATCATTTTGAGTAAATGGATGTACCTTACTGGGTCCTGGTCTTGACCTTGAGTGCACTGCAATTATACATCTTTCTTCTGGTGATTCTCTCAAGCCAGCCTGGATGATAGCCAGGCAGTTTCAAAACTATATACATGTTTTGCTTTAGAGCCTTAAATGTAATCTCTGATTAAACTTTTCAGTTTTCTAGTTAAATTCTATCATAATAAATTGATATTTATGAAACTGCTTTGGGAGGCTGTAGAATTTCTGTCACTGGAGGATTTTAAGGACAAGTTAGAGGAACATCTGTCAGGACTGGTTAGGTATTGTTGATGTAAACTGGAGGTAAAATAGGTGACCTTCTTAGTCCATTTTTCCTCTTTTTTATTTGATTTTATAATTGGCCGCTGAGAATACAGTTGGAAAGGCAGTATGAACTCTTCTTCCTAAACTAAACTAAAATGCCATTGTTCATTTGTTTGTTTTTCTATACGGGTAATTTGGAGTGTCAGGATATTTTGTTCCATCAGTTTTCAACTAAAAACTTCACCTGGGATTTTTTTGGCACAGGCAACCTTTTCCAAGGTGTCTTCCAGCCCTTACGTAATATGAGCAGAGCCAGTTTCTACATATTATTCCTTTGCAAAACACTGCAAAAAAGGAGGGCATTTCCTTTGCTGCTGCCTTACCTGCTCCTTGCTGGATCTCTTCTACATTACGGCAGTGGAAATAAAATTAGAAGAAAAAAGCAATTAAAGCAAAATGAACTCTAGATCAGCACAGGCTTAATACCAAAGCAGAAAGTACATGCAAATAACCTAAAGTAAAAATTACTGCTGCCTTCAATGCACCAAAGGGAGTTTATTTTTATGTATGCAAACCTGAGTTGCTCTGTGCACACCAGCTGTAGGGTTATCTGAGATCTAAATAACATGTAATTTAAGAAGACCTCAGTGTCTTTGCCTCAAACCTAGGTTTTTATAAAATAACTTCTAGAACAAGGAAGAAGACTACCCCTTGGTAAGGATTTCAGGATTGAAAAATGTGCATTAAGTATTTGACTGGGATATTATGAAGGACCTTTTAAATTAAGAACAGGCTATTATTTATTTTATTCATACCATGACAACATTCAGGAGCATTCAGTGGGTTTCTTTCCAGATAAGACACAAATGCTCTGATCAGTCCAACTGGTATCTTGAAAATATCTTGAGCTACCATTTATAAAGTAGTTCTTATATAAGGACCAGGCATCTTGTTACTACAAATAAATTAAGTTAATGTGACTACAGCTGAGGATTTTAGGGAAAGTTTTGCTCTTTGTGATGAGTCCCTAATTTACTTGCCTACAATTTTCCCTTTAAGTGAGTACAGTGAAACCACCAATTGCTTTCAGTCTCTTGAAGTCAGACTTTCCTAGTATATTTATTTAGAAAAAAGGTCACTTTTTAAGTGGAGAAAGCTGAGTCTTCCTGCAAAGCTTTATATCAAAAGTTTCAAAACAAATCTCTGCCTGCTGTCTGTTCCTTTTCCCTTGATGCCAGCCCAACACCTTTCCCTGGCTTCCCTGATCGCCTGAAACTGCACAGTTCTCTCTGGGTCACTAGGGAAAGTTGGGATTTGGAGTGCTTTGTGTTTTGTTTTGTGGGTTTTTTTGCCCTCCTCTCATGAGCTTGCAGGCATACCTGTTCCTGCAGCTCAGGCAGGCTCAAGGTGGCCTCAGCTCTTCCCAGCTCCAAACCCCTTCCCACCGGCCTCTGCACTCCTGCCCAGCATACAGCCCTCAGGAGCAGCTAAATAGGCAGCCTTGTGCCCCCTGATACTAATAACTAATAAAACAGATGTGATACATTAGGTTGTTTTTATTTTTTCTTTTTTTTTTTCCCCAGGAAGTTTCACTTACATTCCCATTTATGCTGCTTATCATATTGCAGAACAGAAGATGAGAAAGGTACTTCTCCTTAAAGGACATCCCTGGCTCTCCTTGAAGGTGAATCAATAAGTATTTGCAGTGTCTTCTTTGCAATTCAACACAATTCTAGTTTAAAGAGAAACATAAATTCAAATCGCAAAAGTCTTTTTAAAGGGTCATTTACTTGTCATAGGAATTACCATTTCCTATGATATCATTATGATAAAGTGCAGGAAATCTTTCAGGTTTCATATAAAGGAGCACATCAAGTATCAAGTACGGAATTAGAAATCAGAAGACAATCTCAACACTGGAAGATTCTGTGTGTCCTGTTCTTACCCGGTCAAGTAATCCAGTGTTTTCCAAAGAAATACATTTAATAATCTGCCTGAATTTCATACAAGTTTATCTTACTTTTTGTAGTCTACTTCATGCCAATTAAAAACATAACTCCTGATGGCCTTGATAAACTTTTATTTAACAGAACTAGGAAAAGTCTCTTAACCAAGAAAAATAAGCATCTCCAGAGTCTCGCTAAAGTAAGTGCCTAAAATAGATAGGATGAATCACTCCTTGGATGTGTTCTTCTCTGTTGATGAGGGAGGGAGCTTAAACCAATTGCAGAGGTTTAGGTATCTTTAGACCTTTCATGTTAGTTGAGATGAATCCTATCAAACAAAGATACAATTTCAGGTTTGATTTTTCTGGGTGGAATGTTACTGTCATTCTTCACATAAGGATGTCTGAGGTGGAGGGCTGAAAGACCTCACCAGAGCTGACATTTACAGTGTAAACACAAAGTAAAAAAATAAACACAAAGCAAAATTATTACTTTTTTTCCTTGCAGAACCATGTTTTTCAGATAGAAAGAAAACTGTGAAAGTGTACTGTATGAAACAAAGGAGAGAAAGCACTGGCAGACATTCTAAATTGATGTATTTCCTCTGCTGCTTGCCTTGATTCATTTTATGTATGAGGCTTCTGTGAGTTAAATGAGACATGAGAAAAAGCCAGACAAACAAATAAACCGACAAAATATAAGAAAATGCCAGAGACAACAATATGGTGCCACAGGACACAGTAGGGGAGACATGAAGCTTGTGGCTTTGAGTTTTGGGCAGGAAAAATTAGCAATTGCTAAAAATACCTTGGGATTCTGGGATCACTTCTTAATAACGTCTATTTTGGTTGCTGAGATTTTTTTATTAATCATAGGTTAAGTACTCAGAGTTCAGTCCAGTGTGCTTGCTATTGATCATAGAAAAAATCTGGCCAATTAGCCAGAATCTTTGTGGAAGCATATTTTAATACATTTTCAACATTAGCATCCATGCCCTTGGGCAGGGAGGAAGATATGAGAACCACCAGAGGCAAGGGTAGATCAAGGTCAGCATTTATAACTTTTGTAATGAATTCTGGACCTTGTACCCAGAAATCTTTAACCAAGGGGCAATCATAAATTAAGGCAGTTAAAACTTGACCATAACTTCCATCTGATAAAAAGGCTCTTTATAACTTGATTCATCTTTAGGGAACACAAAGACTGTTAACATAACAGCAGACTAAGATGTTAAAGAAAGTTTTCCCAACCAATTTTCCTACAGTCCAGCAATCTGATAGCTTTGATTCCAATCATCAGTCTAAAACTCCCCTTAAAAACTGGTATAATTTATAGGCTGTTAAGCAGTTACGTGAATACGGAACTTTGACAAAACTGTATGAATCAAGTTTTGCATTTCCTTTTTGCTCTGGGGGGGAAAAAACCACCAAACAACAACCAAACATTTTAGATTTATACTTATTGAGAGAGTACCAGAAGAATGTAAAAACTGAAGAGAGTTTCCGACCAAGGGAACACATAATTTCAGGATTTGAGGCAGGACATTCAGAAAGATCCAGAATTTGCCTTTCACAAAGTAATTAAATCTGGCAAGCAAGGGAATTTGCTTCATCCGGTCTGATGTTTATAGGGACAGATAGTGGTTCTGCAGTTTGGACATGAGAGAGAATACAAAATGAGAAAGAAAAGAGACCTGGGGGAGAAAGTTGTGTACTGTTCAAACTCAGAATTGACAAAACCAGTGTAAGGAGTTGTTCATGCTGTAGCATAAAGTGCAAGATAAAATGATGCCCAGAAACAATACTGTACAATGGTTTATCTACCACAGTACTTTCTGAAAAGTTGGTCCTTGGGCACTGGCATGATTAATTTTCATGTCTTTGCATATAGAAGGTCAATATTAGATAAATAAGAAACACTTCTCCCCATAGCTAAGAAAGGCTTAACCAAGAAAGAAAACCCTCCAAGGAATTTAATACTTGTTTGATTTCAGATGCAATTATATGATTTGCAGATTGGGTACAAACCTGGGAGAGATTCATTTGATCTTGATGCACTTTCTGGAGGCACTTACAAATACAAACCAAGATAAAGCCAATGGTTTGCATATGCAGTGGGAAAGAGATCACATTTGCTCTCAGTGTTTTCTCTGGCTGCTGGGCTGGGCAGGGCACGGCACGCAGAGAGCAAGAAGTCCCCCAAGCCGCAGCTCAGCCATTCCATCAAAGGCTGGGAGAGTTCCCAGCAAGACACAGAGCAGTTGAAACACCAAGTGCCAGACATGGAAAGGAGAAATCTCAAGGGATCCATAAGGATCTGTACTGATTTTTCTAACCACCAGTTGCTCTGAAGGAAGCGAGCTATCCCTGAAATAAATCCTTTAACTTTCATCTATTTAACCCTGATCTTTCCTGTTTGAGAAGTCAATTATTCTAGAGTGAGTTCTGAAAAATCTCTAGATTTTTTTGATTCAAAAGTCTTGGGAGATTTGGGGTGTATTCCCTTAGCGAAAATGATGCTGGCAACTCTGCCTGCACAGAGTTCCATCACAGCATGCTGATCAGTTTTAAAAAAGAAAAACAAAACCTGCTTTTTCAATACTGAAGGGAAAACAGATTGTGATTACCCAAACTGCTATTAAGAATATGACACAGCAAAAAATTATTAAGAGTATGTGGACGGTGTAATCATAACCTTTACTGTCTCTCTGAGATACAGCTGCCAAGCCTAACTGGGATTTTGCTTAAACACATCTGTGTGATGCTTTCTAAAGTATAATAAAGAGATGTTTAATGAACTCACACCAAGATTATTTTGGGGCAGAAAATTACAAAAGATGGTGAAGATGGCTTATGCAGGTCTCAAATATGCTGGGATATTGAGAAATCTTCACAAAACCTAACCCTACCATAAAATCAGTGATGATTTCATGCACAAGACTGGATTAGCTGGAATCAAATAAAGTATTTGTTCAAGGCATTTGTATGATTTCCCTGACTTTTATTGACTAGGTAGTACTCAACAGCTTACTGTTGCTATTATACCTATTTCGTAAGGTAAGCCTTTAATTTTGATGTTTGACAACAAACCACATGCATGACTTTAAGCTGTTCATTATAAGACTGGACATAAATATATATTGCAAGTCCCAGCTATGCCGAGTGATCGAAGAACCCAGTGGAGAATAATAATACAGCCCCTGCCACTGCGTCAGCATGTGGCCCTGTCCCGCGACTTTCTCTTCTCTTTCCTGTCGAAAACTGATAATAAGACTTGCTAGCACCACTGTTGTCTAATAGGAAGTCCACCGAGGACTTGCTGATGTAAAACAAAACTGAAAAATCTTGCAATTTATTGCCTGGAGCTGACAAAGCTTCCTAAAAGAGGACACTACATATTTCTGTGATGGGAAAGAATGTCACAGCCCCCTGTGATAAGGAAAGCAAAAGTCTTTCTTTCCACATAGAGACAAACGGAAAAAAGGGCAACACCTTCTCTCAGTGCAATAACAGCAGAACAGAGAGAGGCCTGAGTTGTCTCTTCTGCCTGCCAAGGCTGAAGCCAGAAGCAGCTCCAGCAGCTTGAAATAGCTGAGCCTCAGGGAATGCCATCACCAGAGTCGGTGGCCCAACTGCTCCTGGGCAGCTGATGTGCTGACCGCCTTGGAAAGCCTCACTGTACCGCAGAACAACACAGGCACTTAATCAGTACTCCCAGTTCTTGTACTCGAGAAGTTATCAATAGGTAGCCAGTTTTAAATTCTGTACTTTGGTAGCTGTGTTTTAATTCCGCTAGACTGGGAAAACCTAATAAAGGAAACGGCATATTTGAGAAGTTCTGGTATGAGCTATTTGGCACTGAGGTCATGAACAGCACATAATACAAGTCCCCAGTTTTTTAAGAACCTCCTAAAGATATTCTTATATTTTTATATCAGATATACCTTCTATCTTTCATATAACCTCTTTAAGTAACACTGTGGAAACGCAGACTCCATCCAAAGCTGATGTAAATTCCTGATGAGTGCGCTGAAACCCAACTTGTGTCAGCAGAGCTGCACTTGTGAGATAATTAGGCAGGATGCAGTAGTCTGCAAACTGAGCATAGCCAGGGCAAGGGTTCAAGCTCTGGCCTCCAGATATCCATTTTGCTTAATAGTCTTGGTGAGGTGAACAGGTCAGAAACTGTTCTCATTAGTCAGTATGAATGAGGCTGCTCTTTACAGGGATGCACAAGGTGTGCCAGGATGCTTAACCTTAGGCTGGCCATCTTCCCTGATGAGGTTATCTGCCTTGTGTCTACTATCCCCATGACTGCACAGCCAAGAGATCACTGCTAAAAAGCTGATATACCATTCCAAAAAGGTCTGTAGCTCTCCAAAAGAATGTTGATGCTGGCTGCTGCCTGCTTCCAACACTTCCCACCCAGTATCTTCCTTCTTCCCACAGATCCCCAGCAACTAATGAATTTTGACTCATCCTGTGCTCTTTTATCCACATGTATTGACAC
>JAVKLA010000074.1:66605711-66616013 GCA_034782735.1 Sagittarius serpentarius
CTGAACTGAAAACACAGCGCTGTACCAGCTGCTAGGAAGACAATTAACTCTATCCCAGCCGAAACCAGGACAACAGTAAACAACCCAACAGAATAATCCTGCTGTTAAAGGAGTGGAGTGCCATCCTCAATGGCAACTGTGTATAGCTGTTGGCAAAATGATTAGTGGTACTGTTAGCACCTTTAATATAATTGGAATCACACATGCAAGTTAAATTCTCATCAGGATTTTTGTCACTTAACAGAAAAGCTGAACTGAATCAAGCATTTAAACCTTATTTTTGGATCTGCCTCATTACACCACCTGGGAAGGGAACGCGCTGGTCTGCTCTGCTCTGCACTGACCCCCCATCACTTACTGTCTCCACACATCAGAGCACAGCTCTGGCCTCGCACAGAGGTGCTGGCGCTTGTACAGGAGCTCTGCACAGGTACGGAGATCTTCACTGTCGTGCCTGCTGCTGGCAGAAAATTGAATTATCTTGCTCCTGAGCACATCCAAAATGCTGACACGCACCCTGATCCTACTGGCTTGCACATTGCACAGTTTCTAAATCTCAGCAAGGGGAAAGGTGTCCTCATTTCTTGCCAGATTTGTTATCAAAAGCTATGCCAGTTTTCAGAACTATATTTAAGAAAGTTCATATTTTCATTGTGCAGCTTCTGGCTCACAGTTGAACCAGAATCGATAACCAGGATACAATAATTGCTGTAATTTCATTGTTTAAAATGAGTAGTGGTTTTCTGTGTTCTGGATAGGACCCTAGTGCCCTAGCAGAACCTGGTCCTGAAGAAAGGCAGGACCATCTTTTCCCTCTTATGTTCACTTCGCAGAAGTAGTTTAATGACTCATTATCCTTTGTGTCCTTTAGAAGGACTGATGCAAGCCACTGTAGAGATCTGTGAACTCAGCACTGGGTTTACATGGCATCACTAGGATGTGTCAATAACATTCACGCAAGTGGGAAATGAATTAAGGAAAACTGTAATTATCATCCATCACTCTGGTGATGTATTATTTATGAACACTATCTGGGTAATGTTACAAACTGATCCAGTAAGTAATCTCTGGGAATTCCCCTGAAGGCAGAATCCCACAGAGCTCATCTACAAGGTGATATTGTGACTTACACCTTCTGGAGAAATACAGCAGGAAATTTAGAAATAAAGTTTAGGAAAGGATTTTAGTCTGTGCATGCATTTGCTCTAAAGAAAAAAAAAAGACAAAAGTTGCAAAGCTTTGCAAATGCAAATGCTCTTGTCTCTCATCTAGTCTCACCCTGCTCTGTCATGGGAGACTTTTTGGCATTTCAGTCTAGATGGAGTCCTACTACTGCTTTTCTTTCCAGCCTTCTCAGTGTGGTCTTTCTGAAATACAACATCCTTTGGAATGGATGTTCAGATGTCATCTGTTTCTTATCTTCCCTAGACTATTTTATGGAGTCACTGTTGTTTCATAGGGACTTTTAAGAATTTGAGAGTCGATCAGAGTCAATGTTCCTGCTTTTATCTCAAAAAGGTTTTCAAGATCACTGTTCAATAATCACAGAAAAGTGGCCTCAAGAGACTCACAAGAATAGCAGTATCAGAATCAATACATCATTTCTGATAGATAATTGCTGACCTTTTTCATAGAAATTTCCAACCTTCTCAAGATTGTTCCCTTCCTCATTTCAGTAGCCTCTTACAGAAAAACAGTAAAGTGTAAGTACCTTCCACCTTTGATCTTGATTGTCCTTACTCTTAACAGTCCTAAGCCACTCGGTCTTTGCTGATAGCTTATACTTTTCAGAGTGCCTGTTTTTCTCCATGCCCTCCCTGGCATACCTTTATGGCAGCCACAACACAGGATGTGGCATATCCTGAGCCACTAGTCCCTCTCTGCAGGAACTGTATCGTGTTCCCCATATATCTTGGACATATATTTTAAGGTTGCATGAATCATCTTCTGGGGTGCTGATCTCTCCCCACTGGTCTGTAGATGGTCACAGTTAGGTGATACACACACCCTTAGCTCTTAACTGTCTCACAGAGCTCTTCCCTTGCCATTTGCAAATGAAAACATTAAGTTTACAACAAATTCTATTAATTCCTAAATCCTTTTGCTTTGTACTTTAAAACAGCATCCTATTCTGCAAAGTCTTTCAGGGACTTTTAAAATTATTATTATGATATTCACATTTTCTTTCCTCTTTTTCTTTCTTCCTTTTTTTTTTCTTAGGAGAGGAATCCTCCTAAATCTCTGTAAACATCTGTAATTTTCATTTGCACATCTCTGCTTTTCAAGCTGTTAAAAAATGTGTTAGACAAGCTCAGTCCCATGAGCCATTTTCATGTTTCACTAATAACATTTCTTTTGCTTTCAGCAAAATCAGTTGCTCTCTCTGCTCTAGCCCAGCCCTTATCTTCCATACAATTCATGCACTAATCCCTATCTTCTTCTTTTTAAATAGTGATTGTCACATCAAATGTTCTATTGAAATCCAGATAGATTATATCTACTTCATTTCCCTTGTCTAACATGGTCTTATTTTATCAAAGAAAGTTATCAGATGCGTCTAGTGTTACGTCTCTTTGATAAGTACAACATGGCATTCACAGACTGATCCAGACTTACCCTGCTTGTATGCAATATCAATTTACATTTCTTTCCCAGCTGGACCCCACCCCTATAAGATCATTTCACCCCTACAAAAGTCAAATGTTCTTACAGTGATCCACATGCATGAAATTTCTTTTAGGGAGACTGAATTCCAAGTTAATTATAATTTTATTCTAAAATTCTTGTTATCAAAAGCACTTTGAAGACCCCGTATAAAGCCAAAGATGGGACTAATCACAGCAACGTAAAATGTGAGTGCTATATTCTCTGGGGAAAGTGACTTAAAAGGAGCTATACTTGTGATTGTTACACCAGATAGATTCTATTCATAATAGTTATTTTGGTAGAGGCATCTTTCTGCTAAATGGTCTTTCGCCTTTCATACAAATACTAGGTTTTACAGTTCCTGCATGGAAAACCGATGCACACTTACTACAGTGATGTCTTCTCTAGTCCCCCTCTTATACAACTCAGTCAGCACCAGTAGCAAAAGACAAATGCTCCAAGAAAAAGATAAATGGAACTGTCACCTTTGAAGTGATATAGGATTTGTCATATCAAATTAGTATATTCATTCTCTACAGTAAATGCAGGATCCCATTTTCAGGTGACAGGTATTCCTGATGCTTCACAGTAGGGACAAAAATTAGAACAGGAAAACAGCTAATATACCTGAACGCTTTGGAAAAGTCTTCCCTGACATTGACACTGGGTATTGTGCAGCATCCGTGAAATATACTTAACATCAAGTTCAATAGAGCTGGTGCCTAGGTGCATACAGGATTAAGGTCACACTAAATATAGCTGTCCTAAGAACATTGTCTCTGGGAACCAACACATTCATACTGGAGAAGAGAAAATCAGCCAGATCCATGGCTCAAAGATGAGAGAAAGGGTTCAAAAACACTTCTCAGATTTTCATCAGTTCGTATGCCCAGGATAAGAGACTTGGTCATTGTCCCACAAGTGTCCACTGTGAAAAATTACAAAGATTTTTAAAAGCTGCAGCCTCATTGAACTCTCCATCCTCCTCTAGCTCTCGTCTCCCCATTCTCTTTTTCTTTACGGTTTTCTTCTCTCTTACATCACACCTGCTTCAATAATCATAGTGAACATTTTTTCATCTGTCTGTTAGAGTAGTCCATATGGGTCTGGATGATGTCTTTCCTTTTCTTTTTCCGTTACCAAATTGGGAAAGTAGTTTGGAACTGAAAACAGAGATGAGAAAGGAAAGGAGTTAGGAAAAAAACATGATCTGTAGTGCAGTCATCATGTATACTGTGACATTAAAGCAACCTCTGTAATGATAATGGAGGTTATTCTAATACTGTATTAAATGATTTATTTTCACTTTCAGCTGGCTAAAAAAATTTCTTTTCTTCTTTTAGCTGAGAGAAGGGGGTATTACTAGCAAGAAATATGTAAGCAATCTTGGATCAGAAACTTGAAGTGACTTGTTGAAATTTACACAGAAAGTGTGAAAAGTAGATCAAGAAGATCATCACATCCCATGTGTCTTGAGTAACACCTAAGTCTCTTAATGATACGAACGTATCAGAAGTTTTGACTGTGTATGCATTTTAGAAGGGCAGAACTTATCCCATCATGTTGTCTGGAGAAAAGTATGAAACCGTGCAATGTGCTTTAATTTATTCTCTTGTGTGCAAACTCATTGTGTATGCAGAAACAGACACTGTGGTGATTAGATTTAATAGGATTAGGACTCCCTGATGCCTTGCTTGTACAGTCATTATTCAAATTCTTATAGAAGGAGCATTTTAATTTCATTTCACTGTAAAACTCAAACTTCATTACCTCTTCAGCTCATTTATAATTTAATTCATTACAAGTTATTTATTTTCTTCTTCTAATAATTACACCTCTACTTCACCTTCGTAACACATGATCTCTCTTACTGTACAGTATTCTCTGTAACAGGCTTGGTACTGTTTGTGGGCTGCTCATTTTCTGGTTGCAATTCTCTCTTTAGTCCTAGTCACTAGGAGACCCATGTTCCTCGTAACAGACGTGCATCTGTGTATACAGGTAGTTGCTTTTCTTAACCCATTCCCTGCAGTGCAAAATTCAGTCTCCCCTTTTGTTCAAGCAAAACTTCACAAGAGATAATAAACAGACTAAAGGGAACAACTGTCAGACAGCAAAGACCCATTTCCTCTAGGCATCCCTCCTGCTCAGTTTTTGGCCAGGAAACTATTCTGATTTCTATTCTATACAGAATGTGATGGTTAAACAGCTCCGATGACCAAATCATGGTCACTAGATCATTTGTTAGTGACATGAGCAGGCACATATTTCTGGCACATGCTGCCAGACTATTGCAATCTGTAAGTTTTTGTTGTGTTAACTGGGGTTGGGCAAAAAGGGTATGACCATGCTGGAGCCGGTCTAGCTGCTGGTGGTGGTAGTGTTACATTACAGGTATTGCTCAGAAAGAAGGGCTGTGAGATCTGTTGTTAGTATATATGCATCTTCTGTAACATGCAGCACAGATAAGTATTTTTCAATATCTTGAGCCCCTTCTTCCCCCTAATAATTGTCCACGTAGCTCCTATATATGTGGTCCATAAGCAAAACGATGAAAGCTAGTTCATCCATTCTAAAAAGAATACACCCAGCTCAGCGTGGTTTAATAAGAAATCAAAGCTAGAGTGATTAGCCATGATCCAGCCACTCTAGAATGGAGTGTGAGAAAGATCTAAATTAAGCCACATTCTGATGACAATCAGTTTTTAAAAATCTACTTTGTGTATGGGCCAGAGCGTTAAATACAGTACGCTCTTGAGTAAATTAATATAGCCACAGTGGTCTCTTCTTCTTAAATATGCCTTATGAAGCAAAAAAAGAAGAAAAAAAAAAGGAAGACAGATGTGTTCTTTTACACCTTCTCAATGCTAAAGCAATGGCTGAAAAGTTTAATTTGTTAACATGGTCTTTTGCGTTGGGTGCAACTCCAGTTCATCACCCAAAGCTCTAGAGATAAAAACTTGTATTTCAGAAAAATAAAAGGCATTATTTTCTCCCCTAAAGATCAAGGCAGATATTAACAGTCAGCAGTCACACTTATCATCACTGCAGTTCCATCTTACCCAATATTAAAGGTAAGTTGAAAATGATAGGTAAAAGACAAGAAATACTGCCACTCTGCCTGGCTTGTAGTACCTGATCTTTCACATGGTGAAGGTACTACATTTTCACCATGTCATTTAGAGAGTCAGTCAGGCAGTTATTAAAATCTCCAAAATAACTTTGAGAATGAGAAATGTACGTTGTACGTTGCCAGGGTACTCTGTGGCCACTTCTACGTGAATCAGTTTATGGAATATATCGATTTTAGTAATAAAATACTGTTCCAGTTGGAGTGGGATATTTGAAGGTACTATTTTTTTATGTTGCTTTTTTTTTTATGTTTTTATGATCAGCTACAGTGTGGAAAGACATTTCTCCTGCTTCTTAAGACTCACAGGTGATGAGATAAAGAGCAACGCAGTTGGGTATAAGTAATTTGGAATTAATTATTTTAGTATAAATAACTCTTTCTGTAAGTCTAATTTCATAATTCATTATGCATGTTACAGTAATGTTCAGGTAACTATGTAAAAGTAAGAGCTTTTATATCAGTATATCTTTCAGTAGTAAAATGATAAAAATGCCTCTAATTGAAGGAAATGAGAAGCGTGTACAAGTGCAATACTACAAGATGCTTCCATGAAGGCAGGGAAAGTAGCAAAATATATCTTGGACAGCAGCTTCATGGAGAGCAGCAAATATTAGTCATTGAATGAGTAGAAAAATCACCAAATACTAACTGAAATCACTTCATGTACTGTTTAATCCTACTATAAAACTTGTAACATTGCTTGACAGAACATCTCAGTCTTATTTTTTCACATACTTCAAGCTATCCCTTATGACTTTAGTTACAGCTTTCTAAAGGACTGGAATCATATGAAGTATGCTTATCACCTTTTAAATATCTCAGATCAAGTATTGCTGCTGCATTTCCTGCTCAGAATTACTTAAATTAAAAATCTTATGAAACTGTTATAGGAATTATATAGGCCTAATTTTTATAAACTGTACCTTGGTTCTTTGAATATTACTATTCTATTAAAGATAAAACTGTTTGAGGTTACATTATAATGCTAGAGTGATAAGGAGATATGAGGTTTTTGTGATTTCCTGTAGGTGAGTATTCTGATTACAACTTTGAATCACTAGCTGCTATGGCATTAGATGCTCTTGATAGATTATATCTATTCCTTCATATTTTTTATGCATTTTAAAATGCTGTTTATTTTGTGGAGTTAAACTTAGCACTTGTGTTAAGTAGAACTTTGATAACTAATTTTTTTCTTGGGATTTTTTGTGTGAATCCAGAGCATGCAATAAAATGTACTTTGACTTATGCCTACAGCTTTGAACTTTGGAGGGAGCCTAATTTTTAAATGACTGAACCTGTGTTTGTTCCTAGTGTTACCATCAGTGACAAGCTGGGTGCCCTTTTGACTAGTCAATGTTTCAGTGATTAGCTTTTGGTCAAAGATTATATAATTAATAGCAAATTACATTATTAGAAAATAGAATAAAGAAGCAGTTACCAGGTTACAAGTCATTTAAGGTCATGTAAGATAAAAGGACTGCAGAAGAGGAAGATGCAGCGGGCCCACAGTAACACAGGACTAATATAGGGAAAAGTGATTTTTAATCATAGGGGTCATTTGGAAAGCCATTTGTACCGTCTAGTCAGTAAATTGTTAGTTCTTTGCTTTGTTAATTCACTTAATCTTCTCTTACTTTCACACCTTCACTGTTCAATGGTAGTATTTGGGTCAACCAAAAAATATGGATTAGAGATACATGTTTCTCATGGTTTTTGGTGAAGAGTGGTGCAAATAAATCAGTTAGATTAATAGAACAAAAATCTAAAAACAAAAGAGTCTAAATCCATTTATGTATCCTCTCCTTTACGGAACTGGCAAAAAAGGACATTGTGCTGTAATTTCTTTGTGAAATCTGTAACTTCCACGTGAGTAATTGCATACTTAAAATAAAAATTATCCAATCTTGATTTAAAGACCTCAAATGACTGAAAATCCAGCATTCCTAGAGAGGCTGTTTTAATTATTCATTATCCTCATTGTTAAAAAAAAATGCACCTTATTTCTATTATTAATTAATCTAACTTCAGTGTCCATTAAGCCTTTTCTTCTGATAAAATACAGACTTGTCTACTACCAGAAAGTTCTTTTCCACATAGGAATGAAAAGATCGCTGAATTAGTTTCCTTTTGATGACTAGACTAAATTTCTCTACTGTTACTGAAAGCTAGTTTTAACACCTTAGATCATTTTTGTTGCTGAAACGTTTGAAGCTTGTGAGTATCTGTTTTGCAGTTTGATGATGGCAAGTAGACACCAAACCAAACACAACCATAACTGCATATCCCTGCCTAATATTGCCTTGATATTTCCACACTGATGTATTCTAGGAGTGTCCTTAATCTTTTATTCAGTGTCAAAAAGAGAAGTCTCACTTATTTATGGTTAGATTGAGAGCATCTTACACACCTATTGAAAAAGCCAGGAGCTTTCAGATCCTCAAAGCTCAGCTGCTACCTGAGTGATACACACCCACTTTTTCATAAGGACCCCCAGCTCTTTTTCAGGGTAGCTGCAAAATGAATCTTAGTCTAAGTAATTTTAATTTTAATTTTATGACTGTTCAGTAGTTAGGACCTAGCTCACCTCTACGTGCTATAGGAATGCATAAAATAGCCAGATGTTAACTTTTTTTTCCTGCTGAACCTGTTTGGTAGTCTTAAAGCACAACTGGCTGCGCTCAGCCAAATAGAGAGATATTGCCTTCCCTGCTGCAAAGTACAGCAGTAAAAGTTGCAGAGTCAAGTTCCACCTTTGCCAGTTTAAAATGAAACCTCCTTCTCCTATCACTTACAGTTGCCCTTTTAGCCCTTCCTTTCAGAGCTGATCCAACTTTGCTTGAAATGTGTCAATTAAGAAGAACATATGGTATGAAGAACCTTAATTACAGCTATTCTTATACAAATATATAACATTTAAGAATACTTAAATTTCTTTTTCTGCACAAAGGCATATCTTGCCTACTATGAGAAAGAGAAAGGCTCTTTTCTATCTCCAGATTGTTTCTGTGGCATTTATTTGTTCCACCTAAAACAGAAAAGCTTCAACAGACATGTTTGAAACTAAGCAGCTTCTAGAGTTTGTCTTCTCCCACCACCCCGCCTCCCTTCCCTCCAGCACTGTATGATATTCTATAGACGGTGGTACTCCTTTCAGTGGAGGACAGCACTGAACCTGAGCCAGCCATGTGATACAGTGATTTCTTTAGTAATGGTGCTTCTTTTTCCATTTGTATTTCATAGATGAATAAATATGGCTTTACATTCCAAAAAGAAGATGGGGAACAAGGGGCCAGAGAAGTTGGGGAATTTTCATCCTTGGACAAATTCAAAATTCAGCTGGAAAAGGCCCTAAGCAACCTCATCTAATCTCAAAGTTGAAAACATCTTCAAAATTGGCCCTGCTCTGAAGAGGAGGGAGAAGCAGATGGTCTTCAGAGGTCCATTCCAACCTCAGTAATCTTACAGTTCTACAGCTGTCTTCAGTTCTACAAAGCATGCCTAAACCTTGGGAAAGATTTACTTACAATCTGTCTGTGTCCTCACAATTTTATATTGGTTAGGGAGCTTATAATCATACTTAAAATTTAGTGTTAGCATGAAACTCTTCATGAACATTGCCCCTAAATGCCTAGGGAATCTAGGAATCTCAATCAGGTCATTAAATTACTGCTGGGAGCCTAAGAACTAGGAGCTAAACCACGTTGCACTAACACAGACTTTTCTTGTGGATTTATTTGTTTACTTACTAAAATTGGAAAGACCTTTTCAGCTGTACAGCTTTTGGACTAAGCACCCATCCCTATAAGTGGAGCTTATGTTTTCATATTCTAAAGGTATTTTTGTTCGCTATTGAAATACATTTTTTTACTCTACTATGGTTGTATTCTCCTAAATTGCTTTTCTTTCTACTTGGTATCATTTCAAAACCAAAAGTGAAAATTAAAAAAAAATCTTCTGCCCTAGTATGGAGCAATATGAACATGTGAATCCTTACCAAAAATTTGAAAAAATAGAAATACCATCTTTTTCATTCACCATCATGACTGTACAAATTTGGTGTATGCAATTTTTTTGGTTGAAGGAATACAATCACTTTTATCACTTGCCAGTTGAATAATGTCATTAGAATTGGCAAGGATCTGTCTTTCTCCCAGGAAACACAGCACATTTGTGAAATGTGATTGCCTTAGATGAATCTGTCATTTCATACACTTGAGAGCAATGTAATTGTTGCCTAATGTGTGATTCTGTTTCATTTTACATTACCCTAAAAAAAAGGAAAGAAGTGTTAAAGCCTACTATTATTTACTCAGAATTGATTTTTAGTCAGGTTTGTTGGGGCTTTTTTTCTTAAAACTGGATAAAATTCAAAGACTTATGCAGAATTTTAACTGTACCCTTCCCACTTCTGTGAAAACTGACACCTTCCTGTTTAAATAAAACTGAATTTTCTTATGTGGTTTGAAGAGCTGGCAGGCAAAGCCACACTGTAGACTTACTGAATACTGCCAGACACACTA
>JAVKLA010000074.1:66616774-66628822 GCA_034782735.1 Sagittarius serpentarius
CTGAAAGGCTGACTCTCCCAGTGTTAACTCGTTAGAGAAAGCAAGGGCTTGTAATTTTCCAAATCTGTAACAGTACATTGCTTTCTTTTAAAACTGTGGTTTTAGGGAATATTTGATTTTCCTCTGAGAATAAACTTTTTGGAGTTAAAAACTACTTTTTTAGGTTTTGACCATAATACAGATTTTTTCTCATTTTCTTTGTGGTCATGTAGCCCACTGTCGGGATAATTTTTATGTGTTCTTTTCATTCATGTTGAGATGACTGGGCAAGATGCAAGAATGTAAAATATAGCATCATTGTGGTCTTAAGCCATTTCCTTATTAATCCCATTATTCATAAGATTACAATTCAGGTATCAAAAATTACTTCAGGTTGGATGTTGGTATCGATATAGTTTGATTCTAAGCGTATTATACATAAAACTTTTCATTTTCCTTCCAACACACTACTATATCTTTAAGCTTTCTACAGTAGCATCAATATTGTATTAGGCTGCCTCAAATATTCCCATCTTAAATAAAAATTGTACCCCTGCAGTCTATCATATCAATTGTTTATGTTAAATCATTGATGAAATCATTACACTTACAAGAACAAATCTTTTGCAAATTGTTCTCACGTTAACTTGGACTGAAGAAAAATCTTCCCCATCTTTCTCACTCTTTTTCTTTCTCCTAGGGCTGCGAGGCTTTAGACACTCTGCTACCAGCCCAGGTTTCTTTGGCATGTACCTCCATGCTACATTAGTGCGCAGCTACTGACGTAATCTTAATATGTTACGTTTACCAGGTCACGGAGGTAAGATCAGACAGGTTTTGGACAGTAATGGCCTAGATTCAAACCAGGATCACAATGAGATTCACAAAATGGAGCTGATCCTATGCCACACTCATTCATGAACCCGCTGCTTTGAAAACTTGGGGTGAAAATGTGAAAAAGGGCCTGGAGAAGGCCAAGGGAGGGATCTAGCAGCTGCTTTCGGTGACCTAAGACACTTCTCAGAGGCGCACAGTCAGAATGAAAGGCTAACCAATACAGGTTGCAGCAAAAGAAGCTCGCTGTCCAGAGGGGATGCTGAGTATTCATCCTTGGAGATGTTCAAAACGCAACTGAGCAAGTTCCTGAGTAACCTAATGCAACTTCACAGCTGGCCCTGCTTCAGTGAGGAGGCTGCACTGGCCAACTTTCACTGCTTCCTTCCAGCACAAATTATCTCATGATTCTGTTCCATGATGCTGAAGTTCATCAAGTTATCAAAAGTTTATTATTTATTACTTTTTAAAACAAATACACTACTGGAATGTTAAAGCCATTTCTTATATGTTACCCCAAGAAAATTTCCAAAACATGACTCTTTTAATATTTTGAAAGAAAAAATATAGCTCCGGTGTACTGGTAAATTATCTGCCAATATTAGATTCCTCTTAATCCTGTTATTTAACACAGTAAACTCAATCAAGTGGAAAAAATGTTTCTGTTGTAAAAAAGATTCACGTTTTCACAGAAGTAATTCCCACAAAGGCAAAATCTCAAAACCATAAACTGTACCATACCATACCATACCATAATCGTAACATAAACCATAATGTAAACCATATATCCAGAGATAATAGCTGATCAATCAAAATAAACCTTTTTTTGCTATCTCATTTTTTCAATATTTCTGTTCTGTAACTAGCAGAAATATCCATAATCCAATTATATAAAAAAGCTTATTATTGGACATTAGTTTCATTTTTAAGAAGGCAGCAAGAACATTCTGAGATTTTCAAAACATTCACCAATGTACAAAAAGGCTAAAAAGAAATTTATCAGAACTGGTGACTTCCTAGAAAATATTTTTGTTTTGATCAGTCTCTTTTTCTAGTTAAAAAAATTTCCAAAAGGTTAAATTGTTGCCAACCAGCTCTACTGAGAACCCTATAAAAACTGAGACAATAAGGGCAGATTTATAAAAGCCTGCTGCAGCAGAAATTCCAGTTCAGCGTTCTATACATATCTAGACTACATGAAAGTCACCTCTCTCTCCCCTCCACTTTCCCTCTTCTCCTTTGTCCTTCAACGTTCAGTCACTCACAACCTAGAAGAATGAAACAGTGTAAAAATAAGCTCCAAATTCTGCAGCTTTTTTAATTTTATCTCTACTGATAGTTTTAAGAGCTGAAATCCTAAGGACAAAACTATTGTTTACTGCTAACACAATTAATTTTGCATATTTTCCCTCATAATTACAAGCATAGAAATGTCATTTCCAATTATGCTTTGTGAGGAGATGAAATAGAATAGATGAAGACATAAAAAGATAATAAATAGCAAGTACATAAGAGTGAATAATTCACATTTCACAAATGTCCCTCTTTATGATGGATAGTCTTCTTATCAGGTCCCTATTTGCTTCTAAGCCTGGCACTATCTGACTTCTATTACTGCAAATTACTGTTGGGAATATTGAATTGTGGTACGAAGATGCTAGACAAATGATTTAAACTTGGAGAATTACTTTCACCTTAATTAAAGCTGCTGGCACAACCATTTTGTCCTCATTTTGCTTCAGAATTCTGTTTGTCATACGTACGCATGTTTGCAATGCTGTATTTGCCACAGCAGGATCAGCTCTGCTTTGTGCCGTAAAGGCAGCACAGGAAAGCATGCCTGCTCATGGAAAGCTTCTTAAAAAGGAGCTCATGGAGTCATGGCCTGATTCTTCAAGAACCAGCAGCTTTTCTCTATGACAGTTATTTGCATGCATAAATGCTTGCAGAAACCAAGTAGCAACAACGAAGTATCAAGACTGGGCAATATACAGAAGTGGAGATACATCAAAAATACCAGCAGAATGGTTTGGCCGAGCACCTTACCTCTAGATGTGTATCCAAACTAGAGGCTTTGAGATTTGCAACAGAAAAAAAGAAGACAGGAGCTCTCCTAAAATGTGATACAATTAGTTTTATACAGCTAAACCAGTATTTTAGCATGTACGTTGTAGTCGTCGTTGGATCAAGGGAAAGCACAGAGAAAGAATCAGATTTGCATATGCCATTGTCTGCATCATTGTCTTGCTGCACTTTCCAGTGATACTAGAGCTGTTCCAGGGCTACTGGAATAGTGGAAACCACTGACATTTGTTGCTGATATGCATATAATATGTCAAATGCTTTGGAATATATGAGGTGAACTGAACTGTATAAATGAAGTCAAGTTTCAGGTATATTTTGTTCTTCTTTTATTGCAAGCAGATTGTTTTCCTGACATATGAACATAAACACAGGAGGGATAAAAAGGTACTTTAAAATGTTAAACACATTTTCTTTTTCTTTTATTGTTTAAGCCAAATATAAATTCATTACAAGGTTTAAGACTTAGAAGTAATTTAAGTGGTATAGCAGTCTTTAGAAGAAATGGTTACTTGAGTTTGGTCTTACTCTCTGCTGTCAAGTTATTGGAATT
Organism: Sagittarius serpentarius; assembly: GCA_034782735.1. Lineage (NCBI taxonomy): Eukaryota > Metazoa > Chordata > Aves > Accipitriformes > Sagittariidae > Sagittarius > Sagittarius serpentarius. Next base: position 66,620,223 of record JAVKLA010000074.1, read on the forward strand.
TGTCAGAAGGTGGGAGAAGCAGAAAAGACAGGCTATGTCAATGCAGTGCAGTTTTCTTCCTCTCCTGTTAAATTGTGAAGATAAATTTAACATGCACACACAAAAACTGAGAGGTTTTATCTGAACTCCTGCTACCCTGAGTAGTAGCAACTTAAAAGGACCTGTCAGTGGAACTAATGGAAAAAATATTTGGCAGAATAGACTCCAGTCAGTGAAAATGAAGAAATAATAGAACTACCTAAGTGAACTTCACATTAAATAGTAGAAAAATCATCACCCAAGCATGGAAATCACCACGTCCATACAAGTGTTGAGATCATTTGGATTTCATGTAAGTCTGGTGAACAAAAAAATGGAGAGAACATGGTTTCATTTATAGATTAATTTCTATGTGTATATTCATACACATGTTGGAAGGCTGCAAAAAAATCAGAAAGCAGAAGCCAACACACAGCTATTAATGTTCTTGTAGCATGATCCTAAGAAAACCAAAGAAAGTGAGAAAGAGGTAACTTGCTTGACAGGCAGGATTTTAAGGATAAACTGGTATTCAGAGACCTTCTACAATGCTCAGACAACTCTCTCCTGCTGAGTGAGGTTTACTGTGCTTGGAGAAATCAGAACATTTTTATTTCCATTTCATCATTAATCCTTCTTCCTAAAGAAAAAACTTAAAAAACTGCATTTTAGCTCGTTGTTCAGGCTAGTTTAAAAAAAAAGAAAACCAGAAAAGTATCAATGTAACTAAATACTTGAAGGATCCCTTTGTGTCCCTTATGATGGAAACACAAATCTACCAAACTGCAGAAGAGATAAGGTTTGTTACAGAATTACACAATTCAAAAGCTGAATCTCAATGTACGATCCTTATTTACAGCCATGCTACTTTCCAGGAAAATAATTTTTTGTCCTTTCTTGAAACAGAGCAGAACTTGGTGATAGGTATGTCTGAAGGTAGAATTAAGTTACCACCCAGGAGTTAATCTTAGCTTGAAAGCAACGGTCTGCCAGGGTTTTAACATAATTCAGATAAGTTTACAGATCATTAGGCACCATTACCTGTTCTCCCACTTCCCAGTATCCCAAGATGGAGCAAATTGAACAGGGTAAATACAATATAAAGCTTTCAACTCAATAATGCCTCCTGAATTTCTCAGAAGATGTTTCAAGAGCCATGGAAAGATCCAAGAGGCATCAAACCCTATTAATTGCAATAAAACCTTTCAAGCCGGGATACCTGCTCTTTCTGCTATGTCTATCACTACCTCTGCATGCAATTCCTGATTAGCTACAGGTTTCTGTCAGAAAATCAGTCCCAGAAGTATTTACGGGCTGTGTGCCTCACCATTTTATTTTCGTGACAGATGAGGTATCCATTTTGAAGTACCACAGATAAGATATTTTAAAGTGATTTAAGTTTCTAGTTCTTACTAATGTCAATGGGCATGGAGGACCTAAACATCTTTTAAAATCTGACCACTTGTACTGGCGGTTTTTTTCTGGTAAATCATCTCTGAGATTTCTGATGAAGTGAAAGAAAAAAATCAAAATAGTTAAAGAAAGCAGAGATTTCCCTTGAAATTTTCTTAGATGAAAACTCATTTTCAGTTGCAAACCAGTTTGAAATAATCCTTTAACCATTCCTCTACAGAATACTTTTTCCTAAGAGCCATATTAGATGGGCAGCAGAAAATGAGACATGTATTTTCAGGACAGTTACTAAGCCTGAATAATCCTGAATGGGGTACTGCATTCACCCACCAAACACACCATAAGGTCTTTCCAATCTTTCTGCTTTCTCACAGACTTTGTACCATGATGACACTGTCTTTCCTACTAAGACAGGCCTCATTTTTATGTAATGGTCAACAGGTTTGCGTGTCAGCTGAGAAAAGTTTGCTGAATTTCAAGGTGACTGCTAAAAATGTTCCTCCTTTTTATTATCCTAAAATAAATGTAAGTCTCAATTTTATTAAGAAATTAATATTCTCTTTGTTTCTTTCTGCTGGTAAAATGACAGCAACATTTGGCTGACAACAGTGCACTGGAACATATTTTATCAGCTGAAAGAAGTAAGAAGCTTAACAAAATTATTTTTTGTTGACAGAAGGAAAATAGACTTTTGAAGAAATTCATTCTGTCATTGGAATAAGGTAGACTTTTAAAAAAATCCCTCTGTCTACCACAAAGCAACTGGTCTGCAAAAAAACATTTTCCCCTCAGAATTCATCATTTTTCCAACTTCCTTCCCACTTCATCTGGCAGCTTTTCTCTGGTGGTTCAAGTTTCACCCTGCATACCCTTCTAAGTCACTAAAAAGACAGACTTAGACTGTTATTTACTTGAAGGAGTATCATGAATTAGACTTCCTGGACACATTAAATTTGGCAAGTGAAATTTCTTTGGTCATTCATGTTTTGTTATAGGAGATGAAACACGGTTCTACATCATATGAGGACACGGTTTTTGAGAAATCTTCACAACTCCGACACCGAGATGTCGTTATCCAGCCATACAGTAATGTACTGCAGTGTTTCTCTGTATGCATATGCAATTGCATGTGACAAAACAAAATTAAACATCATTGTTTTGCAGGTAAATTGCCCTTTCCTTGTAATGATATCTTGGGCAATATTACAGTCATAGAAAGGAACAGGAATAAATTTGTGTTCCCATCTTTTCCTGTTCTATTAATTCTCTATAAATTGTTACTGTTTCTCAGGAATGGCAAGCCAAAGAGATTCTTGAAGCAACTTTCTGTACTATTAACTGCTTATTATTCAGTCTTGAATTTAGTCTTTCATGTGAACCTTACCTCTAAAAAATCAAGCCTTCTGTCTCCAATATGAGACACCTGATGGAACCAACAAGAATTTAGTTTTTTTTTAATATTCCTGTAAATTTTTATTCACCAAAAACTCTTGTTACATTTTAATTTTTCCATTTATATAGTTTTGTATTTCAGCTTCTTCTGACATGTGCTTAGTTAACAACAGCAATGTAGGACAGATGAAAAGTGAAATGAAGCAACTCTGTTACAGAGACCTGATGTTCGCACAACTTGACCAGCCAGAGATGGTTCTGAGGCTGACACCATCTGCAAGCATGCCCCAAGATCTTTCATTTGTATTAGAGTATCATTTACATGAGGGTAGCATTTCATTTTACCTATAAAACACTAAAAAATCAAATATCCCTTTACCTGCTGCCAGAGTTTTTTCTGAATTCCCCTCATACATTACGGTTCACTGAATCACTATGAATTCTGTTGGGTTTTTTTCCTCATATTGCCTTCCAACAAGGTTTGTCTTTGAGCTTTAATGGTTCCATGAGTTTCATGCTTAGTCAGTCATCTAAAAAATCCCTGTGAACACAACTAATTCAAATAAGCTTTCTATTGCAGTTCCACCACAATTAGGAAAAAAAAAGTGTCACTGCGTACACTACCATTGCTGCCAAAAAAGTCCAACTTCCGTTCCTTTATTTAAAAACAGGTCCCAACTTAACTTCACCTACATGACAGCTAGTAAGAAAGATACATTATACTGGTCTTTATTAGATATGTGATATGAATTTTCCTGGAATATATATTTAGGACAATTTATGAGAAAAATCCAGGCATGTTATGGGGTTTTGGTACATGGAGTACATGTAATCCTAGTCAGTGTCCTGTAAGGTTATTAATCTGATAAAGTCACTTAAGAGCATTAGCAAGGGCCAAAGGTCTGATATAGCGCAGTAAGTCAGGTTACAATTTACAGGATCATTAAAACAAAGGCTCTACAGTGGGAATCACATCCACTAAATGTTTACAACCAAATACAAATATTCGATATACTAAACCAGATGAAAAAAAATCATTATCCTAAAGAAGAAGATAACTAAAATCTAAAATTTTAGTAATAACTGAAGTTCTAAAACTCTCTGATATAATACACAAAGATACACTCTACAACTCTATCTCCAGTATAACACATTATTGTATCCAGAGTAACTGAGGCAAGGAACCTCCTTTCACAAATGTCCATTGTAAAGCATCAAGCAAAGAGTTCAGTAAACACAGAAGCATTTTCAGGACTCATATAAGAATGAGTCATATAAGAATTATTTTCATAATTCCATAATGAAAAAGTGGAGCTCCAGATCAATGTTTTTTATAACACCAAACAGATTACCATTAAACAGACTTAATCTCTGCCAAGCTTCTTCGCACGACTAATTCTGTCTCAAATGAGTAGAACTACTGAAATGAAATGCTAATTATACCACTGAGATATGCTTCACGGAGATAATTTCATTTATGAGTCCTATTGCTGGAGGTTCAACACTTCTTACTAGGCATGGAGAGCTCCCAGACATCCCTAGCGGTGAAAGGTCTAGAAACTCCGACAGGTATTCCCACTGAATTCATCAGTATAGTCTGAGTTGTATTTTAACAACAGGAATTAGATTATCCAATATAGCAGAGGAACGTTGATGCTATCTATAGTAAAGACATAAGAACACACGAACAAAATTGTTCATTAAAGGAAACAGACGAAATGGACAAAATGTTCAATATAAATAAAGAAGAACACAAGGAGTGGGATTCATCTCACTTGGCTCCTACCATCCAAAATCCACACTAGGTGTTAAATCCAACAGGTTTGCATATCTATTCATCAAGGGAATTAAGTGCTGCTGAAACTGCTCGTCTCTGTCGACTACAAGAGCATCTTAACGCTGTGAACTTAGATCAGACACCTGACTTTTAGGCAGCTATAGTGAGGTGAGATGACCTTTATCTTGTTTTTAGAGAAAATTCACTGGATGGATCTGAAGAAACCTGAAATATATATGAAACATGGAACTTACATACAGAATTTTTTCAGATTTATTTGAGATAACCTGTTGTTCCTCACTGGAATGACATATAAAACTTCTAGGAAATCCAGAGACGAAGTACACAGAAAGTCTTTGCAGAATGGACCAAATATTCTGCAGCTGAACATTAATTTCTCTTCTAAATATGTATTAAAAACAACACACAGATGCAAATCACAGCTTCAAAATTGAGGTCTCTAGGACAAGGTAGAGTTTTCTTTTGCAATTTTTTCAGTGAAATGAACAATTCTGTACTCTAGTATCCTGAGAATTAGAGGCACTCATCAGAACTCAAAAAGCCATCTGCTTTAGTTAAATTCTCATTTGGTACTTGACAGCAAAATCATAAAAACAGGAATGAAACAAAAGATCCATGTCTTGACTTCTACTCAAATTTTGTTGATTAAAATTATTTTTAATCTTATATTTTGAACTGGTTGTATTGTTATGAAACACTGGTTCCAGCAGTCTTGGTGTAATATGACTGGAGACTTAAAGTTATATAAAAGCAAAATTAAAACTCCAGCTCTTTTCCCTTCAGAGACAGGACTCAAAATAAAAACTGATTGATATGAAGTGTTGTCAAATGGAAAAAGATTATTATTTTTCACTGCCATGACCAAAAAACTTGCAAATGAACAACATACTCAGGGACAGATGTACTTAATGGATTTGTCTCTCTTTTTCAGGAGTCTGAAAGTCACTAAGAATGACAGGACTCACTTCAGCATCCCCTGTTCCTAAAGCTCCACCCACACCTTGTGCCCCCAGGAACACTAGCCAGAGCTGTACACCTAGAAGAGAGGCTGGGAAGAGGAGAGAGGTCATAAGCAAAATTTTTGAAATCCCATTATAATTAAATGAAATACATTCAACGAATATAATTTTGTAAGCCAAAGTGTTTAATTTTAATAATTGCAAATAAACAGTTTCTACAAGAACTTCAATATTTCTATTTTTCACTCTGAAGTGGAATGAAATAAATGTCAGTGTAACAACACATCAGTTCTTGGCTAACACATTTTAGAAGCATTTCAAAAATGGCCCTTCCTCCATAGAAACATAGTAGTAAGCTTATGCCTCTTGTTGGTTACAGACATTTCTGAATATCTGGGATTTTACAAGACGTTATCTGTAAGAAACATTCTCTATGAAGCATACAAAGCTATTGAAAATTATATGATAAATTCATATGATAATAAATTTATCAAATCACAAATTGTTTTACAATCTGACACTTTTTTCTATGCAATTGTGATGACAGTTAGCATTATATTAGTTTTGCTAAGCCAAAACCAATCCATATGCAAGTTAGCCTTGATCTAACACTATGAATTAACGTATTGTTTGTCTTTTAATGAATCAAATATTTATTAAAGGTAATATGAAAAATTAAATATTTCTTCAATAAATCATTTTCACAGGGAAGATTAATAGGTAAAGTTATGTCTCTAGAAATGCTATCATTGCATTAATACAATTTATTTGAGTTATATTTCTTTCTAAAACCTCTGATCAAACCAGTGAGTTTATCAGATCTCTTTTTGTAAGACTGCTTTAAACATATATCATGCTATTGCTATAATATTAAGCCAAGCTAAATTGAATCATTTATTTTTTTAGAGAAAAAACTGAATAGGACCATAATAACTGAGGGGTGAAAATGAGTATTAAAAGCACTTTATTTAACTACTGCAGTATTCCTAGCTACATCTTCTGACTCAGTTTTGTGCTGCAGACTTGCAAAGAAATGCAATTTTTAATTCTATTAAAAATCAAGTCAGTCTAAGGAAAAATAAAAATTGATGTATTTACTGTAAGAACTCACTTCAAACAGTAAATGTAGCTGCAGACAAAAAAAAAAGTACTAATCTTAAAAAATCCCAAACTCTGTTATGATTTTGAACATGCATCATAATTATTCCATAACTTGAAGAGCTTTCCAAGTCAAACCTCTATTTTGAGGAAGTTAAATATCCTAGAAATTCTCTAGCTTATTTTTGCCATTTACATTCCACATTGTATGCCAGAGTGTTATTTGACCCACCCACACAAATACATAAAGACTGATTTAATAAAGTTGGCTGTTTCAGGGCTGGTGTGCCTTCCCAAGCTGTTGAGGAGGTGTTTCAACTGCGTAATTGAATAGATATGATCTCTTCCCGTCACAAAACTCATAGCTCACTTCCTGCAAGGTCATTATTCATGTGAGTGTCAGGGCGCATTTCAGCAAAAGCTGCAGTCACTGTCTTCATACCAGAAAGAGGAGACATCTAACCAAATTGCAATGTTCCTGGGATCTAGAAGTTTTCAAAAATTTCAGGTAAAATAAATAATTCTATATTTTTTAGATTAACATTAAATAACTGAGAGTGGCTGACTCATCTTTATATATAAATATATGTTTCATTGATAACTACCCTATAAATTTGCTTTACTTGATTATGATTATTATTCTCTTCTAGGAGTATGTTCACTGAAGCAATGTATGCATTGAAGGCTTGTCTTAGGTTTTTTCCCCAACTCATAAAAGGGTCACTGATTCTCTTCTATAATTTTCAAGCACCTAGAATTTACTACCAAGACTATCCTGATTCTGCTGTATTTTAGTTTAAGCCATGATCTTCTCAGCCTTATTTTTCTTGGAAGAATAATTGTCTTGCAGGTCACAATGAACATAAATATAGTAAGATGGTGGCCAAATGGCAGGATTGTAAGACATTTACAATGTGATGGCATATAGTTCAGTAAAGTAGATTTTTTAGTAAACTAGTACCTTAACAGTAGTTAACAGATTGAAAGCAAACGAGCAAAACGGTTAATACAGCTCTCTATGCCTTTATGTTTACTCTAACTTTAACTATGTTTGTTTAATAAAGGAACCATTCTTGAATTATGTATGAAGGCTAATTTGTTGTCAAGATCCAGCAATGTTAAGCTAGAAGGATCCTTAGAGGATGTTATTTGGTTCTTTCATACAGGCAAGGTAAGACTAGCCATACCAATATAACTCTCAACATTTACTTGTTTACCACAGCTGTGAAGACTTGCACAGATAAAGCCTTGTTACCTTCCCCAGAGAGTCTATACAGAGATTGGCCTTCTTTCTAGTTAGGAAGTTTTTTTCTAACCTCTGGTCTGAATCTTCACTGCCGCAAAAAAATTCTACTATTTCTCTTACAAAGTTGAGACTCCTTTCACATACAGCTCCTCCGCTATTTCTTCTTCAGTCTAAATAATCCTGAATCTTTAAGTCTTTTCTATAGGAAATATTTTCTGGATGCCTAGGAGTTGTGTCTTACTGAAACGTTTTCAAGTGGTCCAAGTCTCCCTCAGAGTGGAGTAACTGACTTTAAAATAATACTTTACTCATTTTGCACAGGACAAGGTTATATTGCTTACCTTAGACTATTCTTAATTCTTTTTTCCAGGATGATGTTTGCCTTGTAATATGTCAGTGTTGCCTCATGTTCAGTGTACGATCCGGAGCCCTCTGAACCCATAGGCAGTGACAGTGCGAATACTATGTCCTACAGCTGCGTAGCTGTTTATCCCTGCCAAGGCCAGGACTCAACATTTGCCCATGTCAAATGCTAATTTATCTTTTCCAGAGTATTTCTCCAATTTCTCCACACCATGTAATTTCAAAACCTTTCAGCTAACGCACTAGTAGACCCTTCATGGCTCTTTGTACCCCCTCTATTAGCATCCGGCCATTAACAAAAACACTGAACAGC
>JAVKLA010000074.1:66732157-66743821 GCA_034782735.1 Sagittarius serpentarius
ACCCAGCTTCTGGTGGGATTCACAGAGGAGGCTGCTGCCCTGGTTATCACACTTGAGCTGAAATCCATAATGCACAGTTCAGAGCCACCTGAAAGGGTCGGCCCAGAAGGAGTTTGGGAGAAGCAGGGGGTGTGATCTCACTGCAGAGATCAGCAAAAGCCAGGGAGGCCCCAGAAGGCTGGAAAGCTCCAGGAAGGGCAGGGGAGGGGGGGTGGGTTTGGAAATAATTCCCTGGCACTTGCCCCTATCTCTGAACACATACACACACCTGATAGCAGACCACTCTTCTAGTCAATCTTCTCCACAGAGTGTGTCAGTAGAATTCTGGACACAAGTCTCTTAGTAAAGACATGCCTAGCCCAGAGGTGCCTCATCTTGGTTATTTATTGTCAATGTCAATTAAATATATTAATACCTAACCAACAGAGCCACACAGTTTGCATTATTTTAATCCCTTTAGCTACTGTTTTTCCAAGTAATCATTTTTAGATCTTACAAATAATCTATCCTCTCCTGTAAAGACATTTCTGCTTCCAGTTTCAAGACACACAATTCACTTTTACTCCAATTAGCTCAGAGTTTGCTTTTAGGAGATAGACTTGACTTCTGTCTTCCCAATTGTTTCCTTACATTATGCGGCTTAAGCGGTACTCAGTGAGGTGTTTCACTCCACCCTGCCCTTTCCTAGTCATCTTTTAAAACAGAAGGTAAAATGGCACCATCACACTTGACACTTCCATTTCAGTCTCAATTGCTTCCAGCCATCCACAGATTCAGGGTAGTGCCATAGTCTGACCCAATGACTTGCAACAAAAATATAGCTGATTTATTTAAGCCATAATTCTTAGTGTACATAGGACGTATGAGGAAAAAGCAGCACACTTCAGAAGTTATGTACTGTCCAGTCTGACCAAAGCTGAATGCTTTATTTAGTAATTTGTATTGCAATGAAATCTTGCTGAATGTTTTCAAAAGGCAAGTTAGTGCCTTTAGAAATACATTTAAAAAATCATGAAAATATCTACGTAACTTAGAAACCTAAATGAAAATTCCATCAGGATTATTAGGATTTAGGAATCTAACCCATTTAGATACTTCAAAAAATCCTAATGGCAACCTACCTAATTGCAACATTTAGCATGTAAGTATTTTTTTAAAATATCCAGTCCCAAATGATGTTCACCAAGAAAAACATGCTATTAAGAAACATCAAATTACAGCTTATTACTTTAAAAACTATAAGATAAAGTCACCTAATAGTGCAAATCCCTTGTGTAAACAGTTACAACCCTAAATCTTATTATCCTACCAGAGAGTCTGACTCTTAATTCCACCTCAATTTTACCTTTATGCTTTTGGATAATTTCTCTAAGAAGCAGGCATTACTGTTCCTCTGCTTCTTCCCTATCCTTCCTCACTTTCCTCATCATCTTGAGAAGCTTTTCATGGCAAGGTCTGTGTATTCATACAGGATTTCCCAAATACTTTATTTGGGTATATCTGCCCTCTTAAAAAAACAATAAAAAATTTGACGAGCTTAACAGTAACTGGATTAGAGTGGGTTATTATTCACTCAGAGGCAAATCTGCTTTGACATAAACTTGGATATACAATTCAGTGTATAGCCTTAACTGCATTCTCAGCGTCAGTACTCTTCCACGAAAGGAAGATAGAATATAAGGGTCTTCTCTTCTGTTGAAGACATTTGCAGCTATGTATCATGTAAAATTTGTCTATGCTGAATTAATGCGCAAACATGGATGGCCACACTAAGACCAAGAGAGAGAAGGGCTAGGCCCAAGGTCCATGATTTACCCAAATCTCCATATATGGTTTCTTCCTAAACATTTATAGTGTCTCTTCTACACGCTGCCCACTAATTTATTTTCACAGTCATAGAGAGATTAAGGTTGCAAGGCACCTTGTCTAGTCCACCCGCCTGCTCAGGGCAGCGTCACCTACAGCAGGTTGCCCGGGGCTGACCAGTCTGGTTTTGAGCATCTCCAAAGATGGAAACTCCACATCCCTCTCTGAGCAACCTGTTCCAGTGATCAATTGCCATTATAGTAAAAAAAAAAAAACAAAAACCCACAAAAAAAAAACCCAACAAAAATCGTTTAAGTAAAATTTCATGGTTTTCAGTTTCTGGCCATTTCTTCTTGCCCTTTCACTGGATACCACTGAAATAAGCCTAGCCAAATCTTCTTCACTCTTTCCCATCAGGTATTTATTGACATTGGTAAGATGCCTCCTGAGCCTTCTCTTCTCCAGGCTACACAATCTCAGAACTTGAGTTTTAAAATTCCAACTCCTGATCACCTCCAATTACCTAGAGAAATGTGCTGATACAGAAACTGCTTTTAAAAAAACCCAACCAAACAAAAAGCCTTTACAGGCTGAAATTCGAGGCTGAAATTTAAACCGGCTTTTGGATATCCGACTGACAAAGGCATGCACGTTTGCAGTGCAGGCATTCTTGTGGTAGAAGCTACACCTTGCAACAGTGAAAATGATCCTATATTGTGTCCCTTGAGAGCAGTGATAAAGTGTACTGAGTTGATTACGAGTTAAAAGAATACTGAAAGAAAAAAAAGAGGAAAAAAATTGAAGGAAGATTTCCTTTAAAGGAGACACATTAAGATAACTCTTCTTGCTATACAAGGAAAGAAACAAATGAAATCCAGCATGACTTAGCAGGAATAAGAAAGATAATAGAGAGAAAATTCTGTAGCAGGAAACGTAGTTCAGTAAATTGAACTTCAAACAGTTATTAGAAGACCAACAAGAAATGCTGAATGTTCACTCAAAGAATACTGCAACTAAAGAGAAAACCTTCAAATTATGCAGAAACCAGGCACAATTTAAAAAAAGAGAGGATAGATTAAAAATTATTGCAGATAGTTACAGGTCAATACAGCTGAGTAGACACCATAAAGCTGCCTGTCCTGTCTGGAAGAATTATTCGTCTTTCCAATAGCATAAACTAGACAGCACTTAATCCTGCAGAGACATAAAAAAGCATGTCAAGGGTACTTCTGCCTCTTTGCTGCCTGCAAGGATTTTTTGAAAAGACTGTAAATAAACTCCTCATAGGGCACCTGTTACTGGTGGTAAGTAGCCCATCCAGATCATCTTCAAACCTGAAGAAACAATTGTTAATCTCCCATCTTCAAACTCCAGCTTTGAGACCAATAGGTTAGTTAGTAGGCTGAATAGCGCAGTAGGCTTTAAACTGCCTTCTTTCATTCTGAACTAGATATGAATAATCCCTTTAATTCTAAACTCCTGCTCCTGTAGGAGGATGTAGTCAGGTTCACAACTTCCTCCCTTTGCATCAGAACATGCATTAATAAATGTATTAGTCGTGTCCATATGCTAACTCCTTGTAGCTTGTAATTCTTCCCAGCCTATTTCTAGATGTAGGACAGCCAAGTCTTCCAAGAAACTCAGTTCTGAAAATTTATTTTACCATGTGTTTACCAGGTAAACTTTACATAATTTGTCAGCATACTAGAGAAGGGCTGCAGCACAATCCCTGTAACCATTACTGGCTTCCATTTACTAACATCCTCCACCAGTTCACGGTCCAGGATTTCTATAATCAGAACAGGATGGGCTACTTCAGTACTGGATGGGCTTCTTCAGTACTATCTGGAACCTCTCCTATGGCTAACCAGCCACCAGATGATCAGCCCTGCCAGGAACTCCCCCTCAGGATCCACCTGACAAATGTCTCAAACCAAATCCATCTAGACCTGGCTAAACAACTTACTTCTGTCATGTTCTTGATATAACCTCAGCCTGTATTACACTGTCAAACGCAGTGTAACCTGCATTTGCCATCCTTTCACAATACCAAAACAGGGGAGGCAGTTACCTGTTTTTCCCTACCAGTCTCAGACCCATTGTGGAATTCCACTCTACCACTATTATCCAGGAACACCAAAATAAGTTTTGGTAATGGACTCACAGGAACACTCCACCCTCATCAATTACCTGCCCTTTCTTAGGGATTTGTTATGTGTTGCTTTATGGTGATGGGCTTTGTTGCTTTTGGTGGGAATGTCACTCTGTTGGAAGACAGAGAATGTGAAAAAAACCCAAACCCTGTCTCACATCTGGAGTTCCCTGGTCTCAGACACAGAGGACTTCACATCAGCTGTTAAGCACATTTCCAAATTATGTTTTTTTAGGATCCTCAACTTGTATTTCTTGGAGGTCTTGTCTCAGTGGGGTTCTGGTACACTACTAGAATATAATGCACGCAGTATCACATACTGTTTGCAACCAGTCTGGTTTTGATGCTAACTTCAGTTTTGCCATTGCTAACTTACTCCATGGTCTTGTCAGCTCATTGATGTTGCATTTGCTTGGGCACTTCTACCCACTTGGTAAGTTTCTTCCTCCACGAAAAAGCAGCTCTTGTGCAATCTCTTCTGCAAGCTTTCTTGGGGCTATGTTTATTAGGCTCAGTTTTGATCCACAGCACATTATTCTTTTGTAGCAGACAAGACTTTGCTAACTCAGTGCAGACTTCACAGGTCTCCTATTCTGGTGCAGCCTGGTTATACTACTGGTTAAGGATGGTTCATTTTAGCATAAGATGCACTGGAAAGCCACCCTCATTGCTTCCATCAGAGATGTACTGCCAGTATGTGTGGTCTCTACAGAGCCAGTAGGCCAAGTTTTCAGTAGACTTTCTCACCAAAAGCCAACTTGCAGAGTTGCTCTTGCCTCAGTAAAACTCCCCTCAGTGGAGCTCCAGAACAAAAAAACCTTCATCTGCTTCTGAGATAAAAGGAGCAGGTGTCTTCTCCAATGACAGAAAACCTGAGTACAGAGGAGATATTAGGAGAGAATTCTGCATGACCAAGTAGACACTATAAACATCGAAGCTATTTCTCCTGTCTGAAATGAAACAGAACTACCTACCCCAACAACGTGGTGCAACATGAACCTATAAAGATGCGAGAAAGTTTCAGAGTCTTCCCATCTCCTCCTTTCTGCTTTCATTTTGGGAAAGGCTGCTTAGGCAGTTCCATTCCATGTCACCACTTGCAGTCTCATAATCTGAAACAACAGTACAGGTAGAATTTCGTCACTCACTTGAAGGTGATACAGGTTTTAAGCAAAATAGTTTAGTACTAGAGAAAATACTTGCCTTATTATGTAAAACCATATCTTATTTTTAGATTCCCCCTTATGTTCCCTTGTGATATTCTCCAATAGGCCTAAGCGGAAATTAATATAGGGAAAAGGATCCAAACTTGGAGATTTCCATCCTGTGTTCTTTGAAACGCCTTTGTTGCTTTTAAAGAGCAGCCTCAACAAAATAGAATACTAAAGAACGATGCTCCCAAGAGACTTAGAGGAGCAGAATCATGGGAGGTTTCTGCTGAGCAAAGCTCAAGATACGAATGCTGCAGCTTCTAAGGTTTCTACTTTTAAACATTTAGTAGCTATACAATCTTTAAAAAGAGCTTTGACTTTATCGTTGTAAGGCAGCATTAAACACCCTGAACATATGAGTAAGAGATGAAAGAATTGCTGTAGAAAACTGCATACATTACGATGTCTCAACTTTGCCAGTCAGTGACAAAAAAGCAGAAGAACACCCATTACACTTTTTCCTCAGTAGAAGGTAGAACAGTAGAACAATACCACCCACTGCTTTTCCCAGGTATCCCCTTGGCTTTTGAGACAACTGCAGAAAGCTGAAGTTGGTACTTTTCACTTAGAAAATAGCCAGCTCATGCTAAGCTTTCCTTCCTTCCTTCCTTCCTCCCTCACTCCAACACTGGGTTCTTCTACCAGGTTACACATTCACAGTGGTATTTCAGTCACTAGTAAAGCTGCACAAAGGAAAAAAAAGTTCTTCTTTGAACTTGCTCTACTACAGCTGAAGCCTCAGCACAAAGGCTGAATCACAGAAAAATTAGTGGGTTTTTACTCTGGGAGCAGGAGTTTCTTTGACTTTACACGTCAGCTTTCCACAGCCACTACTTGTATGCAACTGACACAGTTTCAAACTGAAGGTAAATACCACATTGCACCAACTGTAAAGATTGTCCACAGGGTCAGAATACCCAAGTGGTTTTTTTTTTTTAATATCCTTCCATTCATTTTTCATCTTCCCTTTACCACATCAGAAAACAAGTATCAATCACCCACTTTAAAGCTAGGTCACAGGTCATTCTCTATAATCAACATGCCTACCCAGCAGTTTATCTTCTGTTTCTACATGGAACATTCATTTAATCCAAGGATCAGCAGTGATCAGAACTGGTAATACTCAAGCATCATTAAGACAAAAAGAGTGCTTATGGACTTTTTGCTTCTGTTAAAAAGAAATCAGTACTCATGCACATCTTACTCATCTAGACTACCCTGTGCTGGTGAAGAAAGTGGCAACTATAGTTTGTTCCAACATAGCAAAGTATCAATCAAATAAGACTCTACAACTACCTCATCTTTCATTAGCAAAATACTCTATAAGCCAGTTTACAACAGAAAGCAGGATCCCCAATTGGTCAGGCTGAAGAATGGGCAGGCAAGTATTTCAACAAGAGTCATGTGATTCAGCACTCTCTCTTTAAAAACAAACTATTTGACTCTTCACAAGAGCCCTGCAAAATTCCAAAAATGTCAGTTGCAGGGTACGGAACTACATAAAATTCTAGACATATTTAATTACCTCAAAACCAGATACACTTTGTTGATATCTAAATATTCCTAAACAGTCCTTACATATTGTCGCTTATTAATCAGAGATCCTAGTCATGGTTTGGGCTCAGCTGTGGTCTACTACAGCAATGAAAACATCAAGATGTCTACAGCTGAAATTACGGTCCAAAGCTAAAGTGAAAACTGTAGGCTCCAAATGCATTTTTGAGTTCTCTCTGTGGTTCCTAAGGTGACAGCTTAAAAATGTGTATGCATATTCACAATAGGATCTTTGCAAGCAAGTTTCATCATGTTTATACTACTGCTCAGTAACTGTGTAAAAACTTCCCTTGCTATGTAACTAAAGTGCCAACGATTCACACTTTTTATTCTGAGCTCACGTGCTCTTTAGAATGAGTAAGAATTTAAGACAAACAATTTCTTTTCAGGCATAAAATTAGAAATTTTTCACTGGTCCTGAATATCAGGACAGCAGTTACCTAGCAACATAATCAAACGGTCATACGAATTCATACATTGCTGTTGACAGTTCAACATAGAGCTACAGATCTGCTAAAAGTAAGTATTCACATGACTTTGAATTAGTGCAATACACTTCTAACAGTGAATGTACAAAAGACATTGAGTAATTCTAGACATTTATTTTTCAGCGTGCAGTATCATACATTTAAAATAAAGAAATAAGGCCCAAATATCATAAAAGACGTATATAGTGTTTGCTAGACAAATACTTGAGTAAGAACAAGGCATATTCAAGCCCATGCTTCATGGAGTTACAGTGAAGTTCAGGCACATAAACAGGAATACTTTATTGCTTAATGATTTGCAACTCTTTTGGTCTGTTTAACAGAAAACGAACCAACTGAAGCAGAACTTCATCATTAAAGCCTTTCACACTACCGTCTTCCACAACATCATACAATGGCTTACTGTCTGTACCCCAACAGATATTCTTCCGAGGGTTATTTTGAATAGTTTCTACAGTTAGTGCTAAAGTATTTAACTGGTAACAAAAGAAAGCGAAGTATTTTCCATCAGTCACTACTGCCTGTGATACAAAAGGACGGGTCACATCTGCTTCATTCCAGAATCCTACAAAATAAAGGAACAATACTAGTTATACAGAACTCAAAATTCCTATCAGCACACAGATCTAAACCCCAGTCCTGAAATACAGAACAATACTGGGAATTGCAGCAGCCACTTAGTAGGGGAAAAGGCTTCATACAGACTAAAATGCAACCACTAATTAAGGATATTTCCAAGATCAGGGACACAGTGGCATCTTGGCATTTTGTACACATTTCCCTATCACTGACTGATAAAAACCCATGCTGATCAGCCAAGTGACTTTTTGAAATTACTAAGTTACTAACACATCCAAGTCCTGCAAGTGATCTGAGGCGAAATGTCTTTCGACTATTCCACGCTTCTCACAGGGCAGTGAACGTTTTTTTCATGACAGAGGCGTGCATGTGTATGCATGAGCACAAATGACTATAGCAACCAGCCAGACAACACCAAGCACACTATGTCAGGAAGTATTAATGCTTCAAACAAGCTCCGCTGAGCATTAACAGTCTTTTAAAGATATTTTCTTTACCTATTTATGCATGTGTTCTAGCACACACAGTAACATTCTTAAAAGATAATTGACATCAAGTGCAATGAACACCGCTAGAAACTGTTAAAGAACAAAAAAACTTCACAGATTTGAATCATGCTGTCCTTATAACTCGTAACATGCTTACAGCTGAAACCAGCTCAGAAGCCAAGACTTACTTGGCTTCAATGCTTTATGTTCACAAAAAAAAGTCATGCTTTCTAACATACCATTACACTAAAAATTTGATGCAAAGCCACCAATATACATCATAGTCAAAGGATTTTCTTTCATGTGTTGTTTCACAAGTGAAACTACAAACCAGCAGCTATCTTCTAGTAACACTAGATAAAAATTACATTTACATAAATAAGCAAAAGACTCATCTGGTCTATCCATCCAGGTCTTCTGGGATTTTTAGACAAACAGAGGCATAAAATCCTAAAGTAAGGCTGCTGACGTTTTTCTTTCACTGACTGTAGTTTCATGGAATGGACATTTCTGAAACAAGGGACTAAGCAACATAGTTGTTTCAGAAAAAAAATAAAATCAAATAAACTGCTCGGTATCTACCAGCTTTCCCCACAACAAATGCGGTATGAGCAAGTGAAGGCAGGACTGAGGGTTTTGCACAGGCTTAGCGTTATATGTGAAAAAAATATTTTTCTGCTTAATTAATTCTCCCTGAGTGAAAGTACTCAAAGGCTTAACTTAACTCCCTTGTATAAGGTCTGCTTCATCCATTGGTTCAAATAAATTGTCAAAGACCTACTTAAAGGATGGTCTTCAGAAGAAAAAGCATGAGAAAAAGGTGGTGGGGAAAAAATGTTACAGAACTTTACAGCAGCCATTTATCACCAGGAAGAATTTATCAAGTTGACTTTCTCACCTTGATACATTGCTTGCGCTGCTGTCCAGGCAAAGAGGCTTGCAATACCATTAGCTCGATAAACAACTTCAATCTGATCCTCAAGATTTGCTCTTATAAACCTCTTCCGGTTTAGTTTATCAGGAATAAGATGAAACTGGGTGTGTCCATAACAGCATGGATCTGCTACCTTTGATCCTGTGTACCCCAAAAAGAAAAAAATTAAGAGTGTTCTCAGACTGACTCTTACTCATGCATACAAGCATGTCTTTATCAGACTCCAAACAACATAAGCTTAGAACCTCTACTGTAGATCTGTACAAATGTTGAGATTCCTCCATTTCTGGGCGAGACTGGAGGGCTTGCCCAACTCCAAAAGGCAAGAGTTCACATATTAAAATGTCTCCGAGGAGATGTATCAAAATTCAAAGTCAGTTTTCTGCCAATTTTCCATTCAACCCAACTCCTTCAAGCGAATCTGGACACTGAGTACCATATGCACAGCAGAACGCTACTCCCTAATGCCTAACTTACATGGAATCTCAATAGAGATTTAAATACTATATATATTTGTATAGTATAGTTATATATAAAAATACATAAACTATTTTTCTGTTGATGGGAGGAGGAATGTCGAGGGGTGGTGTTTGTTTTGGGGTTGGGGTTTTTTTGGTTGTTTTGGTTTTTTTACGCAAAAAAGGTAGCTAACGTTTCATGACTAGAAACTCTTACCTATAAATACTTTGTTTTCATACTGCTTTTTGAACAACGGCAGTTTGGATGGTTTGTGATCAATAAGAGGAACATCTCCAAGATCTGACTCCAGTGGTACAATCTTGAAGGAAGTAGAAGAAAGCAGAGTCATTGACATAAGTCATGTTTCTGACATCAGGCCTCACATAATACGCCACTTTCTGCTCGGTCAGCAGAAGGTGCAGGTATTGCCTACATACATCACATATATAATTTTAACTGAAACTCATTTTTGCAACAGAACTTCTTGTCTTGTGATGAGTGCTAGTACACACATCTTATATTGATGTCTGAATTTTCTGCAATACACAAAAAAAGTTGTGTAAAATGGTGCTGACAAAGCTGCCAGGTGGTACTATCTTCAAAACCAGAAACTGCTTCTGTAGAAGACAAGCAAAAATATTTCTAGCAGCAGTCAATAAACTAACTTCAACCAGCAGAGTAAGTTTACAGCTAATCAGTGTTTTGCACTATGTAACATTTTTAATTGCCTAGACAGTTCTTCCAAAATGGCAAGGTTTGTAACATCTGACAGTACTAACCTAAGCAAATTGTACAATTAAACTAGCAAGAAATGTTCAGCATTTACAGAAAGTGGACCACAGTTTGTGGTGGAAACTGGGCAACAGAGACTCTCACAGGCTACACAATTACCTTTGTACAAATCTACAAGAAAAAGATTAGAATATTGAATCAGCTTCCAGAAAACTGAGCATTCAGGAAAACAACAATTAAGCAGTACTAACAGGTAACAGAGCTCACATTCAGATTATATGTGCTCTCTCTTACTCCATTCTTTTCTTCTCCATTTCTCTCATCATATCCTCCTCTATAGAGGAAAGAATGTTCCACACCACATTTCTTATTCTTGCCTCCACTCACAAGCACAAAGTAAGTTAAAAACTCCGTTTAATTAAATGTAAGAACATGCATTTTATCTAAAGCACAAAGACGACCAATTCGGAAGTTCAGAAGACTGTCTCGAGCTCTACAAAGCCCTCACCACAACAAGGCAGTAAGAGTATGAAGACTTGAAAACTGCACAAATGTCCTACATGCCTGATTAACCAGGTCCTCCATATACTACCTATTGCATGGTTTCAGTGGCTGTCAGAGACAGGAGTGAAAATACATGTGATTAACTTGGTGCTGAAAACATGCACACCTCTGGAAGTTGCTTTGGTACACGGATCTGGAGGTGCGGCTTATCATCTATCTGAAATCGCACAGGGTCAACTCTACCCTTTCGATGTCCATGAACAACAACTTCCTCACCGTGATGCCAGTAGTAGTTAACTTCAGGTTTCAGATCTGAAACAGAAGAGAGAAATAGAGAGAAATAGCGATCAGCCCTTTGCATCTAGATCCCTCCCAATTCTTGTTCTGTAGCTGTAGTAGAACAGAAAAATCAAAATCCACTCGCACCACGTGGGATGATGGAGACAAGCTTAATTACTAGTGATGGTCTGAACAACTCAGCCAGACCTGCGACATTCCTGCCGGGTTCACAGACCGGCCCCACCACCCAAGGGCTCCCACTTTCCTCTCCCTCCCACCCCTGTTCCGCACCGAGGGAGGAGGCAACCAGCAGCGGGTTGCGACTGCACAGGAAAGCGGCAAGGGTGGAGACGAGCTGCGTAAGGAACGGGCCGGGCGTGTGATCCTGATGGCGGTAGAGGAACGGCCGCTTCTTATTCTGGTAGAAGCTCTCCTGCAGGAGAGCGTCACAGGCGAGGGAGCGCAGCTCGCCCATATC
>JAVKLA010000074.1:66744611-66758750 GCA_034782735.1 Sagittarius serpentarius
CTTTTGCGCATGCGCCGTTGGCGCCCACGGCCACTGCGGGGACGGGAACTACAGCTCCCAGGACGCACAGCGGGAGGTGGCCGGAAGTGCCGGGCTTGGTGGCGGCTTGCTTTCGCCCCGGTGCTGCGGCTAGGGCCGCTCCGAGCGGGGCGGGTTTGGGCTGCCATCCCGTCCTTTCGGCACCGGTCCACACGTGAGAGGGGGGGCCCAGATCTCAAACGGAATGGTTGTGTTGCACTGACAAGGCGCCTTTACCTGCTTTTCATTCGAGAAGATGGCAGTTTTGAACTAATTTTTTACGTGCTCCTCTTCGGGGGATATTCCACCCACACACACCCCGCCGCCGCTGGTGTGAAAGACCGCCTGCTCAATCTAAATGACAGGGATAAATTCTCTCTAAAATAAAAAAAATAGATGGAACCCTTTCCTTTACAGAACCCCTACTAAGTACAAAGGATTTTGTACAAACCAAGAACTGCAGCAGAAAGACCAAGATAATTTACTGACAAAATCTGGAAATTCGAACATGCATGACTCGGCCTGGGCATGAGGAGCACAAGCCAGACTGATTGCACCCGTTAACATAAATCCTGGGCTGGTCTGCTCTGTTCTACTGTAGGAAAGACTCGTTTTTACAGAATAGCGGGTACCCACAGCACTGAGTGTAAACTGAAATAACAGATTGTTAGAAACAGCAAAACCTATGAAGCTGGCTTTAATAAAGGAATTCACCTCTGCTAAAAGATGATCTATTACGGCATTTGTTTATGAAACTGGAAATAAGCTAAAATAGGCATACTGAAACTGCTACACTTACCGTATTTTTATGTTTGAGATACTTGGACAAGTTGAGGGTATTTCTCTTTGGTGGACAGATGACGTTTACTATTTATTCTTAGAAGTTTTCTTCTTTCATTATTTTTTCTTAACTTGATCATTCACAGTGTTGTCTGAAAAGCGGATTTGTTTCCCAGTGTGCGACAAGCCAATAATCACACACTCAGGAGAGACATCATTTATTTCTTATTGGCGCACAGATGAGTGCTAGGTGGTAATTCAACAAAGCTAGCACACCACACCAAAGAAAAACAGTGTATTTATTCTGTCACATGGTTAGTAAAAACCCACCTAAATTTACATTCTTTGGTTAGTAATCACCATGTCATCTACTATGGGCCAGTTATATTTAAATTAGCCTTGCTTGCTATGTCGTTTAGCAGGTGTAGGGGGGCAAGTTCTTCCAGCCTGGAATTGAGTCGGAGGTTGCGATCTCCCACTGCCACCTTTACCTTTCCCCCAGTTCATGCTTCTTGGGCAATCCTCCAGCCTTTGGCGCCTTCTGGAGCAGGATGTTTCTTTTTATCAGTCACATTCTACATTTCTTAGGTGCAGTTGTCCTTGTTATCTTAAAAATGTTTCTTTTCTCCCTGATGGACCTTGAGTATTCTTGCCAAGCTGGTAATGCACATAAAGCATCCTCAAAGCATCAAGGCCTAACTGTTCCAGGGTGTCCTTACTCTATGAATGCTAACTGTGTGCCTTTCTGATTACAGCCTTACTTGTTAATTTGATATATACAAAATACATCTTGCACAGAATAGTCAAACCGTTCTAAATGTCTGAGTTATTCCTCAACAGTATTCTTGGGAGATGGTTTTTTTCTGTATTTCCATAAAATTTCTGTGTTGTCTGAACTGTCTGAAACATTCAGACTGACTGGGGGTGGGAGAGGAAATTATGAGTGGAACTGGGACAGGAGACATGTTACATACATCCCAGATAATCTGTTCCCTTTCATTAACTTCAGCTTAGCTTTCTGCTGAATTGAGGGTCAGAGCTGCAATGGTATTTGGAGGAATTCTTGGAACACATGACAAAGATTGAAACCCAGTGTTTGGGATGACATTTTCAAAGAATATAGCATAAAAAAACATTGTCTTCTTTAAGAGGAATTAAAATAGAAATTAAAATCTTGCTAATGCATAGGTAGAAAAAAGCTGTCCTTTAGTTAACATTCACAAGGTATTTTATAAAAGACAGATTTAAATGTTAAGCTGCAACTCAGTTAAGTAGTGGGTATTTAAATTTTGGATGTTTAATTTTGAATCCAGCCACTCTTTTCACCAGAAGGGTGAAGGGACAAGGGCTTAGATCAGATGACTGACCATTTAAGAAGCAACCTCCTCCTTTTCCTTATCCCACATACTACGATTTCCCAGTGCATCTGGAAGTCTGTTTTCCCCTTGGCTGACAAAGGGCACTGGCCAAACGTGGCCAAGGTAAAGCTACTGAATCTCTTCTCCTGTAATCACAGCCAGCTGTGTTGTAAACTTACACAAACTATTACGGAAAATTACCGTTACTGTTCTTAGGCATTTTGCTGCTGTATCTCCTGTTTCAAAACTTGTTTCCTTTGGTGGTTAGAAATATTCTTCTCATTTCATGCTTAAATGTATTCATGGTCAATTTATACCTACTTGTCATTGTGCCAACATTGTCCTTTAGTTTAATTAGTTTTGTTTCCTCTCCAATGTTTGTCGTCTAAAATATTGATGGAGACCAGTCATATCACCTCTCAGTCCTCATTCACAGAGACTAAACAAGCTCTTCTCACACAGACAGGTCTCCCATTTCCTTGATCATCTTAGCAGCCCTTTCTTGCATTTCCTCCAGTTTTGCATTTGTCTCAGGGATATGTGACCAGACTGTACCTATTATTTCATACAAGGGACTGCATTACCTACTCCAGGATTACTAACATTTTACCACTGTTAAAAAACTTTTTCATCATCTTATCAAATCAGAATTGCCTGCCTTGCAGTCATACAACTCTGTGAACAACTTTTGCATAGGGTATTTTAAAACCTCAAGAAGTTCAATGCAAAAACTGAATACAAGTGATTAAGCAAGTGAATGTGTAAAGGATCATTTTTATTTTCCCTACTTTATTCAAAGGCTTTAAATGTTTCCTGCACCCTGATACCGACTATAACATTAGATAAGAGGTGTCGGGAACCAGTGCTCTGGTTAAACCTACACTTAAAATCCATGAACTATCTACTGATATTCTGGTCACAGGTCAATTTGCTCAGTGTACGTTATATCATTCATCTTTATGCAGAAGCTGCAAGGACTTGGATAAAAAATAGACAATCTGGTTGCCAATAGACAGTCTGGTTAAAGGTACTGGCATGCTTTGCTGACAGCTCCATCATAAGCTTTTGATAAAAATGTATTATCCAGCCATAGATCTCTTGGTTTGAAAAAGCAAACTGACAGTTCAGAAAGATTCCATTTTCCTTCTTTACTAAGATAATCTGCAATATCCAAATTATCCTAAATCTATAAATCCAGAGCATCTTTGTGTTGGTTAAATGAATGCTTTGAAAAGAGCCTGGATAAGAAAACTCATACCCTGCCCAAAATGTTCAATACAAATGCTAAAGTGAATGCCATAGCCTCAAAGTAAATCTTTAAAATTGAAACTAGAAAAAAACCCTGCATCTCAGTTCCACATGAAGGTCATTGGAGAGGGTTAGTTTGAAGGCCCAGAGTAGTTCAGAAACTAGTGCACTTCACGTTATTGAACCTACTTTGTGGGGAGGGATGACATGGAAATTACTCTGTTTCTGAAACTCAGAAATGAGACAAAGTACATTAAACATACTCAGAAATGAGACTGTGTAGACAATTACTGGGCAGGCTCAGTATCTCCTATATACAAGTGTAGAAGCTGCTTAAGTGCACACACTTCTTCAGTAACACTCGCCAGAAGTGCAGGCACAGCCCAAATGAGATCACAGGGATCACATAATGGAGGCGTATCTTATTCAAGCCCCAACAGGAGGTGTGAGGTCTGAGTCTGCTTCAACCGGCCATGGTGCAGTTGCTTCATGTCCCATGGGAGTCAGTGCCCGATCTCCAGCCACTGAGAAAGGGTTCAGCCCACGCACCTGCTAAGCCATTTCTTCCATACCTGTGCCATGGTGCTGGCACCGTGCACCTTCTCTGCATCTTATTTTGGAAGGTAGAGAAAGGAGGTAACAGTGAGGTTGAAGCCCTTCAAATTAGGAAACCTCAAAAGGGAGCCACAAGCTAGGCATGGGTTTTGTTGTAGGCTCACTAACAAAAGATACTGTAGTTTGATTCTAGAGCAGTGATGCCAGAACCTCAGCACATCTTGGGACATGCTGAGGATTGATGATGTCCCATTCCAGTTCTCTTAGAAAGTCACTCCAAAGGTACACCAGAAAACAGGTTAGAAGTCAGTTCTGGAAAGTTCATAATGAAAAGAGTCTCTAGAGCTGTGAAAAAAATAACTTACTAATCAATACCAAGTATTCCTCATTTAATAGTATCTGTAGATTTGGACAAGGCATATCCTTTCTTCTTGGTGCTCATCTTGGAGGATAAGAACCAGATTTCAACCAAACAGGAATATCTCCAGGTTTAACCAGTCAAAGCTTAATTCCCTACCTAGCCACATGTTTTGTTTGTGACTCAGGGCTAGGTCCACAAAGGAACTTTAGTGAGGACTCGGCCTTGCCCTCTCCTGTCTACCTAAAGGTCTGACTAGTAGTGGAACCAACCTTTTTATTGCCAGAGTTAATAGACTAACCCAAAATGTACAGGGTATTTCAAAACTGGAAGGAATAGATCTCTCCAGAAGATCTTTCTACCCTCTTATTGGCCCCGCTCTCTTTAGAAGTAATTTTAAAAGTTTGGAAGTTCATTATTTTTCAGAGCAAGCATGATATTGGATATTCATTGGAGAAAAAGATTTTTGTATTCATACTTCAGTGTCTCTCTCTGACTGACTTAGTGGCTAAAGAGAGGGTGTCAGCTTCCTCCCACCTGTTTCACATGAGATTTCTGTTTACAGATTTTTTATGTACAGTCTACAGCGCTTGCCAGCTTAGGTAGCATCAGTGGGACTGTATGTTCCATGTAAAATTCCACATACGGCAATAGACACAATCTTAAATGTTGAAAAGATGTTCATTATTTTAAAACAGACTATATTTCACAACAGCTTTCAGATGATAATTTAAAGCAATTAATAGCATAGATACATGCAGTAGGGAAAAGCCATTATCATCTTGACTAACTGAAATCTGTGGACAAAGACATGTTTCTTACATGATTTCCAAATATCTTTAGACGAATATAAAATGCATATGGCAGGCTGAAGTCTTCCATTATACATCCTTCAAAATTAAAGTGCTTCCAGAACTACATAGTACTCCAAACAGCACCAATTAGAATTAAGTTTGCATTATGTTTTTACTGCTACTTTAGTGTAGTTTCTCAGACAGATTCCTTTGGGGCTAAAATTGCCTACGTTCACTTATAGATCAGAGATCACACCACACCCCCACCACCTCCCCATTTAAAGCAAAATCAAAGCACCTTTGTTACAGGACTATGAAAAAGGGGCGGGGGGGAGGGAAAGATGTGTTTCTGACCAAAGCTTCCTTTTAATTAGGAAAAAATGTTAAGAGAATTAACTTCAAACTTGGACCACTTTCTTGTTCTCCTGTGAGAGCCAAGAGTCCAGATGAATTTAATGAAAGCCCCTCACATTGTTTCAAAGTAAGGAGCCTTCCAACTGGGAATTCAAAAGGTGCACAGGCACATTCTACCTTCTGTGGCTTTAGATGCCATTACAGCAGGGCAGCTGAGAATGGTGATGACATTTAAGACCACACTGGCTTCATAGTGCCGTAAAGATAGAAGCTTATCTTGAAGGCGTGCTTTGACAAAGCTTAGTTTCACTGCATCAATGCCCATTAGCTAAAAAAATCAGAAATCCTTTGGGAAAACTAGATTTCTTAGTCAGTTTTATATAGTATTTCACTGCTATTGTAGCAATTACAAAACAATACCTCACATATTCCCCATGCATTTTGGGGAACATGTAACTAGCAGACATCCCGTATGTACTGTTTCAGGCCATTGCATGCAATTTTCCCAAGGTCTGTTTTGTATATGCAGAAAATCCAGCTAATTTTAAGCCCTACTCTTTGAGATAACTTAGTGTTAAACAAAAAATATCTGTTGTGAAATTAGTGAGTAAACTGAAACAAGTTGATTGACTGGAGGAAATACATCCGCACAATTACAATATTCAGCTGGTGAAAGAGGTATGCTTTAATGAAAAATATCTGTGGAGTCAGCTATAGTGTTCCAAAGATCATGCAAAGGGAAGACTGATGAGTAGACTCAGCTCAGTATGAAGATGAAGGACTGGATGAAGAACACAAGTGTTGCAGAAGAAAGCTAATGTATATGAATATTATTATAATACGGTGTTACTGAGGTGGCAAGTGTTTATGTTTGTTCTTAAAAGGTGTCATAAAGGTGGAATTTGAAGAACAGCGGGCATTCCACTTCTCTTTTCTTCTAGTATCAAGGACACCAAACTTTTTCATGCAGTTTAAATGAAAATTGGAAAGCTAATGTCATTGTTTAAGCCCAGCCAGCAACTAGGCACCACACAGCTGCTCGCTCACTTCCCCTGCCCCAGTGGGATGGGGAGGAGAACTGGAAAAGAAAACAGTTATTTTTGGGTTGAGATAAGAATGATTTAATAACTAAAGTAAAATAAAATATAATACAACAACAATAATAATATAATTGTAATGAAAAGGAATATAATAAAAAAAATAAACCCCAAGAAAAGGCAAGTGATGCACAATGCAGTTGCTCACCACCCACTGACCGATGCCCAAGCAGCAATCTGTCCCTGAGACTGAAGTCCCCCCCAGTTTATATACCGAGCATGATATTCCATGGTATGGAATATTGCTTTGGCTAGTTCAGGTCAGCTGTTCTGGCCATGCTCCCTCCCAGCTTCTTGTGCAACAGCTTGCTGGCAGAGCATGGGAAACTGAAAAATCCTTAACGTAGCATAAGCAGTACATAGCAACAACTAAAACATTAGTGTGTTGTCAACATTATCCTCACACTAAATCCAAAACACAGCACTGTACCAGCTACTAAGAAGAGAATGAACTCTATCCCAGCCAAAACCAGGACACCTAACTTCAAGTCCCATAATTAACCCATAGACTTCCTGGCAAATGAGGGCTGATGATCAAGTATTTCTCTGCTGCTGAAACCCAAACCACTCATTTCCTAAATCTGCATAATGTGAGCTCTGTTTTACCAATTTAGACAGCCAAAAGATAATTCTAACTCTCAGAAAATGAACAGTGCAGGTAGGAAAAAAGCAGACTTTCCAATACCCATCAAAACCCTAAGCAGACTGCCTCCACAGACTGTATCTGTAGTATATCCTCTGTATTTCTTCACAAGTGAGCTGCTTCTCATCAGCAGGCAAAAATGTAGGCCTTGCAGCATGTCCTGAAACTTCATTTCAGGCTCTTACAAGCCTAAGCAAGTTACAGATCTGAAGGATACAGTGTGCTAAATGAAGAGTATCCTGCCATCTGCATTTTTTGCCATTTCTGCCATCCTGAGAAGCACTTGAGGAAGATAGCACAGAGTTGAAGGCGTGGATCTGCTCTTTGCAGATATTCAGCTGGTGTGGCATTGGGAAGTGTGCTGCCATGCTTGACATGGTAAATCCATACACAGGACGTACTAGTTCAAACCCAAGACTGTGCAAAGAGACATTTTCTGGACCAGGTATGATCTGTGTCCAGCCAGCTTGGAGACTGAGCCTTTAAATGGATCCTTCATTATCTGTGTAGATGTAATATTCAAAGGTGTAATAAACCCAGTACCTAAAAGTCAGTGGGAACAGTTACGAGTACAAAACACGCAAAAAGAACCAAAGAATCACAGAAGGAAGTCCTGATGACTATAGATTTCTAAATGCAGTGCCAGATTCAGTTCCTGTCTGAATTTGATATGTCTGTTTTCTCCGTAATGGAAAAATCCACAAGTGCACATACTTCTCAACCAGAATGTTCCACACTTGAAGCATCATTCATTTAGTTTGAATAGCTTGAAGCTTTAGAGCAGTGTATTTGGTAATTTAAAAAATTGTATATTCTTCTAAACAGTAGAGCAACCTTCATTGCTTAGATTCTCAAGTGCTAACCACAAAAAG
Source organism: Sagittarius serpentarius (assembly GCA_034782735.1). Lineage (NCBI taxonomy): Eukaryota > Metazoa > Chordata > Aves > Accipitriformes > Sagittariidae > Sagittarius > Sagittarius serpentarius. The sequence continues at coordinate 66,752,689 of JAVKLA010000074.1, forward strand.
TACTTAGACCGTCGTCCCTAACTGTATGAAACTTTTGGTATTTATGAAGGTCAGCTGGTACTTATCCCTGGTGATTAAGTCTAGAAGATGACTGTAAGACAAATACGTGACCTGACCAATGACTCACAATTGACTCACAGTCAAATGATTGCTAAGACTGTATTTCTAAAAAAGAAAAATAAGTACATATAGTTACAGATTTTTTTTTCTTTCTACATATCCTTAAAGTGCTGATTTACTGACATCTGGAATGGCTTCCTTTTAGCATCACAGAAGCATACAGGCTGGAAGGGACTTCCAGAGGCCACCAGTCCAACCTCCTACTCAAAGCAGGCCGAGTTAGGTCAGGTTGCTCAGCACTGTGAGCAGCCAAGGTTTAAATACCTCCAAAGATGTGGATTCCAGTGCTCCTGTGGGTCTCTGTTCCAGTGCTTGACCATCCTTACGGTAAAAACATTTTTTTGCATATTAAGTCAAAATTTCCCAAGTTCCATCCTCTGCCTGTTGCCTCTCAGCTTTTTACTGTGCTCCTCCTAAAAAAGTCTGGCTCTGTCTTCTCTAAGCTGTCCTATTAGGTACCTGAAGACAGCATTCAGATCTTGCCTGAGCCTTCCTTTCTTCAAGCTGAAGAAGTCCTGGTCCCTCAGACTCTCCTCACAGGGTTAGTTCTCTAGCTACTGAGCGTCCCTTCACAATGGCCCTCCACTAAAGTCACTTCGGTTTGTCAGTGTCCTTTTACTAGGGAGCCCAAAACTGGACACAGTACTCCAGATCGTCTCACAAGTGCCAAACAAAGGGGAAGAATGACTTCTCAGCCTGCTGGCTGCCCTCCTCTTTGTACAGCCAAGGATACTGGTGGCCCGAGCACACTGCTGGCTCGACCTGAATTTATTGTCCATCAAGACCTTCAGCACATTTTCAGCAAAGCTGCTCTCCAACTAGTCAGTCCCCTGCCTGTACAGATGTGTGGGAGTTATTCTGTCCCAAGTCTTTGCGTTTGTCTTTGTTTAGCTTCAGGAGGTTCCTGTCAGCCTGTATCTCCAGCCTTCCTAGACTGCAATAGCCTCAGTACAGTCATAGCAGAAAAACTATATAGACAACAAAATGGCCTGCACTACCTATCACATATAATACCAAATCTACTTGGGAACCTGAGACTGGACTAGCTAAATGTGAAGACAGAGGAGGGGGAGTCAGTGTATGCTGAAAATTTTTAGAAATTATCTTCATTGTTGCATTTTCAAGCTGCATCACAAAACATTATAAGCGCTTACCACTCGTGTCTGGAGAGCATCTCACTGATACATGTCACGTTAGAACAACAGACTACATTGTACTAGTAAAGCAACTGGCTGGGAACAGCATACCTCATACTATGAACCTGTCTTAGCTTCCAAACCAAGGGGCCCATACACACAGCTTGTTGGGAACGTCCCCTGCGCATGCCCGGCATCTACCTGGGAGGATCCGGCTGGCCGCTGGTCCAACAGGCTACTAATTCATATATGTGAGCTCCAGCAATAAACATAAGCCCTGGTGCTGGTTAATTGTCTGTTACAGGTATTACTTTGGTTTCTCTACATACTCCTGTCTTTTATCTTTCATTGTCCAAACTTGCTCTTTAAGACACATTTCCAGCAGTTCTTTCAATGACTGAACAGATCAGACATTATTGACTTTGAATGAGAGAGAAGCACCAAAGTCATTTTAGTATGACTCATCTTACCTACTTTAGGCAGCTAGACTATACTAATTACCAAACCAGAGAGAGAAAAGCACCTAAAGGGTGATTTGTTCCATCCTTTCTTAACACTTTATTTTAGGAGAAATAAATCACTCCCTGGAGCCAAGTCCCCTACTGAAACAGAGTCCATCATGTCATTCTGATGCAAGTAACTCTTGAACTTAAGTCATGAATCTAGAGAGAAAAATCTAAGTTGTTATTGCAATATTTGCAAAGTGTTTTATGATACAGCTTTATTTGCAGACTACTTTATTTGCAGGAGAATCACTCCTTTATGACAACTTTTGCTTTTCAGTATGACGACAAATGGGGCAATTATGTTTGAAAAATTCAGAGGCCACTGTGTTTGGTGAAAAGCTGATACTGCATAAAGTGTTAAAGCTTTCGAAAAGCAAATGAATTAAGTATGTAAAATAACATGTTGCCGTACTACTCACAACATGCTTTGAAACATCATGTGAAGAGCTGCGCAAAGACCAAAACCACTAGATGTCACCGTCCTTCCACCGAAAATTCATCAGCGACCAGCTGGCTTTTCCCGAGTGTGATATATACAAGTACCACGGCTTTCACCAACACCGCACTGAGATGAAGCCTTAGGTCATGTTTTGCCAACCCTGTTGCTTTGTAATCCAATCAAAAGCAATGTGGTATCATTTCTTTCTGGTGGCATTGTGTTTACATAGTTTTAAAACACTAATTCTCAGGTGAGAACCCGATTTGAGGTTTGGTGCTAGCCTGGATTCATGAATCTAAGAAGAAATATTGTCAGTCAACTTCATCCAATAATACTGCTGTAGCTCGGTCCAGCAGACAGTGGATTGGTGGAGAGTATGAAGTCAAGATCTTATTCCCATCTATGTTACTGATTTACTGTGTGACTTTGGTAAGCCTTTTCACCTTAGCTTTTTCCGTTTTCAGTTTCCTTTAACACTGGCTTCCTCAGTGCAGGAACTATGCCCAGTTATGTTGTTTGTTGGATTATCTTTATCCTAATTCAGTGACAAGTATTGTGCAAAGGGTCTGGAAAAAAGTAGCTATATAGGTCCAGCTGAGAAAATCCCCCTATTTTAGCCTTACTCATTACCCCCTTACTCAGTAATCACTGAAACTTCCGTAGAGCGAGAGCTGGGGTTAGAGGACTTAGGGGATCCACTTAGTACTGGACATCTGAAGTCATCAGTTCCTGCTCCCTCTCGTTCCACTGAGTGGCACCACCTTGCAATCAGGTTTAGGTTTGTAATATCCTATCTGATACAGATAGGAGCAGAATTCAGTTCATCTCCTGTATAGGCCACTGTCCATCTTTTACCTTCTCTGATCCAGGATAGGGTTTCCTATTTATTTTTTCCATCACTGTCTTTGACAGAAATATGATTAAGTGAAACATAAAAACATCTCATTGGTAGTATCTTTCTTTTCTCATGGAAAACCTCATGCATCTGATCATATGGAACTTAAGGGGAAATATCTATTCTCATGTTTAATAAGACAATGGAGAAAATACAGCCTGCCCTGCATTTGAATTTTCTCCTATCTTATTCCATTAGGTGCTTCAAAGAGGAAAATGCAAAAATAACTGCACAACATCCACAACAGAAAAGACCACAGCTAATGTCAAATCAAGTATGTATACTCCAAACAGAATCAACCAAATATACTCAACATGGATCTCATAAGCACTCATTGTCCCACTGGCAGTCCCCGCTCACTCGGGCAGTGATCTTCTTCAGTTGAGCTCCCATGTTATCAGGTATGAGTAGATAAGATCCCAAACGTGAAAGGCTCCTTTCACGTGCTGATGGGAGTACTGTATTTTGGATTTGAAGAAGAAAATGATTTTTTGAGCCAACCGGCCTCTCCCATTACCACTGCAGTACAAATTACTAGAAAAACAAAAAGTGACTGATGAGGAAAGGTACAAAGAATACTAAATACTTCCTATAAAAAGAACATAAACTGTCAGCCCTGATATGGATAGCGATTATATTTAATTACACATTTAAATGTTGAACAGCTTGACTGAGACACACTCATGTCTATCAGTATCTGTTACCAAAGAAAGGCTATGCCAAACATTTTTCTTCATCCTGTCAGCACACTAGGTGACAACACAAAGTGGCAGTCTGTACTGTTCCCTGAAGGCTGCTCAGTTTGGAATGACACATGGGATAGAAGACAATGCACAGACTGCAGAAGAAACAGCAATAAACCTGCATAAGATCTCACAGACTTTAGTTTAAATAGGTGCCATGTAAATAAACTCCCAGCCCATCATGCATCATTCTCCCACAAACACATAGTTTCAGTGTTACACATTCTGAAATGAACAAAGGAAAAATTTCTTTTATTCTAATATTAGATTTGAAATGTGTTCATAAAACCATAACACCAGGGATACTTTCAAAATATAGGCACTCCATAGTCTTCTGTGACAAAGTGTTTGACAGACATTAGTCAACCACAGGATTACTCCTTGAATGAATCTGACCTGTTCTGTCCAGTGAAAGCTGTCAGATACTCAGTACCCCAAGTATTTCTAATGAGATAGTTGTTATGGCATAACAATAAGCTTTTATTCTTTATACAACATTGTAATGTGTATGCACAACACAGATTTAAATGGCTTTCAACTCCTATTTCAGAGCCATTTGTTAAAAAGAAAATGGTCTGGAGCTTCCCTCAGAGAAAGCTGCTATGCTGAAATTGGGTTGCAAAGAAGGCGATTTCTGTACACTTGGCTTTACATGCACTTAGTTTCTGATAGTTCATTTCAACACTGTTGTATCGTGTTATGCTAGTAGCCACGGCAGGATTAGTAGCAATACTGCAAATGGCAGTGTCATCAGGCAAAAATGTATAGCTTTGTGGTTTCAGAAAAATGAAGGCATTCAAAGTCATTAACATATAAAAAATTGAGTAATGGCCTTTACAATAGACTGCTAAAGAAGACCAGATGTTGCTCACAGGAGATCTAAATCTGGGCAACAAGATGTTGCTACTTGTTCATTAAATAAGACAATCAAAAATTACAATTGCACTTCCACCAAAAGCTCTGTAGATACAGCAGTTCTTCCACTCTCAGCATTATTTTAACATGACAGCCATGCAAGGAGTATGTTATAGCATAGGTAGAACATTCACTGCTAAAGCAGCAAATGTGAATGATCTTGTTTCTCCAAAATACACAGAGTTCTATAGAAAAAGAAATTGTAATATATTTATATCTGTTGTAGATTAGAACATAGAGGAACATCCTTTCCTAAACAAGCCTTTTTGCACAGAGACACATTGTGAACAGGTAACCGTATATTCAGAGTGATATAAAGAAAAACAAAAAGATGGTGACTAGGACAAAGTTCAAGGATAAGTACAATATTAGCAAACTGTCGTTATATTCTGCTTAGATTTAGAAGCCCACTCTTCTAGTCTCCAGATAAGATCAGTTCATGAACATACATCTATGAGGTTTTAGATGAGGATAAAGGATACAAATTGACATTTAATGATTTTTTCAAGAAATCATAAGCTTTTATATGAGCTTCCAAAACTATGGTCTAAGATGTTCAATGGGCAGCCCTAGGGCTAACCAAAGAAACATTTACTCTTTTTACTTTATGCAGTTTTAAAGCTTACATATGATATATTTTATGTAGTCATTTAAAGGACATCTTGAGTAAAATTAATCTCATCAGTTTATTGGTATCTGCACCTGAGCAGGTGTTTAGGTTAGGTTAGTTGTCTAGGCTTCCCATATAATCAGTGGATGTCTAGTAAACGGAGTCAGTGGAGTCTAGAAGGCAGTTTCTCTTTTTTAGAGTAGACACCTACATTTAGTCAGCTGAGTAAGCTCTCCAGCTGTTCTCTGTAATGGGAAATTGAGCATCCAGCCATCACAGCAGACACACACAGTAGACACAAAAGCTGAATCCATCCCTGATCACTTACGCAGATAGTACCTTTTCTTCAGCTAACATGTTAGGGTTGGGCAAAGCTGGCTAAAGGTGCTCTGGCCATGTAGGCAAACTTGAACGTTATGGTGACATGAATGAGGCACTTGCTATTCTTCCTGCCAAGGAATGAGGCAGCTATTCCTTTCTGGAGGGAACACTCTGGTCCCCTGCAGTAACTTCCTCTGCATGCCCGTGCCCCTCTCCCAGTCAGCCCAGCAGCAGCTGGCTTGCCTTGGGGTTGTGATTTATGCAAAGCAAGAAGATGGGTCATTGTGCAGTTCCTGCAAGTGTGCTGCTCTGGGCAATTGCCTTTATAGTGCTGAGGTACAACTTCCTGGAAGCAGTGAAAAGTCTGCATTTTCATT
>JAVKLA010000074.1:66758756-66772530 GCA_034782735.1 Sagittarius serpentarius
ACTCTGAATTAGACTTATGTATCTTTCAAGTATCTGAAAAGGCTGTTTTCGTTATTCAGTTATTACTAATAGCAAGTGTTTAGATAAAACAGGTTTCAGCTACCAAAACTGAAGACAATTAAAAAAAACGCTTTGTTTTCTGTCTGGATTTTGAGACATTGGAGTTACTTACAACACATTGTTTGTATAGTTCTCCATAACTATATGGGTCAGAAATTTCCTGTAAAAAACTTTTTTTTTCCAAAAAAAAAAGAAAATTCATCTTTTCATGTCAGTCCAGAATGGGGATAAGTTTCAACATATCAGAATTTCCTGTTAGATAATGTGCCTTTTTCCCCCCTTATTTTAGAGCCTTTTTTAGAATGACATCTCAAATGTTGTGATCTCTGATGTGGTTCCTTATGCCTACACCGTACCTTTCTTTGTGTACAGCATTTTGCACTTTCCCTCCTTCAATTTTCTCATTTTCTTCTTCTCAAATGTTAAATTAAACACTGAGCCTGGTTTGCTTTTTTCACTCCCACATTTATTTCTGAAAAAAGTCACTTTTAAAATCCTGCTGCTATCACACATGGCCTGTTATATATCAACAAATTATAGTTTTGTTTGATTCCAAAAGAAGTGGAGTCAGCATTTGGAACTAGACAATGTCCTTCATTTTTCTGTTTTTATTTGACAGCATAGTGTACAGGGTAAAACATTTATAGCATTTATTGCTTTTATATTTGCTCTTCCACACTAAAATATCTCCATTTCAAATTAACAGTTTGGTTTAGGGCTTTAACCTAAAAAATACATATTTTTGTGTGATTACTTTAGTTCTACTCTACTTTTGCTTTCTATTCCCTAACAAAATCTAAACTCTCTCCTCCAAGATGTAGCTTCTTCTGGGATTTCAGAAAAACTTTAAAAATTCAATCCCACCGATGATTTTGAAAAGCTCAACTTCCCTCAACTTTCCTTTCCAAGTCTCTAAGCTCATCATTTTCCCATTCAAGCAGAGGGTAGACAATTGTCCTTAGGGTGGGCTGTAAGCCTGCTCTTTCTCACTACTATGACCATGTCTGGACTTACCCTTGGACACAGACATCTTAACAGTATTAAAAATGTCTCAGCACAAAGTCAATAGATAGTGTTAAAACACAGCAGTCACCAGTATCTGGACTCACTTCTCACAGCAGGGAAGGCAGAGGAATGGTAGAACATATACACTAAGATTTGTAACATCAAAGGCTTTGGATTTCATAGAATCATAGTATCATTTACGTTGGAAAGGACCTTTGAGATCATCAAGTCCAACGGTTAACATAGCACTGTCAAATCCACCATTAACCATGTCCCTAAGTGCCACATCTACACACCTTTTAAATACCTCCAGGGATGGTGACTCAACCACTTCCCCGGACAGCCTGTTCCAATGCTTGACAACCCTTTCAGTGAAGAAATTTTTCCTAATATCCAATCTAAACCTCCCCTGGCTCCACTTGAGGCTGTTTCCTTTTGTCCTATTGCTTGTTACTTGGGAGAAGAGACCGACACCCACCTCACTGCAGCCTCCTTTCAGGTAGTTGTAGAGAGGGATAAGGTCTCCCCTCAGCCTCCCTTCCTCCAGGCTAAACAACCCTCCCCCCTGAAAATGAACATTACCCACCTTTGCAACCAACACTAGCCCATTCCGTGCCTACCACAACATCTTAACAAGAATCTTCTGCCCGTCCAGCTGACTCCTTCTTTTTGTCTGTTTTCATTGTCTCCTCTCCCTCTGGGGATGGAGGAAGCTGTACAAGGTGGAGCAGCATGGCACACCAGCTGTGCTCTCCGAGCAGCAGTCTACTCCCCGTGTCATCACCTACCATACTTGCTACATATACTGGGAGTCTTTCTGGCACTCTGTGTCCTGAGCAAATATGGTCTTCTAGGGACCTTAATCCATAAAGAATCCACGTATTTCATATTCACGTCAGTGTACACATGCTTAAAATTAAGCAGAAGCTTAAATAATTGAGGTAGTTTGCAGAATCAGGGTCTAATTCTGGCAGAGGACTATGTATTGGCAGTGTAAGTTCTTCCTCCCAGAGAGCTATATAAAGTCCCTCTGCAGGCCCAGATTCTAAAGCACTGGGGCCAAAATCATCCCTGGAATTACACTGTTAAGCTTCCAAAAACAATTCTGCAAAGAAAACAGTCTGTAAGCCCAGCAGATGATTTTGATTAATAAGAATATGTTCCTAAAAGTAAAGTTACAGAGACTCTTAAAAACTGCTACAGTGTTGTTAACTACTAAAACAAAATGTGAAACAAAGACACCTTCTAAGATAACACACACTTAAAGTTACAAATTACCTGACAGATTTCTCAAAAGCAGATAGCTGGCCCTAAACAAAGAGAGAGATGCTGAGGGGCGGTACCCATAAGTTTATTTTGCTTTTGCCATCTACATCCTGGAAACATTTTTGGAGGTTGCATTACGTGAGGCAGCCAAATCACCCCTAATTTAGAAGCAAGCATGAGATTAAATACGCTTTCTGTAAGAGCCTGTTAAAAGAAAATCCTCCATTTCTTCCACTCTCAACCCCTTTGGTTATCCCTGCTTCACATTCTCAGCACCTTCCAAATGTGCATGTGTGTGCATGTCTCCGTGTGCAAGCTTTCATTCTCATGAGCACTGCAATTTGTGAGGGACTAGTTTTTATGAATAAAGGAGTCAGAGTTCGTGTGCCAGCCCATGATCTCCCTCCTTGTAATAAAATTAGTTTAAAAAACATGGCACTTCAAAAAACTCTAAATTTGGATTGTGTTTATATGGTCTTGTAGATTTTGAGTTGTTTTGCAGGGAGAATGGGAACAGAGTTCCATTTATTTGCAACTATTTAAATCTTACATTTCACTGAAGACTTGGAGAAGGCTTGAAGAAGTGAAGGACAATAAAAAAAGACATAAAAGTAACAAGAATAACGAGAAAATCACAGGCTTTCACAACTCTTTCTCCTTAATCTCTTCCCTTGCTCCAGGATATTTTCCTTTTTTGATTAGCTTGTTTTTCCTGGTATTTACCTCAGAGATGTACACAACCACATCAGTGCTGCCATGCCATAAGTCTCTTGCTGCTGCCAGCCCCCTGTCCCAGCCCCAAATATGAACTTTCACAGTCTGTCGATAACAGTCTCTTTTCTCCTTTCCTGTTTATTCCAGTTCTTCTCAACTTTTATAGGAAAAAAGCCTTTTAGTATTTCATTCTGATCTTCCTTGTACATTCTAATAACAACTAATCAATTGAGCCCCTAGGGAAACTGTCATATTTCCTAGTTTTTTGATTCCTATGTGGCAGTAGGCTAGAGGTATGTGCCATGCTGCTCTGTGATAAAAAGGCTGTTCAAGAGAGCTATGGACACGATCAGGGGATGACCAAAGAACTTCACAAACCGAGGTACCAACAAAACTGAGCTACCATCTGAATGGATGGGTTAAGGATCATATTTTTGGTCTTGAATGACCCAGTTCTGCCTCATCCACATGCTGGAGTACCACTACACTGACAAATGTGGACAAACCTTCTCTCATTGACCCCAAAACTGGAAGTACTGTAGACATCTGCACAGACTGACATAAGCCAGCCCATGTCCAAACACAGTCTGGCAGCGTAAGTCCAATGCTGCACCTGAAATAATGCACTTGGCCAAGTGCATGCTACCTTGGATGCCTCACCACACTGACACAGCTGGACTCAATCTGGATCCAACAGCGTATATTCACAGAAGTCTAGGCTTGCCACAGCTGTGTGGCCACAGACCTCAAATCTCTGCTAGATAAGACCTAGTCCCTTGATACTGAGCTCTAAACACATTTGTCTCCTGAGCAGAAAGACCCATAAGGTGTTGGGGGAAAGGAAGGCGGACAAGAGACTTTTCAGCTTGGAGGGTTAAGGGAAGGCCATACAAGACAGCAGGAATAAGGGAGAGACAAGCAATGAGTGACAATCTGTGAAGAAAGGCCACAATGGCAGACAGGGAATTGTCTGCAGACTCCTGATGCTGCTTGTTGTTATTCAGAAAAATACAAGCATAATGTTTGAAATTACAGGCAAGCCCTCAATTGTCAAAAAGAAAATGAACTCCGACTTCTGCGCGCAGAAAAAAAAGCTGTAGCTTATGTTTAATTGATTATATTTTTTTTCAGTTTCCAAGGGAACAGAATATATAGTGATTGAAAGCACATGTTGCTAAATTGATGCCCTGGAAAAATGCCAAGTGGCTTAATGTCATGCAGTCTAATTTAATTTGCATTAATAGTACAGTTTGCCAAAAACATTGCTGGTAGTGTGAGGTTTGGTGTGTGCTTGCGCTACTGGAAAAAGTAAAGGGAAATTGTATCAATGTTTTAGCATAACGTGTCCACTGACTTGCAAAATATTTCCAAGATCCAGATTGCCAGAATTATTTAGGTACCTAAATGCCACTGTCATTTTGAGACAGGGTCTGTCTTGCTATATGGGGGTGTCTGTGTTTTGAATCATGTTAAAGAAGTGTAACAGAGGCATTTTAAAGGTTTGTTATAATGAACTCATCCTAGATATGCTGCAGATTCCAGTGGTATTTCCTATACTTCAGCAGTCTGAAATATAAAACTGCTGGTCTCTCTAAAACGAGAATGAAGTAAGAGTTTCCATTCCACAGCATCGTAACAACAGCATAGCTGCCAAAGGTTAGAGATTGACAAAGGCGGCATATATTAAAATTAGGATCAGGAAGAAAGCTGTTAAGATCAAGCTTAATATGCTGTGATGGTGACAGGCAAACCTCTAGCCTGGTGACACACAAAAGTATCCAGGCAGCTCAGGGGCTTTAAGATTCACAACTGCCACTTGCAGGAGTAAACAGAAGTTGTGATTGACCTGAGTCATTCTGGTGACTTCCTCTGGAGATTATGGGACAAGAATAAATACATAACTCAAGCAAACAGGAAAAAGTCAAGAAACAAATAATGTGCAATAAGGTATAATAAGGTCCCTCAGGTAAAACAAGAAACTATAAGGGCATTGATACTAGGAGGAAGACCAGAGAAAGAAAGGTCTGTTCTGCTGCTTAGTAGAGGGTCAGAATTATGAGGGAGAGTTTGATAAAGAAGACCAAAACATTTAATACCTTTTGCAGTAGTTTTCACTAACAGATGATGTTATCACAGTTAATGACATCAACAGAGAAAAATTCTCAGCTTCAAATGGGAATAGATCACCTTAAATATTTTAAAATTATCAGGAACTAAATTTCATTTGTCATTCTCAAAGAGCTGCCAAATACAACTTACAACCCCTTAGCAGTTACCTGTAAATAACTCAGAGCGAATGGATGGATAGGGGGGAAACATGGTGCCAGTCTTCAAAAGATGGGGAAACAATGTGTGGAATTACAGGTTTTCTCCTTAAATTAAATTCCCAGAAAAATATTGGAGCAAATAACCAAGCTATTCATGGTCTCCTACAAGAAAACAGAGGGAATACTAACAATCTATATGTATTTATCATGAGTAAAAAAACCTAGAGGGTCATGCAAAAGAAAGTACATGTCATACACCTGGACTTCACCTTATTTAGAATCACTGGTGACTTAGATGATGATATATGCAAAAGGATGCTATTCAGTAGAGAGAAGTCTGAAGCCCTGCATATAAACTGGAATAATCCATTACCTGAATAGAGGACAGGTGACAACAGACTAGGAAGCAGTTCTGCAAAAAGGATTGGAGGAGAGAGGGATTAACAGAGAACAGTCAACAGTATCAGATTGTTATGAGAAATGCAAACACCATTCTGTTAAATAAACACTTATAGCTTGTAAGACATCTCACATAACCCTTCAGGATTTGTCAGGATTACAGTACTGTGTGCAGTTTCTAACCACAAAGCATTAACGCCTTTTTGAGCAATGCAGGGAAAGATTGGCTGGGGAGGTTATGGAGTTTCTGCCAGTCCTTGGAAATGGGACAGGCAAGCATTTGTCACAAATGCCTGTACCTGTACAGCATTCTGAGCAGTGCAAAGGAAAGGCGACTGTGAACACCATGTTCATGGTTCACAGATGTGTCTGCAAAAATGAACATCGCTATCAAAAAAAAAAGGGAACTATGATATTTAATGTATTGCACAAATACAAGCAGATAATTTGTGCTGCTCTAACTGGTCTTTGCCAGTCTATGACCAGCCTGTCGCTGGGCCTATGTAGGCTCCTAGAGCAGATTCTACTCAGGTATTATTGAATCCTGTACTCCCTGCGACAGGTACCCTCACACAGGGGTCCATGCTATGAAAGAAAAGAACAAGGTCTCCCCTACTTGTGGTCCTGCTTACAGCAATGCATGCTGTGGTTACTCCATTGAAGGGGAGGTGGCAACAGTATGTGCCCCTCTTTCACTATCTGCAGGCACACAGTGCAAGAAATTATCTTCTGTTACATTAAACAAGTGTGTCCGTGGTTATGAAATATTTCTTTGTGACTCAAATCATAAAAGTTGAAAGGTTTTTTGTACTTCTTTCCAGCTCAACATTTTTCTGAGTATATGCATTATCATGTTATTACTGGGGAGGTACATGCTGTTTCCTGTGCAGTTTCAGGACATACAGATCCAAAATGGATCAAAGACACAGCCACAAGGTTTTGATCACTTGAAAACAGAATGGAAATGTATCATCCACTCTTCTTTCAAAGCAGATTACAAGTAATTATGACATGTGGCACATGCATTGGAATAATTTCATTTTGCTGGCACAGTTCTCACTCCACAGAGCTCCATTAAAAAGCAAAACTAAAATTCAGACTTTACACTTTTTAATACATCAGTTCTGAGTTTATGTTGGGTCTGTTTTATTATATTCTATTAAGGATTTTGCAAGCATGGCACAAATCGAAGGCCAAATCTGTCCCTTGAACACAAAGTTGCAGGCTGAGATTAATTCAGTTCACTGGGAAGTGGGCTAAGTTTGGAAGTTAAGGCTTTAGCTCATTTAATTCCCTCAAGTTGAAGGCAGGCATCTATTATTAAATAGAATTCATGGTCCTCATGCATTAGGAGTCTAGTCTGCATTTTGATACTTCTGCAGGTAAGCTGCTGCTAGACCTTGATTTATCAGATCACACATCTCCTGGCTTTCTGGTCCTGGAGTAATTTCTAAAGCTGTCCTCCCTCAGGGAAACCTCTAGTGGCATATTTGTAGTGGTGTTAGTGCATTTTCAGTGTACGATTGTGCCTCTCATCAGTGCATGCCTTTCTTAGCATGATTAATAGTTTCTATAGCTCTACGCCCTTTGCTTCTTGCTAGCTCCTGAGGTATTGCTGTGTTTTGTCATTATGCCTGACAGATTCCCCTTTTGATGCCACAGGTGTATAGCAGGTGAGTTTGCCAAAATACCCAGCTCATGAGTTTGACTCTAGCCCTAGTAGCAAAGATCTGCAATTTCAGCTTCAAAAATGTCTGGTGGTATGTCAGGTAATATAAAATCTGTTGCATTTTGGTTCAGAGGAGGAATGTTACCCCCAGCAGCAACTGGTTCCTGAGACTCCTGTTAACTGGGCACCGAACTTAAACACTTTGCCTTGCCTTCATAGAAAATTACCTGTCTCCTATAACTGGTGAGAGAGCTTAGGGAGACTGCTTAATGTAGCTAGCTGGCTAAATTATGTGCCCTAAGTGGGATGGTGTGAATCCCTCCAGCTTTCTAATTGAGAAGAGCTGAAGCTGGAGAAAGGGACCCATTCATTTTTCCCCATAAATTTCTGTGTCTGTCCTTTTGGCATTGTAAATAAAGTTAAGGCTGTGTCTTTCTGTAAGTCACTGGCAGAGTTTGGACAGTCAGAGACTTAAATGAGCTGTTTTTTGATTCATCCCATGCTGATTTAGACCCACAGTATTCCTTTCCTCTTCTCTTCTCTTGCCATTGTCTCTGAATCCAATTTTTTTCTCCACTGCCAGAACATACTCATGTGTTGAGCACAAAGCAGTTCTCTTATTAGGACTATTAGCTTCCATTTCAGGAACTTAGCAACAACATTCCTTCTAGCCCCTCACTATCATCTCTATCCAGTTAACTTCCATGGCATGATTTTTCCAAGTTTTATAAGGTTCAGTTTCTATTATAAGCCTCATGGAAAGGACAGTCTTTTTTGATAATGCATGAACTGTGCCATGAGTTACAAGTCAGAGAGACTGTTTTAATAGTCCTTTTTCTCAAGGTTAAAATAAAGTATTCTAGAAAATGGACTAATGCTCGTACCCAAGGGAAGTTACCAAGGAGCAGACTTTTCTGTGGGTTAATCTGCTTCCACCTTCCCTTACCTACACTCCTCCAATCAAATTTGCTGACATTATTTTCCCCTATGTAAAGATATGTGCCTCTCTGCTGTGCTCTGTTATACTTCTTTTCTCCTTCCCACAATTTATTCACATGTTGTCTTCCTAAATTATAGTCTCCTTCTACAGTCTCCCTGAAAAAGGGCACTTTTTACATTGCCAAGCATTTTGCACATTCTAGATGACTTAGAAATAAATAATACTTAAAACTGCATGGAGGCTGATATAGATGAACAAAGATACTCATAAATATTCCACATAAATAAATGCGCTTTGATTTACCACATACCCAGTAATGAGAAAGAAAAAAAAAATTGTGTTTTGGTACAAAGTACAATTTAGGCATTTCTGTGTATTGTTTGCTACTGTCACATGCACTTACCTTATCAAAGTCCATTGAAAAATTCATACAGGCTTTGCAGGGCTTTGAATGAAACCCTTGGGTTTTTTTAATCTGTTAAATTCATTGTGGAGTTTATAAACATGACTGGTTAAATAGGAGTTAATTCAGAAAGATCACCTATTTTTTGTTTTGTTTTGTTTTAAGTCTGCATACAGGCCAAAGAACATACGGAAGTCAACTCCCTCTCAGGTCTACAGCATGTAGGTGGCAGATGGGTCAGCACCTCATGCCGAGTCACACAACATACAATTTTTGTCCGATGTTTTCTCTGTACCTTACATGTTTTTGAGCTTCCCCTGTTGTAATTGCTTTTATTGCTGACTCTGGCATCTGTTCTATCTATTTTCTGTAATCTCCAAAGAAATTCCTCTTGCATTCCTTGTGGGCTTGACCCACTCTTTACTTTAAAACAAGCCCCTGAGTTCTTGCACACTTGGCCCAACCTCAAGGAAGGTTTACCATCTCCCTTCTTATTTACTTCTGAATTTTGTATACTTCAGTCAAATCAACTCATAGTTACCTTTCCCCAAAGAAAACAGACTTTACTTCTGCAGTTTCTCCTATAAACAAGATTACAGAGCTGAGGAACCACATTTGGAAAAAAAAACAAAAAAACAGAAAAACAACTGCATGGAAATATTTATTATTGTAGCGGATGACCAGGGCAGTCAGGGAAAAATTAACTGACCATGTTTATTTTCCACAGTAGTAAAGTTCATCTCTGAAAAATAATGTTGTAAGTAGGTGTCCATTACATTTTGTTTAAAAAAAGCAGCCTATTAGTAAATAATTACAAAAAGGTGCAAACATTTCAGTCCAGAGGAGTTATAACCAAGATTAACCATTAATGCATATTCTGCTCACTGGCTCCTCCTCAGGCAGACAGCGCCTCTCTACCATCATACTAACATAGTGTGAAGCATAGGAACTTTCTGGGTCTGAGCCTTTGAAGTATTCTGTTGGTGTAATTCCACATTTTTGCATGAAGTACATTTGAAGCAATATAATGAAGAAAAATAGATATAGTAAAATATTTTAAGGTTCTGATATTTGGTTTCATTTCACAGTGGGATAAGAAAAACCAAGATCTTTTAAAATAAGTATCATTTTGGAATGAGTACGCAATAGAAATACTTCATCAATAATAATTTTGTAAGCATTTTTCAATAACTGCTTATAAATCTTAAATACTAAATAAAGCAAACCCTGATTGTCCTAAACATAAACCACAGCTACAAAAGTATACCATAAACAAAATAAGTTTGTTTATTATGAGATATACTTTGGTTTTCCCACTACTAAAAACTGGACAAAATATTATAATCATTTACCTTGAGACGACAGCACATTTTTCTGGAAAGTCTGGAAAGATATCTGCCAGACATTGCTTATGTATGCAGACTCTCAGAAAAAAATTTTGAACATTCTTAAAAAAATTTTGAATGTTCTTCATGCTTCTGGAATCCAAAATCCTGCCTTTAGGAGCTAGCTTTTTTAATAAATCTTGATAAAACCTAAAACCATTCACCTCTCAAACAGTTCACAGGCTTCTTTCTTTCATATTTTAGTCTGTGGGCTGTGAGGGAGAATATCCAGAGGGCAATTCATTGGTGTAGTATGTGGAATGAAAATAAAAACCCGTCAGCTACACATCTAAGTATCACACAATGACTGCTTTACTGGAAATCAGTTCTGTCCTTATCCCCTGTCTTGCTTGTACTGACTTTAATCTTCCAAGATAACTGCCACTGAGTCAGGCTTGCAGGACAGTCATCATTTTGTCAGATTGAATCAGTCTAAATTTTGAGTGACTTTGCTGGTTGGAGCTACTTTGGTCTGTAGAAAAACCTTGGAAAAATACAGTTACAGATTTTTTTAAAAAATGAATAAAATTAATGAAAATCCATTTGGTCTCACTTGGTTAAAATTGTAGAAATATTGTAAAATATTATGAAATTTCTGGTGTAAAATTTTATTGTCATCTAACATTTTTCAATATTTATTAAGCTAATCAAATTGGGAAAAAAGCCTGATTAGTAGGAAATGTTAAAAATTATGCAGATGTTTTTATTTATTTATTTTTATAGTAATTTGGATTATCATATGCAAATTCGTAGTCACTATTAACTGACATAAGCACTGTACATGCTTTTTCCTCAGCCAGTGCACTAGAACCTGATGCAGCATCAAAGAGATTCCACTTCGGAGCATCAGCTAACTGGGTTTGTTAAAAATTACTTTTGTATGTCATCATTATGCAGCATAGTGTAGAGCACTTTGGCAAGCAAAAAAAAAAAGAGGAGAGGAAAAAAAGATACGACAGAACTTCTTTCTAGTAGATTGTCTCTCTAGTAGGGTACCTATAAACTGATCCAGAGCAATATGCTCATCTCCCATAAGAAATCACTTTGTCAATTTGAGTTTGCTTATGGCCTTGACAGAACAAGTTTTTCAGGAAGGTGACAATAAGAGGAGGCATACAAAGCCCTGCAAGTTTATCAGCATGGAAATAAGATTTGGTAATCTCCTTTATCCACAGCCCTTCACTCCGTCGTGGCTAGTAAAAGAAGTGGAATTCAATTTTCAAATCCTTTGAGAACAGAGCCTTAGCTTTTTTCTTTTATTAAACACAAGGAGTTTACCTTATTTATGTACATTAGTATCAGGAGAGCCAACATCTGGCATTGTCTTTCAATAATACCTTGATACTGTTTTGTGAATGTTGAAACACAGGTGCTGGACTGATAGACTTAATGTATTCTCTCATGAGTAATACTGTTTACTCTTGGAGGTGGTATTTTGGTGCTATGATGGGTTGACAGTAGTTGTTCAGACTAGATGATCTGTTATCTTACAGGCTTCTATACAGAGCATCAACAAATGCTAGGGTGCTGTACTTCTGTTCAGCTCTGCTGGACAGGAGAAATCAGTGAACATGGAGGAATTCAAATTCTCCCTTGCCTCAGCCCATATGTACACATAAAACAGTGAGGGGACCTGCAGTAATCTTGAGGCCTATCCGATCTGCCTCTAGGAGAAGCTCTGGGGAGAAAATTGAAATAGACACAGATGAAGTGGATGTTATGAGCGTACCAATGGACCCCTCCGCCTTTCTGTATAAGCCAGTGGCAGCAAAGCAGCTCTTTTACCGATATTACGCCCAGAAACAGTCGCTTTGCAAAGAGAAATAGTTTCTCCTCTAAAATGTCTTCCTCATTCCTTTCAGTTCATTTACTACATAGTTTTCACCATCTAAAAGTGTGAACAGATATAGTTACTTGCGTGTTTGCTTTTGAATCAGAGCTTTCAGCTACCTAATGCTTCCACCCTGAGAAACAGTAGAAATGACTTGTGCTCCATGTGCCCATGAACAGTTAAATGGCTGCAAAAGAAATGCTGTGACAAAACCTCTTTCTTTGACACAGATGCACCGCAGAGCCACAGCCTCAAAAACATCAGAAGTTCAGAACAAGCAGAAAAGGTCACATCCAGCTTCACTCCAAAAGATCCACAGTATCCCCAGTCTGAGCAGACAATCACAGGACCCCAACTGGAGGCTGCAGTCAGACAGACAACATAGGTTGGACATGCATCCATCTTCCTTACAGGCCCCTGAGCTGCTGGGTGAAGGAGAAGTGTAGGGTGAGGGAGGAGACAGAGGGAGTCTACAGATCTAAGAACCAATTCTGTTAAATACATAACACTCTCCAGGATGGTACAGGATCTTAAAAGAGGCAGAGTACAGCACATGGATGGAAGTGGGTGATCTTGGGTGCTTCTCTGCACCAAATGTCTAGTAGACATGCAAGTCTAGCTGCAGGGGAATGGACTTGCTGGTTTGAGTGTAATCTCCACTGCAGTTCCCCATCTGTCTCAGGCCCAGTGCAGTTTGCTGGGGTAATCAGGTCACACCCATGATTTTCAGAAGCCCAGAGAATTTGTCAGTTATTATAATCAGCAAACAACTTCTGAATGCTTGGACATTCCCCCAGCCATAGGCTCAGAGACATCCCACCTCACTTGTATGGCCCAAATGGGCCCCCAGGCCTCCCCCTGCATCACCAGGGAGAGGTAGGCCTCAGGGCCCTACAAAACCTCCAAAACCGTGCGTGGAAACCCATCTCCTCCTCTTGCTGGTGAAGAAAGGATGAGGAGGGTCCTCACCCACGTACTGTATTAAGTGTCTGGAGGTACAAGAGGTGAATTTGCATTCACATTCACTAGCTTTTTTCATTCACCAGCTTCATTCACTGCCTCCTTTCTCTGTGGATCTCAGGGCTTTCAATGTCCGTCTCTGAACTGCCAGCTTCCACTCGCTCATGGGACCCTCCACTCCTTTCCCTTTTCCCAGCTGCTGCTGAAACAGCTTACCACAGGAAGACAGCCATCAGCCATGCTTCCTCTCACAACCAGCTAATAAGAGACAGCTATGAAAAGAATACAAGTTCAAAAAGCTTTGTATCAGCCTAATAATTGCTAGAAATTCAGTGCCTCTAAAATATATTCCTAGCAGCCGTTGCAACAATGTTTACCTCAAGTACAGCAAAGCTTCCAAACAAGTTAATATACTTTGGGGATTGTTTAAAATACATTGTCTTTTATTTCATGAAATTCACCAGCTCTTTGACAAATATGGGAATATTTTGTATAACTTTTCCATTTTGCAAAATGTGGACTAAGTAGCAAGTTATACCTATGAAGCTAAGGCAACAAAACCCATTGGACTCATAGTCTCAAACAAGACTTTAAACACACTTTGTTACAGCAGTTTAAATGAAGTACGATGCCACTAATGCAATTGGAGAAAATATAATTATGCTATGTTTCTGCTTCAGAAGAAATCTGAGATGCATGCTTATTCTTATCAAGGACTGAAAGCCTGAACACAGAGCTTTATTTTCTGTCTAAAAGTCTTAACACAGGCTGAGTGGAGTTCTACCAGCAATACTTTTTGCCTGAGCTCTTATCCTTTCTTGCATGTTCTGTTGCATCAAGAAAAACTTGGCTCTGGTCAAGTAGCAGTGGTAGGT
>JAVKLA010000074.1:66833598-66853990 GCA_034782735.1 Sagittarius serpentarius
GGACCAGTACTTATATTTAATTTTGTCAAAAAAAAAAAAAAATCTGTTTCAGAGATAAGAATTTTGGAGGTTTTTTACAACTTGGGACAAAACTTGACCGTTTCTCAATCCAGCTTTAATTTTAATTAGCGCTAAAAGGAACAATCCTGTCTTATTTCAATAAAAATCGTGAGTAACACTTGAATTTTATTCCTACTGCAATCATTGTCTCAGGCCTGACTATACTCCTAGAACATTATTTGATTTTATGCTATGCTTGCAGAGCAAAAAATATAAGCTTATGCTTTGCTGGTATTTGGAGAAAGGGACAAAGACCTATTTTTGCTAAAATGAAACTAGAAGCCAAGTTTGTGTACAACAAAGGTGTGTGGTATGCTTGCTCTCAGGAAATTTTAGGCATGATTCATAAAACACCACTGAAACCTTTATTGTATGAACACAAGGAACCTGGGAGAAAATGGATGAAGAGGTGCTAGTCCAGGGTATGAAACCAGAGACGGCAGAATTAACAAACAGCTACTGTAACGGAAGCATAGGTGTAGGGTTTAAAGGAACAGGCAAACATAAGGATGAAGGTGCCCAACTGAACACTAGTGATGACAGACACTGTGAATGAGAACTAATATAAATAAAAGAAAATCTAATTGAGTCAAAAAATTAGTCTCTGATGAAGAATGATGGTGCAAGTTTATTGGGATTAACGTTGGAAATCTCTGTGAATCCTTTAGATTAGATTTGGATATAAACAAAGATCTTGGTAATTTTATTTGAGACAAATACTACTGCAAATTTACATCATTATGGGAGACTATAACACTGGATATCCAATCTATGAATAACATAGGGCTAGTCAGCCCTGGATGGGATAGCTGTCACCTGACAATAAACTGAACCCACGAGAGGTGAGGATCTTTTAGACTTTGTTTGGGGAATAGTAAATAGTAAAAACCATCATAAAACTTTAAATGGAAGGACAAACAAAAGCAGATCTGCAATGCCGGTTCTCAATTTCAGATGGGTGAACCAAGAAACTCGGGGAGCTAGCTAATGAAGTCAAATGGTCTAAAAAGATAAGGAACTATAAAGGAAATGTGAAGTGGTTTTAAAACAAAAATGCAAACATTATTCATGGTTTGCATTACAAATAGTTAGAGCAATAAACCTAAAGGAATTAGTCTTCAGATGTAATCTAGTGAATAAGAGCTGAAAAAGCATCTGCTTATGGGAAAAGTGGGGGAAAAAGACTGGCTAAAATATGCTGAAAATTCAGAAATTACAGGGATAAGGCAAGAAATATCAAAAGTCTGCAAGATACTTTCTGGAAGACTAATACAACTCATAGGAAGTTCTCTAGCCACATAAATGAAAAGCAAATAAAAATAGAGGGGTAGAAGTCCCATGACAAAAGATAGAAAATAAAATAAAATAAAATAAAATAAAATAAAATAAAATAAAATAAAATAAAATAAAATAAAATAAAATAAAATAAAAGTCTACATAACAGCTCCCAAAGAGATACTCTCCCTCAGTTTCCAGTAAAAGTTTTGATGCTGAGTATCAGAAAAAATGCACGACCAAAATGAGCAAATGAGAATGAAAAGAAAAACCATCCAGGCAGACTAAAAAAATTCATTCAGTTTAGTATTTCACTTAATGGGAACAGAGTAATCCACTTCACAGAATTCTAAAACTGTGATAAACCAGACATTTTGATTCAAAACTTTTCTGAGCCAGGATGTATACCCAGTTCTCCAGGCATTAAAGCTCTTTGCAAAATACGCAGTTCTTTGACTTATGTCCCTGCTTTGTATCAGCAAATTTGAAGTTGGTTATACGAGTTTGTTAGAAGGGGTTCCCCGGTCACTGAATTATGAGGTATTTTGGCTTGATGATAAAGGATAGTCCCAGCCCCTCTTTTCCTCCTTCAGAGTCAGTAAGTGGCTTTAGAATGAATTTAGTTCCCATTTGTGGACACTTACTGGAATTCGTTGAGTGGCAAATATTGTGAACAATAAGTGGTAGTAAGTGTTAAAAAACCTAGTCCTGAATGCTTTCCACTGTCACTTGACAACATCTACGTAGTTGTGACCATATTTTGACATTTATGGTGTACTTATAAAGTTGGGATTCATATTGGAAATCTCTGTGAATCCTTTAGGTTAGATGAGATGTACTTTAAAAAATCACTTTTAAATCTACAAATATGTAATCTTTACATGGCAATGGGCATTTGAAGGTACAGTTTTGATTGCTGTTGCATGATACAATGAAATTCAGTTTGAAGGCTCCTAGTTCTAGATCAAAGATCCTGCAGCCATGAGTCACAAACAGTGGTTGCATTATAAAATCACCCAGTACTGCAGGTACACTCCAAAACTATTGCTTAATTAACTTCCTACCTATAGGTTTTATGCCAAATACTCTGTCTTTCCACAACAGCACAAAAACACAAGGCCAGCATACATTCTGTCACTGTGCTTTGGCTCATTTGACAAGCAAGATTCTGTGCCCATGCCTGATGTAGAGCCTATCTATATTTCTAGGAATAGGACTGTAAAGGCCTAGAGTATGCCAAAAAGACACATACACAATGATCAGAACAAGATATAATGTAAGCCAATATAAAGAAAATAAAAAAAAAACACAAAACAAAATTCTGGGGAAAAAAAATTTTATATATGTGATTGCCAACTCTAAGACAGTACAGCCAAACCTTACTTTTTCATTTTATCTAATTCAGAAACCTTTGGTGTCTATTAAGGATACAGAAGTACCCCAGTAGGTGTTTTGATTCTCATTAGCTCTTTGCAGCACTCCAAGAACACCTGAAGGGATCAATAGTGCAGGTTATTGAATATCCAGACAAATTAAGGACATTGGATAACAAAGTTGCCATAGTTACTAGTTTCCAGTATTGCATTTACAACTGAATTGGAAAAGAAGTACAGTGTTACCCATCTCTGGAACAGTGACTGGCAATAAAACCAGAAAATGTTATAGGTCTGTAATCTTTGGAAAATGAGTGAAATCAAAATTGACATAATGAAATCCTTGTTGGAATTTTAATTTAAACTCAAAGTTTATTTTTGTCAGATTTAAAAGAACATCTGGCTCCTCAAGTAGTTCAAGGAACACTCATTGTAGAAAATAAAATGCTTTGCTACCTCAACTTAAAAAACTTGCTATGTTTAGTTTTCTACTTTCTAATATTTGTGTTATGTCTGGAACCCAGTGAGATGAATCAATAGTATCAACTCTTCTCTCTGTGGGAACCCAAAGAGAACACGCTGTACCAGATGTTATTATGAACCAGCTGCAGAAGCAGAGCAAATGCCTAGTTTGTCAAAAATCACTGGAGCAGAAGCTTTCTGCAGTTTATTTAATCTAGCAGGGCTTATCAAGACATGCTTCGGCAAGAGCTACTTATGAGTAGCACAAATTGTTCATTCTAGTATTCTTCAGCCAAATTACTACTAACATCCATCTGATGATTTAATGTGGAGAAGCACTGCTACCATTGGATAAGATGGTTTCACAAATATGACAGCGGCAATCATACACATATATACACTGTTAGCTTCTAAGCTCATCGTCAGTCTGTCTGTCAATTAGAGTAAAATGGTTTTAAGCCTCCGGCTTTTTTGTCCAGTTAAACTCAAGTCTCCTTGAACTAGATAAGAGCTTCTGTTTTACATCAAAGAATAAGCCAGGGTCTGAACTCTCTTCTTATACCTGAAATCAAGTAGTGAGACTATGATAAAGCAGTCAAGGACAGTAGAGAAAAACAGCTGCTGCAACAAGTCTGTAAAAACATGTCACTTCCACCAAATACTTCTTCAGCAGATGCCAACAAATCCCTATGTCTTGTCTCCCACTTGAACACTGTGATGCCTGTTATTAGAAACTCTGTTAGGAAGATAATTCAGAAGTGAGATTAGATTTGTTGCTGCTTCTTAAGGTATTTAAAATGGGAACTTGAAAACTTGAGCCATAAAAACTTGAACTACCTACTGCTTAGAGACTGTTTGTTCTGTTCTGCTTATTATCCATGATGGCAGCAAACTAATTCCTCTCCACATTAATTCTGATGATGAGCTCTCCTATGATTATGAAATCCAAGGAATGTTTTCACCACGCAACTGTCAGACTTAATTTAGTGTAGCTCTTTCTTAAAAAAAAAAGGGGGGACTCTCTTTTCTTCAGCTAGCTGGACACTAGTTGTTTCAAATGTATTTACACCCCTGTAAATCACCTTCTGTCATTTTTTTGTTTTGTTGTTAGGAGCATCACGAGCTCATAAATCAGTGGACTTTTCACATTTTTAGGATTATCTCTAGAAAATCTTTATAACCCTTAAGTTGACCACCACATGAGTGTTTACCACACTTAAATGTCTTATGGGAGAGTCTGCCTCCACACATTTAGATCACATGGCCAACCACTTCAAATGTACATACGAGAAATCCCTGATGCATTTGTTCTTAGCAGGACTCCAGTGTCTGCTACCTCCTGCCACCAGAGAATTTCCATGGTCTTTGAGGCAACTTAAGGAGAAGTGAGAGTTTCTTAATGTGGCTGTGTGACAACACACTGGAGATGTTACAACATTCTCTTGCAGGACTTAAGTTTTGTTCTCAGTTTGATGCCTTGTCTCTTCACAGTCTCATCCAGAGTCTTCCAAAACCCTTAAAGCCTTTGATAATCTGTGGTTTATTTCATCATGTGGGTGTGCATCCTATAAATGGTGCTTCTTAGTAAATTACTTCATCCAGTGCAGACAGCAAATGCCTAATGGTGATGTTAGCCAGCGTTAACAGGAGCTGGTTGATAAGTGGGTTTTATCTTTTTTAAAAGAAGAGTAGAAACAAAGTTATCACAAGTCCTATGGACCTTACAGCTACCAATAACACATTTTTTTTCAAGAGACTGTTAGGATCACCTGGATTATTGTTATGTGGAACCAATGGATCAGACAAGGAGGAACCTAACACCGAGCTCATGAGAGAGCATTGTTAGTAAAACAAGAAAAGTCTTCAGAGAGACAGAGTATTGCATTAAAGATCCTGGGCTGAAAAATCTTGCTGGAAATGGAGACTAGGTGAAGACAAAGTGCAATAATTTTCCCCATTTGGGGGAAGAGAGTGGATAAAAGAAAGGCAATTCATAACATAGGAAGAAAGGTAAGATAAAGGAAAATAGTTAAATTAAAATGAAAAGTTGCCCTCCTTAAATATTTATGGCTTAGATTGATGAGATTCTTATTCCTGATGGACAACTTGCAGACTAACGAGATTTTAATTGTCCTTGATGCATTTAAGGGTGATGGTCTTTTGCTAAATCCTGAGTTTCAGCCATAGTTTATGTAAGTCGTTCACATTACTCAACCTATAATGATGTACTTGGCTTCATTGTTTGTGGTCTGGTTCTCATTTGTGTGGCATTACATTCTAAGATTGCAGTGACTCAGATTTCCTTTAGTTTTACAACAAAAATCGCGAGCGTGTATTGCATGAGGCATCTCAAATTTATTCACTTGTTTGTGGTCTTCTTGTGCAGGCTTCTTAAGCAGGTGTATCCAGACACACACCTCTGTATTCAAAGGGAACTCCCTGCTGTAGTGTCATTATAGTGACTCCTTCACTATATAAAGATTGACTTATATTTCAAGTTTTTAATGTAATTCAAAAATTTCCAGTCCAGGATGTTCCTGAGAAATGATCTAATAATAGTCCTTTATTTTTAATAGAGACTGAGAGCTATGTCTTTCTTCTTAGATTTTTTTTTTTTAAAGGCATGGAGGAGAAAGCTATACTCAAACTATACTATGTAGGAGAAAGCAAAAATTGCACATAATCTACTTGGCAGTGCTTCCAGCAAACCTTGCTTAACCTTTAGTCAGGCAAAACTCTGCTAAAGTTGGTAAGTCTTTTACCTGGAGCAGGAAGGCAGGAGTTGGCCACTGTGGTGTTACAGTATGTTTTCACTTACAAAAGAAGAACTGCTATACATTTCTATTGGCTTTAAGTTAATTAGTATTTTTGCTGTAAGCAATAGAAAGGGCTATCCAAATGTTCATACCGATAAAGTGAAATGGATTCAAGAATTTTTTAAACTTTGGGATATGACTTTTATGTATATTCAGACAGCAGAAACAGTGGTGTAAACAGCATATGCTAACTAAAGCATGTACTCAGACTCCCTTGACAGTCTATACTTCAGCTGTTTCTGCATGTCAGTGGCTTCATTGTCACTAGGTCCAGCTAGGATTATTAAAATTAAAATTATTAAAATTAAACCAGAGAGTCAAGTGTATGCTATTGTCTTACCTTCGCTTGGTCATCCACGTATACAACCAGAATACAGTATGTCCAGGAAGAAAAAGCCTAAAGAAAGGATGATCTGCAAGCAGGTACAGAGATTCTGGAAAGACAGAATGATCATTTTTCCTGCTGGGCCTGGAAATAAGATGGAATTCAAATTTAATTGAATTGAATTCCTAGGATCTGGATTCCTATGGATATTCCTTTGGGCCTATCACTCCAAATTGGTAGGTGGCAGGGAAGAGCTTGGAAGAGGACATTGAAAAGACCTAGCACAGCCAGATGATTTCTGAGAGGATGCATGTTCTTCTACTTTGGAAGGAGAATATTCTTCCTAGCACTTCAATAATCAGTAGGATCTAGCTAGCAGGCTGAGCTCAGAGGCACTGTATAATGATTACAGAGGACTCTGGATTTGATTGACACTGTGAGAAGCAACCCAGTGAAGCCTGAGAAGTCACATTTTGGCAACAAACATTTTCTTTGCACTTGCAAAGATTCAGTCATATAATAGTTTGTTCTACACATAATTAAGCTAGAGTATTTAATAATTCTCTACTACATTCAGCTATAGCCTCTAAAATAAAAACAAAACAAAAAAAGGTAAGGAAAACAATAACAACAACAAAAAACCAAAATTGATGACCTTGAGATCCTGAACTACAGACTGCAGCACCTGGATGCAGAGATCCAAAATTTTGTGGTTAAGGTCCGCAACAGCTCATCCTCTGTGGATAAATAAAGGGACAAACCTACTCAAAATACTCACTAGTAGGTTTCGAATAAAGTCTATGTTGAAATAGCTCTATCTTAGTTATACCTGGACAGATTTACCATTAACAACAGGAATTCAAAAAAATCTGTAGGATGACCTACTGATCATTTTGCCAACAAAAAAAGACAGCCTTAGACATTTTTGTGTTCTCTGATTATTGCAATGGTTTTAATAGAAGTTATGTATTTCTTCAAATATCAAAACATGTTCTATCGTCCTGCAGTGGCCAAAAAATTAACTAGGAAATCATAAGTCCTCTGACCATGGAGAAAGCTTGTGTGTATGCCTGCAAGCTCTTCTTTGCTTATTCTGTTCCTTTCCATTTTCTTTTTCCATGCTATCCTCAGCACTGACCCCCGAAAACCAGGCACAAAAAACCAATTCATTTTTCTTTTCTGTGAAGAAATGGCCAGTAACAAAGATAAATATAAGAGACTGGATGGCCATTGCCCTGATTCATTTTGGCAGTTCACAATAATCTTATGTAAAATTCAATTAGTTCGTGGATTCTGACTGTATGTCATTATTGACGCATTTCCTGGGGTCCTAGCTCAAATTCACTCAATCAACCCCTTAAGTAATTCTAAGGATTCCACACCTCTTACTCCAGGGCACACTGCTTTAAAACCAGTATTTGTTTTCTCAGAAAATACTTTAGTGGCATACCAAAAGAAACTTTACATCACCGCACGTGAATTTATAACATAGATGATCCCAAGATTTCAATAAGCAATGAAAAGTGATGATGATGAAAGCAATCATCTTTCAAACTGTTCAGGTACAGAACACAATAGATCTGTAGCCAGTGGAAACGCTTCTCCTTCCCTTTCCAAGGTCACTTCAGTTGTCTTCGGATTAGGCATCATGATTATTATTTTTGCATGAGGACAATGAAGAAGGTCTGCATTCCTCATTCCATTATGCAATTTACCTTGACATGCTTTTTATATTTGAAACTGTCCCAAAAACGTAAAATATGGTAGTCTTGTTACATAGATGTTTTATTTTCAGAACAGCATTAACAGGAACATTAGAGTTTCAGGAAGAGCAATAAAAGTAAAACCACACATTACATAATGTAGTTTAAAGAACCTGCAAAGAATTAGTTGGAACTGTAAATACACTCAGATGGACTGTAATAATTTTGAATCAGAAGGAAATCACTGGCTCAAATTTCATATGGGCAAAACTCTACTTTCCTAACTCAAATGACTCACAGGAGTCAGTGAACAAAGCGAGGAGCAATTTGTGTTTTGCAGGGCTTACAGGGACAAGAAACGTCTCGTATCTGCATATTCCATGCTCTTGCTTCTTAGAGGAGACGTGAAAGCTATCCTTCCAACAGCAATTATTTAGAATCCTGTCTTAACCCACCTCCTTCTTGAGCTGAATGATTTGCAGTAGCAGGGGCCAAGAACGGTGAAAATTGAATGGAAAGGACCATCAGTCATCCCAAGGAGAAGTGTAGGATTAGGAAACTAAGGCAGCTGCATACTAAGAGATACAGCACCTCCAAAGCAGAAAAGTTTGTGCAAAGACTAGTCCCAAAGGCATCACCACATTGTCATAAAATCCTTCCAGTTTTCTGCAGCTCTGCACTCTACTACATGCAAAGTCAAGACTGAAAAAAGATACAACACATTGCTGGCTTACAGGTACTGTTAAACCAGGAGGGGGTCAGAGGTCCAGTGGGTTCAACTGTGTCTAAACTTCACCTAATGTGAGGTCTCCACCCATGGCTAGTGTGGCCTACTGGAGAGGAAGCCACTGTACGATTCAAATGTGAACCCCAACTTTGATCTTAAACTATGGAATCTGAAAAAACAAATTTAGTAATTAAGGATACTTTATGTTCCATTCCCGTTACTTTAAGGGGGTTTCATATTATACAGAATTCTAAATAGTTGCAGCTTGTGGGCATTTTTTTCAAATTTTCATTTTGCAAGTTTTCCCTTCCTCTATAACACCACATAAAAACATGCAATTTTAAATACATCATATAACTCCATGTCTTTTCCAGCTAATACCACAAAGAACCATTTGTAATATTAAAAATTAGTATAAATTCTGAGTCTAGCAAGATAATTTGAAAGAAATTATCCTCTTTACCTTATCCCTTATCAAACAGTCAAAGTAACTATTGAAATTGAATCCTTATTAAAATTTATCATATTAAATGTGTCAATAAACACCAAAAATATAGAATGCCTCCAAAGCAAAATAACACTCTCCATGTTGAAACTCCTTTACAGAATAATACAGACTAGAAGAAGAGCTGTCAAAATAACCTGCTGTCCTCTTTTCATGCTATATTCACTAAGCACTGAGCCACTCGGCGGGGGCGAGGGCAGGGTGCAAGTGGTTACCCTCATGAACAGACATCAGAGTCCATCTGTCAGTCCTACAGATTTTGAAGCATTAGTGGAAGGGCCAAGGCCACCTTACAGCACTTGCTCCTTGGCTGCAGGTCTCTGACCAGCCCCCACGGCACATTCATACTTGAAAACCCCTCTTTAACAAGAGCACCCATTGCAACACAGAGGAAATATGGGACTGTATTACCCCTCAGTCTAGTCCAGGGTGCTGACAAAAATGGCATACTCTATTCTCTTTGGGTGAAGCTTCAGCCACGCAGAGAAAGCAGGAAAAAAAAAAACAGAAAGAAGAAAAAGAACACTGATAGGAAAAAAGTCTCCCCCTGTATCATGTGTCATCCACACAAAAACCCATCATAGCCCAATGACAAAGCAAAGATGAAAAAAGATGATCTTTGAAGATAACACACCCACATCAGAAAGGGAATACAGTAGTTTTCCCCAAGAAACATGCATCAGAAGTGAGTTTCTTTCGGACAATATAGAGTTTGCGGCAGAAATACCAATACAAAAATATTCTGATAGCTACAAGTTTTCAGCACACATACTGGTCTTCTCTTTCCCATGTATTTTTCTCAAGAGACAGAGATTCTTAGTGATAAGAAGTAGTGCATTATGAAAAATAAAACTAACTGAAGAGGTCTCCCTAAAATAAAGTAGCAGCACAAAGCTGAGCAATCATAGGCATGAATGCTCACAAGGCAGTTCAGCCTTTCCAAGGCTAAGATTTGAAAGCCTAACTTAAAAAAAAAAAGCATCAAAAGCAGGCTTGATTAAATTTGTTCACAAAGCTCTTGGAATGATTCTAGCTGGAATCCAAATCTCTAAGCTTTTGGCCCAGAAGAGAGAACACCAGTAAATCCATGCTAGCTTTTGCAGCATTTTGCTTGTACAGTCTGATCAGAGTTTAGCTTGTAGAATCCAAACACAGTTGAGCAACATTTGATTATGATTATTTTATTTTATTTTCTGAAGTATTTGCACAATATTCTTGTTACTTTGAAGATACCTCACTTCAAGCTGTTCAGCTTTTAGTCAACAAAGCCAAACACAATTTCTTTTTATGAAACACTGTAAATATAGAAAGCTGTAAATGAAGTTGCTTTGGAACAGAGAAACCAATTTTAAGAAATGTCAAGTGATATATCTAGCTTTGAAATCACTCTGCATGTGAAGGAACAGGCCTTTCCCTATGTTCCTGCTACAATGGGAAGCAAAAAGGCTAGTTCAATTTCAGGCCAGAGAAAAAGAAAGTAACTGTGTTAACATTATAACACATACCAGTAGGTAGAAGAGATACTGAGGAAAAGAGGAATTGTGCTTATGACCACAAAACTTAGGTGTTAGCATAATTATTAGCAGTACACTCCAAATTTATGAATCATTTACTGTAGTACTTATTAGAATACATGCTTTAACTACTCCTTTACCTAAAATAATCACTTAAAAGCTTGTACTTAGTTACACACCAGTGTTTTTGAAACTAAATAATTAAATAATTATTCAAGAAAGCACATATATTACACTACTGATATAAATGGGCCTGTTAATGAGACAAGCTATTCTTGCTTTTAATATGCCTTTCATACACTGAAACATCAAACCATTTAACTCTAGACAGACCTGAAAGGTATTCTTCTGTATGGGCTAACTATTTAAACCTTACCATGAGCAAAGGTTTTGGGACAGAGATTTCCAAACTGGTTTGCTGAGCAGAGCTTGAAGAGTTCCTCAAACAATGGCGATGGGTTACCTGAATTGAAGCACTTCTACACAAGCCATTCCAGCTGATCCCTATTACGTCACTGCTGTGTGCTGCCGAGGTCACCCCTTGGCAGCCTGTGTGATTTGCAGCTTTTGCTGCAAGAATACAACCAGCACTGTAACCTACTCTTGAGGCTCAGCACATAGGAGCAGGGCCAAGGCAAGGCAGCTTGCTTGGAGGAGGGAGTCGAGATGCTTAAGCCTTGGCAAAGCAGCTGAGTCTGAGTGGGAGTGCACAATGAGAAAGCAGGACCTTTGTGGTGGGGTCCTGGCTTTAGGGGTTTGCAGGAGAAAGATAGCAAGAAGGGGAGAGAGAGATGTTAGACTTCCATTTCACACTCACAACCTGCATAAAACAGAACAACCAGATTTTTAAAAAGCCATCTGGTAACAGAAAAAATAGGAGGCAAATTTAGGGATACATGTAAAAGGTTATTCATTCAAAACAAGCCGTAAACCACTCCTACAGCATGCTGGTCAAGTCGGTAAACTGCTGAAAGGAAAGAGCCCTAGAAAACCTGTAATCTCATTTACACAGAAGTTGCAAAGAAAATTTTATTGTAAGTTGTCATTACAGGCTAGCTAGGTGCAGGTACTTGTCTAGTGAATTAAGTATCTAAAAAATTCAGTAAGAAATTCTGCCCAGAAGTTGAAAGTGATTTCTGAAAATGCAACTCTATAGGCCCTAATGTGTATGATTCCACTGTTTACTTACTGGAAAAGTTCTGCGGGTTTGTACTCCCTTCCAATTATCACTGGTATTGTACATTGTGCTTTCAGTCCTTCCTGGATGCAGTTTTGGGGGGCAATATAAAACAGCCAGACGTGTTTTGTGGATTAATTACACGTCTGAAAAATTTATATATAGGTCTCCATTAACCCAGCTCAAAACAGTATTGGTGTTCAACTTAAAAAGCTGTTGAGTGCAGATCAGTGATGATAGAGCTAGAGCATTATACTACTCTAGCAGTATAGAGATATATATATAACCTCAGAAGTTATCTCCTAATATGTTGATGAGTCCTGGTGATCAATACATCTACATAATCACACCTGAAACCTCTAACTGCTCTACTATTACAGATCCATACTATAGTGCTGGCTTATTGAAATGAAATTATTCATTAGGACATTACAAGTAAGCATCACATGAGCACAAGCAGATTTTAATCTCCTTCTACCCAATCTGAACAGAACAAAGACATACTATGAAAGAAGACAGTGTAAAAACTGGTAGATTTTGATACTTGGACTTCTGATTACAGCCTATGTTCTACCACCCTTCCCTTTCATTTAAAGAAAATTATCTACAGAAGTTTTATTTTTGTCCAAACTCCTGAAATCCAAATAGCATGTCTCCTGACTAGGTTTTGTTAGTTTCCTGTTAAATTTTTGCCAGAGAGCATTGCTTATTCTTTGATTGAGATTATCAGTGATTTTAGCCAGATCTATTAGCTGGAAAGAGATCTCTCAGGTCCTGAGCAGTTTCTCCTGTACAAGCCCTCTCCTATTAGGCATAAAACTTGCGGGGATAGTTCCAAATTCCCTCTTCATCCCTCTGGGATGTTTCTTAAATCTCTGCACCAGGTCCTCAACAAAGGAATGAGTTCTTGGTTTTGGAATCAACAAGAATAAACTGTTTAGTTTCTTAATTACTGGGCTAGGCTCTCTCCAAAAGGGACTAAGTTTGGAATTCTTTTCCTGGCTACTTTTTCTAATCAAGAGCCAAGCATTTTCTGCTCCCTGGATGGGCACATAATTATTTTCATTTCTTTTGGGCTTCTACTGTCTTTACTTACAGCTCAGAACTGCATTATATTCAGGAATACTGTGCTGAAGGCAGAGATATAACAACACTGCAACAGCTACCTAGAGAGGACTCTGATAATTACCAGTGCCTTTTGCTCAGACACAGGATATCAGAAGTGCAAAAATAAGCTCTGGGAAAGTAATGGATAATAGAACACTAGCAAAGACAACAAATGTTATTTTTATATTCTCGCATTTATAGTCTTCACCAAGACTTTAAGCATTTAATTTGCAGCCTCCAAACTCTGCACCAATCAAGCTCAATTTATTCAAGTGCAAATCCCACAGCAACTTTCAGCATTGCATAAAAGTAATTTCCCATACAGAAGCTGCAAGAGACTAAGATCAATCTGGAAATTTAAATACAATCTACTTCATAAAAATCCTTTCTTCACCAATTCAAATCCTTTTTGCTGGTCCTCTGTCAAAGTCACTCAATTAGCTGGTACTACAATGGCATTGCCAACTCATCCAAACTGTATATGTCTTTCAAAGTACTTTCAAACCAGTGAATTTCTTCCAGTCTTGAAGAAATTTCCTAGCCCTTTCTAATGGTCAGTTCTGTAATTGGAGGTGCAGGAGCATGGATGACATTTTAAACTTGCTTTCTCTTCCTTTTCCTGCCAAATAGCTCTCCTCTATTCCATATAAACAGTTGAAATAATCCAAGTAGTTGAGAACATCTTCCATTCCCCAAAACCTGGGTCAGATCACTTACTGCTCACAGGCAAATCCAAAAAGCATTTCACAGTGAGGTTTTCCTCACTTTAATTATAGCCAGAAACAAAATATATTACATATTTTGCTGCTAATGTTTTACATTGTCTGCTACAGCAGAAAGCTTTAACTACCTTGAACTACCTGTGCTTCAGGGACCAGGGTCAGCACATGTCCTCCAGTTTCTGTCATACTTTTAAAATTATTACCATAAAGGATGTCTAATCAACTCATTACTTAGTTTCTTCTATCTTTAGCTGATACATCACAAAGGCCTACAGACTGACTTTCTGTCAATAACACGCTTTGGTTTTAGCTTGTCCTAGTAATACACGAGATAAAATCTCCCATGTTTTCTGTTATTTTGCAAAACAGCATATGTGGAGAACTGTAGTTACAATCGCTGCTTCCTTCTTTTTCGGTTCTCTCTTCCAAGGCACCCTCTAGATCTCTGATTCACGGCAGCTTCATAGCACTTGTTCTCCTGGGATTACCTTTGCAGCATAAGTTGCAATGAATCCAGTATCCTTGGTCTGGTTTCTGACTAACTGATTCTCGGTCAGCCTCAGTATTCTCAACCATAAGTCTGTCAGGAGTACAGCTCTCCTCTACAGAGCAAAGATTTTCATTTCAAGTGCCAGTGCATTCACTGCCACAGTCCAATGCTAGTATTGTGCACTTGCATTTCTACTTCATTTATTTTGCTTTGAGACACCTTCTCATGTAGAGCTGGCCTTTTCCCTATGTTGTCCCACTGACCTTAGAGGATCATTTTGCCACAATTAAGCAGTATTCTATATGTATAATTGCTGCAGAATTCACCCCTGACATGTTCACCGCATCCTTCCTCCACTATTCTGTGTTTTCTTTTATTTCTCACACACCCTGTAAACTACTGAGCTGCCACCCAGGGGAGAAAACAGAGTCAGCACAAGTATTTCACATATTCTTAGAGCTTCAAATAGGCTACAACATCATGAAACAGTATCGCAAATGATGAAATTTATGGACAGTATTGATTAATTTAGAACTAGACAGGACAGAAAAACTGCAACTACATGAAAGCAACCACTAGATAAATCTAAAGCTAAGTGCCTTAACTAGGTAATTTCACCTCACTGTTTTTATTTGTTTTAATCAAATCTGAAACAATATCAGCCAAGAGTGGGAGGACAATAAGAAATTTAGATTTCTCTCTTAAAACCAAAATTTTTGCTAATTTCTCTTCTAGAAAGTTTTCATGCTTAGAGAAGTCAGATTCTTAGAAATGGAAAGAAAAATCTTGTTCCAAGACTCCATTGGCATACTGTTTTCAAAAAGGTCTTGGAGGAGCATGCGTCAAGCACTTGTTTTAGGTAGACTAGAGACAGTGACAGTGTTCTCTGTCAAAGAAAGACATTTTGACCATCAGAAATTAAAGCATCTCCAAAGTCCTAATAGATTTGCAGGAAGTCAAGGGTTTTTTTTCCTAGAAAATGAAATGCTTTTACAAAACTTCCTGTATTTGAAAACTTAATTTTCTATTAAAAACAAATATGACCAAAACCACTTGATCACTGTTGGCTGGACACACGGTGGCATGTTATGAATCTATTTCTGAAGGCTTCTGACTTACTGTGTTGCTCCTTTGATCACCAAAACTTTGCAGATATCCATTAACTAATAAATCTAGGCAAAAATTTAAAATACACTCCTTTTAAAAAGGAATTTAAGTTCTAGTGTGCTTGGTGCTGCACAAACTTTAATAAAAATCCAGTTCCCTTCACAGTCCTACGGTCTCATAATTTGGATAAGATCCTAAGAATACAATTCCCATTTAATTCAATGGTAAGCACATAACTAAAACCCTGTGCAAGGCATTGAACATTTAGCGCAGTATTCACTAAGTAGATCCAGATGATGGGCCAAATCCAGCTCTGATGTAGGTGGGCAAAATGCCATTGAAATCATTTGAGTTGCAACACTAGAGCTGAATTTGACCTTATATTTTTTGAACATGATGCCAAATGACTGCAAAAACAATGTAGTTTTTACTCAAGTGCAAATGAATGCGGCGGTTTCATCCTAGCCCCTGGAGGACATGTATTCAGAGCACAAAAGCATCACACAGTTTGGCACAGCTTGTAACTGCTTTTCCGCAAAGATCCAGGACTAGAGTGTTCAGGGCGTTGCAGGTCATGAGCGAAGGGAGGCGAAGCAGGATAGCTGCATGGACATGGCTGCACACTGTTTGCCTCTTGCTAACCTCTTGCCAGCACTCGTTTCCTCATTTTCATCATTCACTTCAATGTCTGAAGAACAACAACAGCAATTTGAATTATTTTGAAGTCTCAGTGGATGTGCATTGTTCCTCCCCAGGGCCTACTGAAAGGCAAGTCTATAACTTTGTGTTTATGCTGATAGAACTACAAGCTGAATTTGTCTTAGTGTGGCTATTAACACTCGGCCTGTGTAATGTTTTACCTTCAAAGATGTCAAGGGTCTTTCTGAAGACAAACTTATAGAAGGCAGTGATAAGTGGGACCAGCATTTATAATACATGTACTTGTTAGCCATTCGTATTTTCATGTTTAGAATTTGGCTTCCAGAATTAGTAAGCATAAGGAAATTTTATTGGCTTACTCGAGAATTATATTCAGCCTATGCCTCCAGGGACCTCATTCAGGATATGAAGCCAAGCCTTTACGTTCTCTTTCAAGTCAGTGGCAACATCTTTAATTAGCAGAAATAAGCACAAGACAGGTAAAAACTGAAAACAAAACAAAACAAAACAAAACAAATCCAGATAGCCTGCAAAAAGGCTGCCTGGATCATGAGACTCAGCAACAAGATAAATAGGAATGTAGTCAAGAAAGGCTCAAAATTCTGACTTAAATCTGTGCCTTCTCACTGCTTTATGAGGGTGTCGAGTAAATTTAGCAACAACATCCCCTGACTGCTGCTTCTCCTGTTTACCTTTTCTGTCTTGAGGTAGCAAGAAAAAACAGAAAGCTTTCCACAGAAAAAGGAAAAAATGCACATAATAAGTTGAAAATTCAATAGAGGAAGAAGACACAAGCCTTGTGTTTTTGCTGGTATTTCATAAGAACAACTTTTGTTCTGCTCTTTGTTAATCTCATTTGTACTCTTCCAAACTGTACTGTCACCAGAGAAACTTCCCTGAAAGAAATCACAAGGATAACACCCCAGGGCCCCAGAAGAGCTGAAGAAATAATCTGCAGTAGTACTTGCTCTCTTCTCACATAGAAAATGCAAAAGCTAATTTGTTCCTTACAACCTTCTGCTCCACTCTTTTAGCAGTTTTTATCACCAGTTTAATTCTTCTTCCCAGCATTATCTGATCTGTCCAAATGAGATATGATAGCAGTGTTTGTTTTGCACTGTGTGGATCCCGTACTACCCCAACCTGCAGACCAAATCTACAAAGCAAGCTAAAAAACTGAAGTAAACCCAAAGCAGGCAATACCGATGTGAAGTAAGTAGAAGCAACTCTTTGGTCATGTAGCTAGACTATGAAGGAACAATTATGAAAAACAGAAATGGAAGCTGAGGATTTATCGGGAACTGTC
The DNA here is from genome assembly GCA_034782735.1 of Sagittarius serpentarius. NCBI lineage: Eukaryota > Metazoa > Chordata > Aves > Accipitriformes > Sagittariidae > Sagittarius > Sagittarius serpentarius. The sequence continues at coordinate 66,850,928 of JAVKLA010000074.1, forward strand.
CCAAAACCAAGTGAAATTAAGCATCTAAATTCATTAACCCAGTTTTGACCATCTTGATTTACTCCTCTTCAGGCTTCTGATTTGGGATTTTTAATTTTAATTAGGAGTACATGCCACTCAGTGTTTTCCAAGATATTGTAGAAGACAAAGGTTCAGATCTCACAATTCATTTACATATCTTTCAAAGAATCTACTCAACCAACAGCACGTAATATTGTTATATCTACATAAACTTACTTCATCTGCTTGCAATGACATGAGAATTAGATTCTTCACAAGAACTTTTAAAACTGCTGCTGAATAAACATTTTAGATTTATTTTCTGATAGGTGGCAGATATACTTTTTATTGCCCTTTTCACTCCAACAGGTATCAGGAAATAGATACAAAAACCATCATTGAAAACAAGCAATGTATTACTCTATGAGCCAAAACTTAGTCTTTTCAAATAAAAAGATGTGCAACATAGTTCTTTTAAAAACATACTTTGCAACCTTTTTTTTCCCTCCAACTCATTTTTTTCTTACAGATAGGATGTCTGGAAAACTGTAGTAAACTGGTTTCCAACTCCAGTAAGCCCCCCTAGGAAAGCAGCTTTCAGTTCCAGGAGAAAATTTTTACTTAGTGGCTAAAAGACTTCCAAGTTCATGATCCAGAACAGGCCAAGAGCACTTAAAAGTCAACAACATCATAAATTAGCTAAGTAAAACCAAAGTACTCAAGTATCTGAGGTTGATTTCGGGGATATCAAATCAGAACTTAACTCAGACTTCCAAACCCTATTTAATTTTCTTATAGAAATTCTGTCTTAAAAACCAGTTTGTACCAAAATACTATATCCCACAAAACCCACCAGTGAAACCTTGAACAGACTTTTGCATTACAAAGGCCAAACTTTTTTTTCCCGCTTGACCATCTTTTTGCTAAATCATACTTCAAACACAGAGCTTTTTTTTGAGAAATTAAAAGACAGTCACAAACTACCCTCATTTTAGATTGACTTTGACATTTCATAAGGATGTTAGAGCTAAGTCTAGCCAACTCTTCTGTGGAAGAGTTCCAACCCAGGATTCTGTGGCACGCAGGGCTGATGGATAGGTCACATTCTTTCCTCTAGCCATACAAATTGATGTCCTAATATGGTGCTAGGTAGCACTATTCTGTGAACCGACTCTTTTTTCATATGTAACTGTTTATGACTAAATATCACTGTACTGTTTGACAAAAATGTGGTGTTAACCCATTATTTGGCAAATCCAGGGCATGAGCTGCCTAAGTCCCACAGCCATGTCAACCAGCCTGTTTCAGTTCAGTTCATACATCAAACTTCATGTACTGCTGCTGCTAGAGAGGATATAGATCTTAATGTATCTTTTAAAGATGCTTTTGCTTTCTGAGTAGGGTACCATTAAAGTTAAGGAAACCTTTGAAAACAATCAATAGAGTATTCATTTGTAAAAGCTCTGTGAGATCCTTTAGAAGAAAGGTTCCAGATCTGTATGAAGAATTATTTAATGAGACAAAATTTAAAATCTTTGCCCTGTGCTGCAGGTAATTCAGACTGCCCTAATCCCTAATCTGCTGATTGCTGTAAGAATATATGGGTGATTCTTTCTTTGCAGTGTACCCTTCACACCTTCCTTCTTCCTCTTTCTTTATGGGCATTACTGCTGCACCAGGATCCATGAATGAGAATTCACTGAGACAGGGCACCTATTTCTTCAGGGGACTGAAAGCCAGAAACTTGGACTGCAGTACCGAATGTACCGTTAACATCCTGTGACAGTTTTAATCTGTATGCCTCAGTTTCACCTAGAAGAAAATATATGGCAATATTTTTCCATGCTTATGACATGTCTTGACATAATTAAACTGTGGCATCCAAGTGTCTTTTATTATCCCTTTCATATTTCACAGATAAACAGATCGTATATAGGCAAGCAGATTTTCTTTCCAAAAAATGTAAAGCAGCAATGAGGGGAAAAAAAATCCCACCTCCTTATCATGTGATCCTCCAAAATTTCTTTTTTGTCTTGGTGTTGCAGTCACTTAATGTAGTATCACCCTCAGATGACGCTTCTATCTGTAGTCACTTGTAATTCCTGTGTCTCCCCTGAATACCCTTGGGGTTATCAATCTCTTGGATTTAGCTCAACTTCTTACTGCAGTCCAAGATTTTTAAAAATAGCAGCACTAGGGATCTCTAATAAAAGAATATATTTTACATTTATTTCTTGCCATCCATTTTTACTGGCAATTTGATGACATTCTGAAAACATCTGGCACTAAGCAAGCAATGTGATTGGGCTAATTAACAACGATGTTCTTAAATACTGCACAGTATTGAAAAAAATCCTCTAATAACAGGCAACCAATCTTCATGACAGGAAAGCCATAGAACTCTGTAAACATTAAAGCTATATTTTCCCAAGCATTTCAGGTTTAGCTTATTATAATAGGATATCTGTTGAAGCTGCACTCCCAGGTTTAGACTGTCTTTATAAATAGTATAATACAGTACAATAGGAAGGTATCAAATTTATCATGAACGCATTTCATGACAAGGAGCACCCTCTTGATTAACTGCCAAATGAAGCAAAGAAATAGCTCAAAATCTGAGGGGGCAGGGTGAGTTTTGTTCTGCACTTTTCCCACCCCCTGTCTCTCTAGCTTCTCTGTTTTCTTATGTATTCTATCCTGCAGAAAGACATTTTGCTTTCCTCTTCCCTGATCTCCAATTTGTCCATCTCACATGAAAGATAAGAAAAACGGGCCAGGTAGCAAAGGCAGAGCTTGCTATGGTTAAGACAGCAGAAGAATTATTGGGCAGTATGGGAGCAGAGCCTTGCCTCCCCTCCATAGTGCTGCTGCCTGCACAACTTTCCCTCCCTTTTAGGGGGGCAGGTTATGGCCAGGAGGAGGGGCAGCCCCCAAGAGATACACTTTCACACTCCAGTCAATTTGCAGACATCAAACAGCTCCATGGGGTTCTTGTCCTAACACTATCCCATTTGTTGTCATCTTAGGCTCTGGAGGAAACTTTTGAGTAATGCTAAGTTTACT
>JAVKLA010000074.1:66863994-66874376 GCA_034782735.1 Sagittarius serpentarius
GTTGACACAATATATAACAACATCCAACAAGCTTAATACTCTACATAATATATTTCAACATCAGAGCCACAATTATTTTTAGCCATCTAATTCTCTAAGCCTTTCTGTGTTATTGTAAGGAACTTTGGCCACCACATCTGACCCCTGCCCCCCCAAAGTAAGCTAATAACTGTCAAGAGCTCAGAACTTACTACAGAGCAGACTGGGAGATTGCCATCAACCCCAACAGTCTACAGAGCACCTCCTGCTAGTGACAAGCAGAAAGAGGCTGAGATTTTCAGTCTGATACAAACTTAACAGCCTTAAAATATTTGCAAAGGTGAATTTGAATGCCATTGTAATTCACCTATTTAATACAAATTTAAATCTAAGTGAGACAGCAAAATATGCCTGCCTATTAGGGTCGTGTCCCTGTTTCAAGGATTTCAGCCCTTCCCTAACTAAAGGAATTTGCAAAACTCCTGCCCATTTCACTGTGAGAAGAATCAGATGCTTTCAGATCTTTACCAGGGACTACACCCTGCTATGCATGTTTTTACATGAGAATCATCCATATCCAAAAGTATCTTTGCAATAGGAATTAATATAAGAAGTGAGGCCCATAACACAGAATCCAGACTAGATAGTCAGTACTGTTTTCTCAACCCCTAGCATTTGGCCATTTTACTTAGTCCCAACAGGCTAGTTATAATCGATTTCATAGGCTTCAGGATGTAGGAAAGATCAGTCAACAAGATTTAGCTGAAAAAATAACAAATGTGCAAGTGGAGCAGGGTGTCCTGCTTGCTTCATTAACAAGCCCTAAGCATACACGTGCTTCAGCTGAGTGTCACACACGATCACACTGTAGGACACTGTAGTAACCAAAGCAGCTCTCGCTGCATTTGCTTGTGTCCTTATCAGACTGTGCTGTGCCTTCTTCCCAGTAAAAATAGTCAAATTCTCCACTGGGGTATACCCTACAAAACACTGAAGTCATGCTATACAACCATTTCTAACACTTCCATAATTAGCTTGAGCTCTGGCTTGGAGGGTGTTGGGGAAGGAGCAGGAGGAGAGAAAAAGCTGTGTGTTAAATATCGTACGGCTTCCGCTGTTTTATATGTAACATCAGAAAGAGAGAACTTCTGCATAAGGTTGTTCTCATGGTTTTCATTATCGCATATAGTTAATCAGAAACACTTCAACCCCAGGCAACCAACACACTGCAAAGAGAATATTAAGAGGATATAAAAGCATCCTACTCACTTGGAAACTAATTAACTTGGTTAAAAATGAAACAGTTTTTTAAAAAGTACTGTAGTGTCAGGAAGGGCTTATTGATACCTCAGATTTACTATGTGCAAATTTTGCTTCTGTTGAAGGTAATGGCAAAAGTCCGTCTCCAGTGCAGGCATTAGACTTGAAATAAAAGGGATAGAGATATAGTGGCTCAGGTTTTTAAAAAAACAGGCTTTAGGTGCCTGAAGCTAGTTTAGGACCAATTTAGGCATTTAATTCCAAATTAATAGCCCCAAAAATCCTTCTTCAACAACTTCCTAAACTTTGCAGTGCCTCTATTATTGTGAATATCTATTTCCAGTTTGGCACAGACTAAACAGCTTATTTCTTAAGTGTTATACTGCTCCCTACTTAACTTACTATTTACCTATGGCCAGATATTGACCCAACACTCTGGGGCCAAGACCATCCCATCAAGCTGTGGCAGTCTACAGTGTAGGTTCCCCATTTTGACATCATCAGCAAGAATCATTCTATGGTCAAGGGAGATGAAGTCACTGTAGTTAATGGAGTTTGGGACACAAACCACCTTCTGCCAAGACTTGCTCAGAAGAATTATGGTATAGATTCCACTCAGTCTATTGTCAACAGGACAAGTACCTCAGACATTGATACTTAGAGGTAAGTAAGAAGAGCTCTGCATTTGGGGTCACTCTTTTATCAAGCACTCATTTTCTGAGCATATCTACTGAACACCAGCTGAAGCAGGATCTGCATAAAATGCAGTAACAATTCCTTTCATTTAGAAAACGCCTGGAAGAACTGCCTTCCCTTTTATACCCAGAGATCACAGCACACATGCAGATTATGAAAGAATTCTTTTCTGTCTGAGGACATTTGAATTCATGTCCCCAGATGTGCCAAAGCCTTCCATGTATTGGTTAGTCTGATGATTATGTCAGAAAAGGAATTGATGACTTCAGTCCCTCTTGATGAAGCTGTTCCACTAAACAAACAAGCAAAAAAATAAAAAAGTATCAAGGTGGAAGAAGACAGCAAGAAGGAGCAAGACTTTTTGCAGCATGGCGTGCAAAACCCCAGTCTCCTGAACAGACTCCAGAAGCAAGCAAATTCATTCTTCCTCTTCTGCAGGAAACGTACCTTTCCGCACAAGCCCGCATTCCCACCTCTCATGAGATGGCCATGCCTGAGTGTCCCACCCACTTGGCACTCTATGGGGTTTCCAAATTGAGATCCCTCTGAAATCCTGAATAAAATATATAAAACATGCAAGAGCAGAATAAAACCCACCTTTGTTCACCACATTTCACCCAGACTAGCCTGGGTGGCTCTAATAAGCTGGTTTGGATTCCACCTTGAGGTTTTTCTCTGTATGGAATTGATATTAATTCTGGGTTATTTTCCAGGCACCAGATTGATAAAAACAATGTAGCTTCCTTAAGATGTGCTCAGACTCTGCCAATTTCAGTCCTGACCTTGCACTGAAAGCTGGCTAGACCCTATATCTATACGGGAAGCCAATGAAATTCTCAGCAAGTGCCTTAATATGTTATGGGACTTTCTGAAGAATGGAGTCCCTAATTTGAAATTCTCCCTTGCTGACATGGATTAAAATTAGAATAGGAAAAATGAATAAATATTTCTATTTAAAAAAATCACATCAAATCCTACATTAGAGTATTTTTGGACATAGCATCACAATGATTTAAACAAGGATCTCAAAAACTTAGTACAGAATAGGTCACAAGTCTTTAAAATTGTTACTGATGCTTATTGTGTACTGGGATTATTCTGTTGCACTGATTAATAATAGATAGAGCACATTAGAGTGGTTTTATTTACTCAGCTTTCTCTCACATGAAACTAATCCACACATACATTATTGATAAATAATGCACACCTCTCCAGTTCACAGCATCTAAATTATGCAGAATTAGGAACAGCTGACAAACTAATACACATAACTGTTTATCCTAGTAGATATCACTGTGTTTGTTGCCAGCATGCTTGGTGAACTGCAGTTTTGAGTAAAACTTGCAGTTTTATGTAAAGGTGGTGTTTTTCCACAGATGCCAGAATGTTTGGCATTCAGATTGATACCACTCTCATTACTCTTTTGCTCAGATAAAATATATTATAATTAACTTAACTATATACAGAAGCATCATTTGAAAGCAATAATGCAGCTTTATAAAAATAAAAAGTTTTGTAGTATTTTAGAGTATATTAACTTGCAAATGTTTCAGTAATGCATTGCACTATAGTTGTTCCCTCAACAATAAATAACCTTCTACCAACGCTCACTCCTGCCTTGTTTTTACAAAGCAAAGCGTTTATTTTCATCTAGGAACTAAACACATTGTCAAGCAACATCTCTCAACAGTCATGAAGTATTTAGCACAATATTCACCTGAGAGCATCACCTAGTACAGATTTTCAAAGCAATAATCTTAGGTTACATTTGCATTGGGTTTCCAAGAGGAAGTATGAGTTTTCCTCTGCAGATACACAAGACCAAATTCACCTCGTCAGTTCACCTAATTCACGTCTGGAATGAATTTGGGCTATTCTCTATTCAACTGTGTTGAATTAGACTTTGCATCTTCAGCTTTATTTAGATGGAAATAATTACCTGAGAAAAGCCCACAGAATATTCATTGTTTAATATTACAGTATTACAGAGAACTATGCAAAATTTTGCATTAAGTTCATTATATACTGTATGTTCTGCCAGTTATGACTGGACGGTTTAGGTGAGCAATTCACAGGGCCAATAATGTACATTGTGGGGTTTGGGGCTTTTTTGATCACTGGGGCAATACAAGTACGAGACGAAAGCTTAAAACCCTAAAAGCAAGCCATTCTTCAAATACTGAAATCTAAATCCCATTTTATTATGCTGTCAATGAACTGCTGAGATTCTCCTTTGCTTGTTAACATGATAGCAGACAGATGAGAAGAAATAAAAAGTACTGGCCTGTGAAAGGCAAATCACAAGGGGAGATTGAAGGGATTTCTCGAGTTACTCAGGTGAGTCTTTAAGCCCCAGCCAGTGACCCAGCCAGTGGTCAGAACGGTGCAGGTTCCGTTTGGTTGCTCCGAACTTTTAGACATGGTATCCAACTGTCTGCCCAAAAGGCTGAGAATTTGCAGTTTCTTTGTAAGCTTACTGCACAATAAACAAAAGAAGGGAATTTGATACTAACTAAACAGAGAATGAATAGTCAATAACATCGTATAAACTTTTTCAAGTCACAAATCTTTATGCAGCAGGAGCAACTTTGCATGTTACTGGAGTCTTTTACTGCAGAGACTTTTTATTCCCTTCCCTCATTTTTTAGGTGTAAAGTATATTTTTCTAAAATGAAGCCCTCAACTGTTGGCAGATAACAGCACTGAATCCCTAACTTCTATAAAAGAAAGGTAAACCATAGACTAAATACATGTTAAAGTGAATGAAGAAAACTGAAAGGACTATGGTTACAGAGATACTTAAATATTCTACAAGACCGCAAAATAATTATTTTATGACTTTCAACATGGGTGGCATAATGTTTAGGAAATACATGATTCCATTTTTTTCCCATTGTTGAATCTCAAATTCTTAAATTTAAAAAAGCATTTGAAGTACCACAACCAACATTTTGAATAACTGTAACAAGTTCCATCCTATCATAACTCAACAACTATGAAATGAGGTGGCATGTAAAGAAGAAACACAGAGGGCAAAATGCAAATACAAGGATATTTGTACAATAGTTCTGAGAGCAGTTAACTAGAGTTTATAGACCTAAACCTGAATAGTCTCACAGTGGAAACATTATTGTATGCATCATGGTGTGTATTTCTCAGAATGCGTTAGCTGTCAAGTTTAAGTAATACCTTACATGCCCTTTTCAAACTTGCAGAATTAGCTTTATGAAACCCAGCTGTTCAAAATAAACCCTAGACTAGCAGTGCCATCTAGCATCTTTAAAAAAAAAACAACAACAAAATCTCTGTGCACTTACAGAATTGGTAGGTTAGCATTTATTAAGACTATCAATCTCTGTAATAGATCCATGCATCAAGTCGTAACCCTCAAGTGAGCAACAGGACATGTTTTGATAATCAGTGTATTACCAAATATAACATCTGTACACGTCACAAACCGTCTGGACAATAAAAGTGTCAGACAAAACTCTTTAGCCTTTGGAAGAGCTGAACTGAGACTGGGAAAAAGAGGGCTGCATTTACTCATGCAGTGTTGGGTTATAATACTTGGATAGTGTGAAGCTGTGATAAAGGTGGGAAGAAGGAACAGCATGAGGTTTTCTTCCTAAGCAATATAAAATACGCAGAACGCTTTAGGTGACCGAAGAAAATATTTGCTTATGCCAGTAAAGAGAAACATCTGCTTTGCATGGCTTAATAAATGAATTCCCCATTCTGAAATCTAACAGACTTCTGCTTTGCACAGGTATATATTGACATGAATGCATATGAAATATATTCATTTGCTCCTCTCTATATGGAGTTAAAAGGCTTGAGATTTGCAAAAGCATAACAGTGAGCAAAATTTCACCCACTTTTATTGTTTGTTGAACAGAATGAATTGCTTGGCATTGCATAAGACAGAACATGAAAACAAATACTGCCTCTCAGAGCCTACAGTATAGAAGACAGGCTCTGAAATGACAGGATGTACTGGGAAGCCTTGAAACACAGTCATTAATTATCGTCATTGTTAGGAGCAAGCCTTTAGAAAGAACTTGAGTGCAAACAAGGATGGGAAGATGCTGTAGCACAAGGAGTTCTGAGGAAGAGAAATGAGATGAGTTATTATTACAAGCTTAGCCACAGCAGCCCCTTGGCACAACAGTGTATAGATACAGATATAGGCACACACCTTTGCCCATAGCTAAGAATCATTTCTATATTGCATAAAACAGAGGAATTAATTATATCACAGGCATGATAATTAGATTATGAATCTTTCAGATGAAAGCCCCTGAAGAACCATTACACTGTGAAAAATTATTAATGCCTTGGTGACTTCAAACAGATTTCATGTGCCACTGTTTTCCCCTGTTCTTGTGCATTTTTGTGTGGACGTTCCCTGAGAAAAGTTTCACTGATCTAGAATTGTAAACTTAAGATACAGCTTGCAATACCCTAGATTATGCTGTCCATGAAGCAAAATTCTTCCCTCTCCCCAGCTAAGTTTTCTTGGGATAGAAACAAAAATAGAGTGCAAAGATTTAAACAAATACCTCTGGAGCAAAACTAACCCCACTGAGTCTAGATGCCCAGTCACCCAGCTCAGATAACCAGTGTGTCCAGTCCATGACACACCACGAGTAAACTTTGTTTCCACAGAAACACGTACAAAACAAACCAATCAAGAGACAGTTTAATATAATATTCTGCATCTGGCTTACATGTTAAAAATAGACTGAGTCACATCCATGTAACTGCTTGGCAGCCACTGTGAAGTCACCTGAACTATCTCAAAATCATTGCTGTGTTAGCAGCCCCAATAGAAAAGTGCTGTATCTAGCTATATATTTAGGTGATTTTCTTTCAGGGAACAAGTGCCTTTTATCAGTCAAAAGCCACACTTTGTTGTTATTATCTACTTATTACGACTGGTATTACATAAGGTTTTTTGAGCTTCAACTATGGCACAGCATTCAGCTGAGTTAGATAGAAACACTAAATACATATCCATGATATTCTCATTTTCCATGTCAGGACTTGGACTGTTTGATGTTTATTTTTCCAAAACACTTTTTTTGCTAGAGAGAAATGCTACTTTGTAAGAATAGTTATTTTTAAAATATAACACATCTGCAGTACATTCAAAAAGACCAGCAGGTTTTACATACAGAAGTGGAAAAGCAAACTGTCAGCACTATAGTCTGTTAACATGTTTTTACCTTTGCAAAAAAATAAACAAACGGTGGCAGCATGCCGTGTGTTTTCCAGTACAATCACCCTAACTTTAGACCTACCAACAGAAAGGAACAATATGCACTTTTAAAGAGCGTCTAAAGGAAATGTGGGAATGGAGACATGGCAGATGTTTTACAGGGCTCCCTTCTGCCTTTAGTTGCTTATTTCAAGTTTGCTGGAAAGGAAATGCTATGAGGTGGTAACCCAGCGAATGTTTTCTTTTCACACTCTTTTCAACTTTCTGTTTAAATGCAAGTTAGTATCTTCCTTTTTTGCTGTGTTCTAATTAAGAAACTTATTTTCCCTTCGTATTTTATTTCTGTTACAGCAGGCTGGCGTGATTAGGAATTCATCCCCACTGGGTGAGTCTCTGCTTAAAGACCTAGGGAGGCAAAGTACCTTGTATACACTAGTATAGCTATTTATGCAGTTCGCATCAGTTTATTCAGAAGACTCATCATATCCCTGCAGAGCTCAGGGCTTGATATGAGAGTGCTCCCATTTGTTAAGGATCACTCCTTTAATGCTTAAATAGTAAGAATGTTTCCAAAGGAAACCAGCAGCAGAGAATAAAATACAGGGCGGGGGGAATACATTCAAACTAGACACCCACACACACAACTAACCCCCTGGCACAAAACTGATTAGCCGCCTAAGGCCGCTGAGAGCATAGGCACAGGATGTTTTCCTAAAGGGAGAAGGGGCTAGCTTGACCTTTTAATTTATAAAGGGAAACCACACACCCAGGTGTTGCAGCTCTGCTCACTAGGAGCAATTAGGACATAATCTGGGTTGTTTATTTTGTTGGGTTCAGAGGTCCATGCTGAAAGATCAAAAAAGTCTTATAGTCACTCAGTAAGCTCCATGCATGTGATGTTTTTCAACTGGCTTTTGTGTTGGTACTGTCTGGTTATTTGTTTGTTTGGAAAGAAAAAACAGTCTCTTTAAATAGGAAATCCCACTTGGGCTACAACAAGGCAAATTGCCCCTTTATGTTAAAGCCGGATTTTAAAGGAAAAGAAGCTTGAAAGGAAAGATACGCCTGTACAGTGAGCAGCAGCAATTCAGTTGAAGGTGAATTCTTAGAACTGATACAGCCAATCCTTTCTAGATGAATCTGCTTTTATTGAATACTTCGTGACTTAAGGTATATTGTTATAAACAGACATAGTAAAGAGATTGATTTAGTAGATTTTAAACCAGTAACAGGCTTCAGAGGCTAGAACAATTCTGCTTGTTATCTATAGAGACATATAAAAGAAAACATATAGCCATCAATTGCAACGGGTGCTTTAAGGGACTCTTCTGGGCAACAGCGACACCAAAGTCACAGCCAAAGTTGCACAATTACCTCTGCAACTTTCCCAGAATGAAAGAGTCAAGCTTGCATGGCTCTTCTGACCCAAATTGTGCCAGCATGGCAAAGAAAGTTGGGCAGTATTTCAAACAAGCAATAAAAAAACGTTTCTCAGGCTGTCAGCACAGAATCAATAGTAAGAGAAATAGGTGTTCCCATCCTCTGGTATCTTCAATCTCTCCAAAGATTTACAGGTGCTGTCCTAAAAGTGGTGCCTATTAAGTGTGGTCTCAGGTTTCTTTGAAACAGTCTTGCATTGAAGATGTGCACAGTAGACCCTTTGGCCTTGATATTAGTTCAAGGATAAATCTGACTGGAACAGCTTAGGTTAGGTTTTGGGTTTTTTTTTAATGGAGGTGGAATATAGTACTTAAAGGGTGATTGCTTCCGTCATCCCCCCCCCGGAAATGTAGGTCCTTCTGTGGGACAAGACTTATCATTTATTATATGGATATGCAACTTTTAGCATATTGTAATATCTTGGACAATCTTCAAGCAAGAAAGAAATTCTTCCCCTCTACTACAGTGCTTAGTAGTTGATCTGTCATCAACTACCCACAAGAGAGAAGGAGGGTAAAAATAGCCATTCTTCACAACAAATTCCTTTCCAAATCTTTCAGATTCCCTGTCAATGCCTTTTCTGTGGCTACTGTTCTTGCAGCTACAGGGAACCTTGGCCAACAGGATGGCAGACCAGCCATACAGTGGAAACTCTCTGAAATCTTGAGACTGGCACAGAAAGATGTCAAAACCCGCCAACAGTTACATTACTGCAATGACTAACAACAGGCTGGGATACTGCAATCTGGTCACTACTTTTGCAAAGACATGTACACAACCTCAACATACTGTTAGCCTGATCCAGAAAACACTGATATTAACGGAGACCTTTTTCCAGTTTATGTGACAGACCTTTGGCTCAGGAACTGTAAACAGCCTTGTTTGTGTAAGTAGGGTTTCTTTCAGTGTGTGAACTTAAATCATGAAGATTATGACAGCAGCACCTACCTGGGACATGTTGGGATATGGCAGCCAAAAGCATTAGAACAGAATTAATACAGGGTGTTTGCTTTCTTGAAATATTCTGCTTATTTCTAATGTTTGCTGACATTTAATCTTACATCAACAAGAAAATTTAAATAAAGACAAACTGGCTGTTTAGTCTTGTCTTCACTATTTAGAAATTTCCTCTCTAAGGTTTTCATGGAAAGAAAATAAAACCAAGTCTAACACCTCAAACTTGCAGAACAACCCATAAGCCTAGACATGTCCATTTCTTTTTTTTCTTTTTTTTTTTCCACAAAAATGAAGCAAGTATGTTTTTCTACAGGAAATGGCATATGAAAAATTTGGCACTGTAAGATCTGATTCACTGCAATGTCTTCTTTTTCCATTCCATTTGGACTAACACGAAGACCAGTGATGTAGAAATGCCAGCCCTCATTTTATATGACATTAATATTTTCCACAGCTTTGATACTCTAAGACAAAAATTACAACAGAATCAGTTCTGCTATCTTTAGCTCCAGTGAAGAAAAACTACAGCATTCTATAAGATTCACAAAACTCATTTTTCTTTCATCAGAGCTAAAAGCTAATTTGCCATGGCACAAACAGGAAAGAGAGAGAAAATCTGTTTCTGAATGCATCTGTTGGTTATGAACACAAATTAAGCTGAGTTTTTGTTCTTTTTAACTGATGGAAAAGTTTAAAATCTCAAAAATACAGTAAGAGAAGAAAATAAAATTTAGAAGTTTCAACATTTCATCCAAAAATAAATGTCCTGAACTTAGACACCAATTCCTTCACTTCTGTGTAACTGGAACATGTTTTCATTGTTTCAGTTTTG
>JAVKLA010000074.1:67079598-67090782 GCA_034782735.1 Sagittarius serpentarius
CTTAAGATTTAGTTTTTATTTTCTCATCCTACCCTGATTTGACTCATAATTAATTTAATTTTCCCCAAGTTGAGTATATTTTGCGTGATGGTGAATGGTAAGTGATCTCTCTCTGTCCTTATCTCGACCCACAAGCCTTTCGTTATATTTTCTCTCCCCAGCCCAGCTGAGGAGGGGAGTAACAGAGCGGCTTTGGTGGGCACCTGGCATCCAGCCAGGGTCAAGCCGCCACAAGAACACTCACTGTTCTTTAATTAGGAAAGCCAGCTGGGATTTGAAAATTTCTTTGAAGGAAGCACAGAAGCAATGTTTAGAAAACATATGAAATCCCATCTTGTCTTTGAGCTGTCACTCAGGCTCTGAGTCTTTTGCCCCATATTCTGTTCGCCATTCCTATTTTGGACCTGTGATATCCGATTCCTGTTTCTGTAATTTCCATCTTTTGTTCACAAGTCTATTCTCTTCACAATAACACTATTCAGATAAGGTATGTCTCCAGGTTGTCAGCTACTACTGGTTTTTTTTTCTCTCCTTGTAAAGATCCCATTAGTGCTTTGGGATTCTCTGATACAAACGTACAAAGCAAGAGCCCTCTGCTGAAATATTGCAGCTCACTTTTCAGGACTGCGTCAGATAGCATTAGCAGGGAGTTTTTATAGTTTACCTTGCAAATGATGGAAACCACTCTCTGTTAAACAAAAGAATGAAGGGAGCCCAGCTAAAGATATATTTATAGTACACTGCTTGTGCGTTATAGTGTCCTGGCACTGGAGGAAAAATGTAAGAGGATTATTCCTAGATAAGGCACCTTGCAAATATAACATGCATATTGTGACACTTTGCCCATATAATCATTATTCAGTTAAAAATGGTATACTTTCAAGGTTTAAAAAGTAAAAAGATCAGAGTAATGACCTTAAACTGCACAGAAAAAGACACAACATATCTTTATTATGTCTCCTCTCAGCACGGGGCGGTGGGGGGTATTGTATTTTTTTTTAAATACACATTGCCCAGCAAATTGGATCAGGACTGCTGCAATGTAAGTAACAAATGTATAAGAAACCCCACTGTATTCAAATAATTTTAATAACAATAACAATAAGAGGTTGATGGTTTGTACTCTAGGTCTTGGATAGAAATATATGATGCATATTCATATAGCAAAGCCCCAAGACCTACACTCCTGGTTCCTTGCCAGCCATTTGCTTTGTGACTTTCAGCAGATCACTTATATCTACAGATATGTCCCCTTATTTACCTGTAACATGGGAATGCTACCATATGCATCAAAAAGACTTGATTCAGAGGTGTAATTTCATTTAACAGTACTTGAAATTTTTGGCTGAAAAAGGTTTCATCCATGTCCAAGCTCTGCACTCCAACTAGTTATCAATAAAAAAAAAAATTCAGTGAGGTCCCACAGGCATATATTGTTGGATAAAATTTACAATGCAACAAACCAAGTGGTATAACTAACACTGATTGTGTAGTTTCAAGCTTTTTAAATATTATTTAATATTTTCATAGTGCTTAAAACAAAATAGTGATTGGAAATTTGATACCAGCCATAACCATAGCTGAATAATTATTTTAGCACTTATCCAATAGCTTAGGACACGAAGTAATCAAAGTAGTCTTCATCTGTAACCAAACTGATAATAATTTTGAAAAACATTTGTTAAAATGTAATACCAAGATCACACTTGTTTAATAGCCAGGCATTTTCTTAGTAGTTTATCACATCTTAATTTACAAAAAAATAAAGAAAACTAACAGTTCCTATAAAAAGCTGGATCTGCATATTCTAACTGGGTATCAGGAGCTTGTTTACCTTAAAACCAATTTCTTTTTAGTTTTTAGAGTAACAAAGCCCCAGCCACAACTAATTGGAAAAGCAAGCAAGGGCATTTAGGTCACTTACTATAAACAGCTGCATATTTAAACAGCACCAGTGACTGGTATATTGTGGATACTCTAAAGTCTAAATATCTAAATTCTAAACATCTAAATTCATACTTCTGAAGTCCACGAAAAACATAGTTTAGGATGCACTGTGTGCAACATACAAAGACATGCTTCAACAGAGTATTTACTGAATTTAGTTAGGTGGTGTTAAACTCAACTGCATTAAGAACTGAGGTTAAGCTGTGCCTGAGTGCCCTGCTGAGCCGCGGGGTAATCATTGCTTGCACTTGCTAATGTGGAAGTCTGGTGCAGTCAGAGCTGGAAACATGATTCTAACAGCTTTTTTTTAAGGAAAATAAGCACCAATAAGCACTCTTCTGAGCAATGAAATATGATTTCTTTGGCCTTACTGACCCATTTCTCTTGGTCCTCTCGAGCACTTCTGGTCTCAACAGTCAGCACTACCAAGACACCAAGCAGAGGAAGCATATCTGCTAGTCATGGCACCTACCCCCTGGCAGACTCCAGCAGCAGTTGTTGGCTGTAGTTTCAGCTTTATCTAAGGATATGTCACATATGTAGGCTGTTATGTGATCTATCTTTGCTGCTTTCCCTTCCTAAAAGCTTTCTCCATTCCCTGAACTTCTACGCTTTTTTCACATTTGTGAATTAGGTGCCGTATGACTTGATCATGAAATACCTACATAGGCTGTTTTACAGGCCCCAGGGTGGGAGCTAGGGCTCTCCTGATGTTTGTGTGCTTTCTGCCTCCAAGCAGGCACGACAGGAAAACTAATTACCATATGGGCACATCTATATGCTGGGACCGTGATTTCAGTGGAGGAAGGCCAGATGTGCAAGCACAGTCTCTTGCTTGCCTTTCCAAATTGTGTTGCTGCTTGCCGCTCAAGTAGGAAGCTTCTTACGCATAAGAATTGTAAAGTAAGGACACTGAGAAACCTGTTTTCAAATGCTGATCTTTGACCTGTTTCCCCAGAGCCTGTCAGAACCACAGAAGCTGCGTTTGTGGCTTGCCACCCATACACAGCACGTTTCACATCAGGGAAGATTCAGGGACATGTTTGATTTGTCACGTTCGCAGTCACGGGGCATTTGCAGGTGCAAGTCAAAGCCTCAAAGGCAAAGGAAAGACTCACCAGTGCACATTAAAGAGGATCCTTTTGATCCCCGAAGGTGCACTAATGCACTGCTGCCGAGAAAACTGCCCTCCTGTGTATTTGGGAACATGCTATGAGCAACATCAGACACAGCTGGACAAGCAGAAAACAGCAGCTAGCTTCTTTGAAACCCAGCTTCATACTTGAAACAATACTAGTTGGATAAAACAGTAGACTTACCAAAACACACTGAAATCAGAAAAAAAGCCATTTCAATGGAGACCGAAGCAGGCCGGAAATGATCATCTGAATACCTGCACATCATTTTGTGTATATGGTAACTATCGTACCCATTTTTTGAAGGCGTTTGGCCTTCTCATTCATCTGATGAGACTTTTCCGTAGACTTTCTGAATTCATTCAGAGACAAATCCTACTTCCTAGACTTGCTCCTACTGTAGGAGGCAAATACTATGACAGGCAGTGAATTTAGCCTCCAGTTCAACCTTTGGGCTGCTCCAGCTCATCAATGTAAACAGAGCTGTTATGATTAATCTTAAGTATTGCTATAAAGGTAGAGGGGCAATTTAGGGAATGTGGGTCTGGTCCAAACTTACTTTGTCTTTTTGTTTAGCTTCAGTGCACCTTGAAAGAGCCCCTAAATTGGCGCTGGCTTCCCCATAAATTACATACAAGACTTCTTCAGAGCTTTAATATGTTCAGAGAGGATTTTATTTTGTTCTAACAAAATGATCAATGAATCAACTCCATTCCACCCTTTACACCTATATAGAAATACTCTGTAAATATTTACAAATAAAAGGAGAAAAGGAACTTGAGAAATACATGTTTTGGGGGTGGGGGAGCTGCTCTAAAATTTTACAGCACGTTACAGGAAGTATCTTAGAAAGCTGGAGACAGATGTAATAATGGAATATGTCCAATTCAGTATCTTGTCTTTACCAAAGACAGTGCTCTTTCTAATTGGAAGTGGACCACACCTCATTCTGCGTGATTAATGAATGAATAATTCCATGAGTTTTAAGCTCCTTTTCTACTCATCACACATCTGTGAATACATCATTTTCACTGAACTTACTTGATATTCATTGAACTGAGATACTTGCTTAATTCATCAAGTATTTTTGCATATCTGAGATTTGAGCTACGCTACTGAGTTGTGATCAGTTGGATGAGTGACCAAGCATGTGATGTGCTTGAAAACACAGGTCATGCCCACTGAAAACTTATTGGCCTAATCTATTCTCTGCTTGAAAGGGAACTCAAGAATTTCTACCATGCGTTTTCTACATACACCTCTAAATGGTTTTCCCATGAAAATCCCAAGCTTCAAATGCATACAGGTTCAGATAAACTGCTTAGAAAAATCTGCACATTATTACCTGATTTTTAATCACAATCGGTTGAAAGCCTGTTTTAAATGTTAAGATATATGATTCATAAAAGTATCTCAGGTAGTTCAGTGCAGGAAGAGAAGGAATGTGCCAGGATGAGAAGGGAGCAATCTAAATTACACAGCAGACTGTCGATTTATACATTTATCAAACACAAAGAAGCTGCCAAGGCACGGTAGTCCAGTATATCTTGGACATTCTAAATATCCTCTGGAGAAGTGATTCATTTGCCTTATTTTGTACTGAATCCAGAAGCTAAGGAAAGAAAACTGGAATTTCACTCCTAGAATCTGATATAACTTGTGTAAGAAATGAAGTAGACATTTTTAATTATTTATAATATCAGCCAGACACAGAAAAAGTGTAGGGCTTTTTTCTTTTCTCATCTAGCTGATGATAAAAGCAATAATCAGGTAAGTGCTGGAGATGTGGTGTTATGGTAATGCACTTGACCCAGTGTATGCACTTCAGTGAACAAAAAAAAAAACAACCCTGCTTTTGTAAGAAAAGACAGAAAACCATGGAAAGTGTCTGAAAACATTGGCATCCTTGATGGGACAAACGTTTTTACACAAGTCAGAAATATTTTAGAAAAGAAGACCAGAGTTCTGCAATGACCATCACTCCCCAGAGAGACATAAGTAGAGTCCAAAACAGTCTAAATTCAGTGTTCAAAGAGAAAAGACAATAATTTTAATGCAAGGGCTCTGGGTCGGGGAAAGATATATGTGTTTTTCAGATGGCAGTCTGACAATGTTCTCTCCCTTCTTTTCTTAGATGTTGCAGGAGGCCTGACAATCAGGATTATATATAGAATTGACTGAACCGTCTTAAGTATTTGTTTCACAGTAATGATCAGCTGGGGTTTTTTGAGCTGTTAACCATGAGCCAAGTCTTTCAAGATGACTTCAAGTTTTCAAGTTAAATTTGCTTTGTGGACGATTTCATATCACATGAGAGTTAAATTTGGTGCAGTTTCCAGCACCAAAATAAGTGATGTGCAAATATCCATGCCATGGTGTTGAGGCATCTGCCACACATTTTCTTTGAACACATGAATTTCACATAGCCTCCAGTTTCCAAGTCACTCCTAGTAACCGATTTTTTAAAAATACAAAATGGCATATTATCTTTTACTGTTACATTTGTATCTTTACAGTCATGTTTTCCCTGGTCTCTTCTGGAAGAACTCATTTAAAACAGAAATCAGACAAAGGTAAGAAGGAGTGAGTAGGTGCCAAGAATTTCTGCTGGGAAGAATTGGAAGATGTTGAATCCTGATCAGTAACCTTTCTTTCTTTGCTCTCAGAGGTACCATACCACAGCAGATTACTTCAAGCACTAAAACGAAAGATCTTCTGCCATGCCGCTTTGCTTCTCTGCATCCTGTGGAAACACAGTCTACAAACAGAGCTGGTCACAAGCCCTCAGGTATTGACACCAAAGAGCAGTACATGCAAATGCAATTACTTAGAAATAAATTATCAAATATCTTGTATTTGTAAGGAGAAAAGAAAAAAAAAGCACTATGAGGCTATGCTCTTTTGTTCTTACTCCATAAAAAGATTGTATGTAGATGGTTTTTGAATAAAGGGTACATGGGTAATAACCTCCATGTGGTTAGACAGGAAAGCCCAGAAGAATTAATCACATCTGATGAAACCCTAAATAATTTCACTCGCAGTGCTGTACGTCTGGGAGAGACACACAAGTAACTGTTGCATCAGAGGCAGATAAAACCACAAAGTTCCACATTCACCCGAAGTTTTAAGAGCACCAGTCTGCCAAAATTAAGTCTTGTTGGCTTGTGGGACTCCTTGGAGACCACTCAGTTACTGACTGTGTTGCCATTTCTAAGACAGAAATTTCCTCTTTCCAGGAGCTATCCTTGAGAGTTTATCTGACAGAATGAGCAGTTTTCTGCAATAATCTGGAATCAAAATCTTTCTACCCTGCTTTACTGTCTTGCTTGTTCTGCTCCCTCTGTATTTTTTCATATACTTCTCCTCGTTCAGCTTATCACTTCTACATACGTAAGTTTCTTCACACAATGTCTATGCCACGCTGAAGATGGAAGGGCTGTGACATACTTGACGGTAAAGTGAGAGTGGCTTTTTTACCATTGTGGCTTTCATAAACCATTGTCTTCAGTGGTGAGCAACATGAATTATTTACCAGCGTAACAATGGAAAAACTGTTCTCTGGCCGAAGTGGAAATGCAACAATTTCTGTTGCTAGAATCACGACAGCTGGGATCATTCTCAGCTAGGAAGCACACTGCGGAAAGATAGGGACAACATTCTTCTAGGTAAATCTTGACCCTGCTGGAGTAAAGACAAAAATTATTTTTTATCTCAGAAGAGGCACGATCTGGCCTTTTCAGAGTCAAAAGAGGTTAAGACTTTCATTAGCCAGCACTCAAACCACACTATAAGATTGGGTAATAAATTCTCGGTTCTACTTTCACTTGTAATGTAATCTCAATTTTGTATGCTTTCCTTAAAAAGAAATAAGTGCTTTCTATTTTCTTAATACAAAAAAAAGTATAAAGAATTTCTGAAAACCAGAAATTCAGTACAAAGTTTCTTGTGTGAAGAATGACTGTATAATATTTCCAGCACAAGGTAAAACAAAGCCATTGCCCCCCACCATCACCCCTCTGTGCTAAAAGGGGGTGGGGGTGGTGTATGGTGCAAAGTATAAACAGTGTAGATGCTACACTTAGCTGGAGGGCTGTGGCAATACTGTCATGAGGTTTAACTGTTCTGTGAGTATGTGTGTTGCTTTTAATATTTTCTTTACAATGGGTTTTGCTTTTAGTCTGGGAACCCCAGGCTGTTAACTAGCCTTCGCCCAGTATCAGATTATTTTCATGGTTCTGTTTCATTGAAAATAGCAAAATCCAGCAATAGATTTCAAGGAACTGTCAAAAAAAAAAAAAAATCAGGGTGTTTATTGACTTCAAACAATAAAAAAGTTGCACACAAAATGAGCCTATAGAAAGTGAAAACTGAGACTATTTGGGAGGAATGTAAAGGAACCTAAATACACATGGACAAGCCACTATGGTACTGACACAAAATGAAGTACAAGTACAGGTCAAATGTGGACTGAAAAGAAGCTATTACATTGGTTCTACAAATCCGTTAGGAGTCAGAGGACAACCAGGAGTTATGCTGGCTTGCTATCTAATGAGGAAGACAGAAGATACTGAATACACCATAGATCATAGCATGTAATGCTTATTTTGTTTCAGATCCTTCTAAAGGGCTCAGTCACATTTACACTATCAGAATTATACCAGAGAGTCATTAGATAAATGAGATTATTTCAAATAATTTGGATTTTAAATCTAGTCCTAGGAAACTTGACTGCTTCTGCCTGGAGCACTCATCACAGTTTCCAATAATATTTTAAAGCCTGCAGGAATCAATGAGGTTTCAGATATGGGAAACGTTATGTCTATCCTTAAAATACAGAGAACAAAGGGAATCAGAGAATGTTAGACTAGCCAGCTTAACTTCACTTTCGGGGGGGTGGTGGTGGCGGGGAGAAAGAAAAAAACCTGGCAAATATCGCGAAGGTAACAGTTTGCAAGCACCTGGAAGAAATAAGGAGATAAGCAACAGCCAAGACAGAGCAGACAAGTTCCCATCTAATTTTCTTCTGTGATGGGTAAGAGATTGTTTAAATGGAGAAAAAGCATAGGTGCTGTCTGTCTTAACTTCAGTAAAGCTGTTTGTTGACACTGCTCCCAATTATTTCTGGGATAGTGCGAAGTCACATGCCACCTTCATTTCCAACCATATAGTCCGCTGGGCCAACACAGACTTGTTTTCCATATGCTATGCCTAATCTAATAAATCCTAACAGATTTGACCTGGTCATACATCACCATTTGATCAGGCCTAGTCTGAAAAAAGTGATTAAATGTGGGACCACAACTAGTAAGAAAAATGTGCACAGGCAGCTGATTATCAAAAAGCTAACAATCAATAAGAAAGGCTAGATTGAGCCTTATGAAGGAGTCTGTCCTGGGTTGATACTATAACTATTAACCTGGAGGATGAAAGAAGCTGTTTTTCAAATTTGTAGTTAAGATCAAGCTTGAGGGATGCGATAGAATTCAGTGTGATCATGCCAATTTGGAGAAAGGGTGTAAAAAGCAATACAATGGAGAAGGGAGTGACAATGGTCTTAGGGAGGGATTATCCATTTCAAAAATACAGGACAGTGAGCAACAGGTAGCAGATCATAAGCTGCACATCTGTCAAAAATGTCATGCTAAGAAAAGACCGATTCCAGTTTGAGGCATTTAAAGAGCAGTGTAGCCGGCAGACGACACAAAGTAGTCTTCCCACTGTGGTAAGTCCTCAGCTGGAATACTGGCTCGATCACTTGCAGAGATATATGGGCCAGATGAAGGAAAAATCCAGAGGAAGTCTACAACGGTAAAGAGGCATCTGAAAAACGTGACTTGGAAGAAGTGATTGAAAGACCCTGGGACTATTCAGCTTAGATAAAAGAAAGCTTGTGGAAAACAGAGTAACAATCATCTGGCATCTAGGCTGTTGCTAGGAAGGTCAGTAGGAGAAGGAATGCCACAAGGGATATTTGAGAAGGCACTAGCGTAAGCCTTCTAGTACTAACCACTGTCAATCAGTTGCCTGGGGAAGTTGTGGTATTAGCATCATGGGACCATTTAAGAGCAGTTTAGATAAATATCTTTCATGAATGACATAAACCAGGAATGGAGTGGATGACTTCTTTCCCTTTCCCTGCTCTGAGTGTGCTATCGCTGTTAATATATATATCCACTGCTTAGAATTTCAGGAATAAGTCCCTGAATGGGACAGAATTAAAAACGGCTGTAGCTCTGTGTCACAGGACAGATCAACCTAAAAAAGACCCAGAGTAAGACCCAGACCCAGGGCACCAAGAAGCCAAAATCCTAGGATGCCATGAGCAATCCCAAACAGAGATGGCACGTGGTAGTCACTGCTGGGCAGCTCTTAACAAATACTAACAGCAATGAACAGATAACAAATTATACAAACTGAGGTGCTGTCATAACATTAGCTAGATAATCTATCAAAGAAACTACCAAGTGGCTTGGTAAAATGTCACTCCTTTGGAGAAAAAGATTGAAAAGTTTACATAGCTTAATTTTTCAGCTAGCTTTTCTGCAGAAATACTTGGAATTTGTTTGCATGGGAAGATCATCAATGGAAGGTTCCCACAGTTGCAGCAAATACACGAAGATGGACCAGTCTCTTGTGTTTTTGGAACAGTGTGGACAGTTACATACATCTAGAAATTATTATAATGGCCTACTAACCTACGATTACCAGGGGGAGAGGATTTGTAAGAAAGGAAGAAAGTGGTTAAGGACAGGATAAACAGCTGTCAAATATATATTTTATTGTTCCTTTTCTGCTTGTTTTATTTTGAGTACTCTGGTTTACCGCACCTTCTGAATGTGTCAGAAGCTATATCAAAATAAATACCCCTCCACTGAAAGGTGAAAATGCCCAGAGGCTGGAAGAAGTATCTAGGCTCTTTTTATGTAGGCTCTATGTTAAAAAGTCCCTTACACATTCTAGGATTACAATAAAGTGGAAAAAAAGACTAAGAATGTAAGACTGGACACAAAAGCCACTGGTCTCAATAGGCAGCCAAGATCTGATGCTGGGGATATTAAGTGATCCAGGCAGGGGAAAAAAAAAACAGTTTTCTTTTTTTAAAGGATAATGTAGTGGCAAGACTATTCTTTTTTTCCAGAGAAAGAATGAGAAAAGCAAGAAAAGCGCTGTTGGGGCAAATGAACAATCAAAGGTAGCAAGTATGGCAGTTTGAAGGAGGTGACAGTACATAAGAAAAATTAAGAAATGAGGTCTGAATGATCCCCCAGAGTGAAGTTGCTGATGACATTTAAATTCTTGCATCAAATCAAACAGCAATTTGGAATCGGTCTTCACTAAATCCTGTATATCACAGAGTTACACACTTAGACACTCCTGAGACCCAGATTTTCTGTTTATAAACAGAACTCTTTGTGACTTTACACATTTTAGCATTAAAGTGAAATTCATGACGATGCTTTGCATTTGTATTCTGCATCAGCAGGAACAGAAAATTTACAGCCATACATGTCTTCCTGTTTTTTGTTTTCTGCCTTTGTTTCCAGGTTGGAAAGAAGTCAAGGCCCCAGCTTTGCAGGGCCCAGCCAGAAGACAGTAAGAGCAGGAGAAAACCCTAGTGAGCCCTAGAACACCAGCCACAGTTACATCACAAACTAAATGCAGCACTTGGATTATCTGTTGTTTAAAATAGACGTCTTTAGTATGCTATCTCTGTGAATAAAAGCATAAACATTTCAGCTATCAACTCATCAGAACCTCTTGAGCAAGCATAAAATATCTTCTTGGCACCAGGTAGTCACTCAGTCCTCTTAATGCGATTTTTCTCTCTCAAACTTACTCCTCAGCCACATGCTAATGGGTTCATCTTAAGATAGCAAAGCAATGCGTGTTTTTAATATCAGACTTCCTTGCATTGGTGAGAGCTACAGATTTTTTTGCTGACAATACAGTTTTAGAACTACATGAATGGTACATCTTTGTTTAGCGAAAAAAATGAGGTGAGTAAGAATTCTGAACCACAAATGATGCCATGTGAAAGACTGAGTAGAAGAAGCATTACAGACCACTTCACAAATGCAAATGAAGTAAGGTAAAGAATAAA
>JAVKLA010000074.1:67307401-67318627 GCA_034782735.1 Sagittarius serpentarius
TCAACCTTCTCCCTGCCCATCACCCCCCTTGCTGCCCCCAAAAAAACCCAGCCCCACTGCAGTGGAAAAGAGAATCAGTATGCCTTCTTTGTTTCACTCTAATAAGCAAAGCCAGATTAAATTAGTATGTACTTAACTTTTTTTTTTTTTTGCAATGACACGTTTTACAAAATCATGTTAAGTTTAAATTAAATCACTCCTCTTAATCTTTTTTTCTTTACTGACTTTGCCTTCCAAGATGTGGTTGTTCTTTTTAGGTTTTAGGTCACTTAAGAATGAAAACTGGCCACCTTCTAGATAATTGTACTTTGGGCATTTCTTTGCTCTGGTTTGCTTAGGCAGCCTTGGAACTCGCTATGTAAGAGCAGTGTTAGAAACTGTTTTTAAAGTCATCATTTATGCACATAGCATGCTAAATGTGTATTGTAGTCAATATCATTTGCCGACTGCTTTTTCTAAGCTGTAGCTGCGCTTTCTAGTTATGTAAAAGTGGCACCTTGGCTTAATTCTCACTTTAAGCAACTGTTGCTTGATTTGCAGGTACTCCCCAGAGCAGCTGGCAGGACAGAGAATCAGTGTGTTCTCATATGGCTCTGGTTTTGCTGCTACGCTGTATTCCATGAGAGTTACACAGGATGCCACTCCTGGTGAGTGAAAGGAAGAGATGTTAATTAACTCCCTGCACAGCTCACCTCTGTGTTCTTGTTACACTACCCACCAGCATAAGTAAACCTGCAGAGCAATGCCTAATGACAGTAATGCTAAACTGAAGATGTGCCAGCTCCAGGGAATGTTTGTGTCTCCTTGGGCAGATTAATAATACTCTCCAGACTCTCTTATTAACACATTGATTGAGTAATTTGGAGTATTTTTAAATGACTAAAAGTTTAGCTTCTGTAATGCAAAATATTTTGAATAGCCTTGAATGTTAATATGCTAGCATGCAGCTCTAAGCACTGGTGCTACCTTACATGATGGTTTTATATTGTAGGTTCTGCACTGGACAAAATAACTGCCAGCCTTTCTGATCTCAAAACAAGACTTGACTCAAGAAAATGTATTGCACCTGATGTCTTTGCGGAAAACATGAAGATTAGACAGGAAACACATCATTTGGGTAAGAACTTCATAAATATAAATTCTTTCTAGTCTTACAGCAAAATGCTCATCACTTAATTCACCTGACTTCAAATGATTAGGGTCTAAAATGAAGGAAATGTCCAACCCTTTCTGCTTCTGAATAGCTTGTGTTCATTGGCCCAGTGTGGCTGAAATGAAAATGCAGACATGTTTTTTCTGTCTTACTACATCCAAACTGCAAAGACCTGCGTTGTGTAAAACTCTTACCTGGAACCACCTAACAGTGTGTTACTGGCTTTTTTGCAGCAAACTATATTCCGCAGTGTTCAGTGGAAGATCTGTTTGAGGGAACATGGTACCTTGTGCATGTGGATGAAAAACACAGGAGAACTTATGCACGTCGCCCGTTCATGGGTGATGGACCTTTGGAGGCAGGAGTTGAAGTTGTCCACCCAGGCATTGTTCATGAGGTGAACACTGAGCGCTCTTTTAAAGTTTGATGTAAATAGTGGAATGGTTTATATGTTTGTCTTAGCATGTGCATGTATGTTAAAAGAGGAAGTGATTTAAGAAGTTATATTAAATACTTTGTTAATGTATGTAACATACAAGCCAGAAGTAAAAAATTGAACATGGGATTTGTAAAAGTACATTTCATCATAATGGGAATGAAGCTGTGGAAGAATGAACCAAGAATGAACTGGCTCTTTTCACATAATCTGTTTGCATGAAGCATGAACGGTATGATTGACTTAAGACCCAGCTGTCCAGTGTAGCATGAGTGCTGTTTGAGAGTTGGACTAGCCATGAAGTATGAATGTCTGTGACCTAGAAGACTGTATTTAATGTTTTTTTTCCCTTCTCCTTAGCACATCCCAAGCCCTGCTAAGAAAGTGCCAAGAATCCCTGCAACAACAGAATCTGAAGGCGTTACTGTTGCCATTTCCAATGGGGAGCATTAAGATACCTCTGTGAGGTGGGGAATGAAAGAAGGTGTGAGGGTAGGGTGAGAGAGGGAGAAAACGGATTGCAGTAGTGCTGAAGCTGCAGTGTACAGTAGTACTTCACTGGAGCATGGAAAAACTGTTTAAGCTTCTTGAAAAGATTTGTCATAATATGGTGTGCTGATATTTATGGTACTCTGCAGAACACTAAAATCATGAATATACTGGAGATGGAGGGACTTGCCAGGGGCTGTGTGGATTCCTTAACAAGTCTGGATTTTTTTAATTGCTGAGCAGTAGCTGTAATCTATTACAAGGTCTTTGTACATAGAAAAAAAAAAGTCTTCTGCTTGCTCTTTCCATGTAAAATGACTTGAAACCTACACTGTTAACTTCTACTTGTGCTCAAGTCTGCAGCAAAATATTCCAAGCTTCTGATGGTAGGGTTCTCAGTGCCTTCACAGTAAGCAATCTTCTGAAAACTGCACTTCTCTTTCCCTCTGTCATCTTCCCTTTCTTCTCCCAGTCTACCTCCCATCACCCCATTGGTTTGGGAAAGGTGTAGAACCAACTAACATTCATTGCTGGAATAGAATCTCTCTCCGCTCTCAAAATGACTGCATCAAGAACGGTTAGACTGACAGGTGCTTTTCTTCCAAGAAACTCTGTGACCCACTGTTAGTTACTATGTAATTCCTCCGAACATCCATAGTATGTGTTTTATAGCTGCATTACAAATCAGAGCAGCCTGGGATGAAAGAGGAAAAAGAAGGGAGGTAGTAATTTTTTTTTTTTCTTCTAAATAAATAGGTTCATTGATTTGGCTCCTTTCAGGATTGTTTAGTAAAAGTATATAAGGCAGCAGAATTTTCAAATAAATTTGTAGATATTATGGAGCTCTTCTAATTGGCAAATGAAGGAGGGGAGGGTGATCACTTTGTCTGGAGCTCTGGCCTCTCCCTGATCTTCTATATAATATATTTCTGAAAGACTATTTCTAACTTTGAATTTGGCTTTGTACTTTAAAGTCCTTCTCACTATTGGTAATATAGTTGGAGTGGGGTCTCTTATTTCCTTCCTTTCCCAACATACAGTCTGAAAGCTATCCGTTTTGCAAGTGGTAGATATACAATGCTAATGGGGAGTCCATTCTGGTAGATTTTTAAAGCCCAGATTGGAAATGAACTATGACATGAGCCTTGTAAGCTTGTAATATATACCTAAATTGAGCTAATGTACAGAATGAAGCTTTCTTTTCATCGTTTCTTTGCTGATTCTACAAAGCTACATTATCTAATATAAAGTAGCAAAAAAGGATTTGTCTGTTAAATTACAGTTTTTTGTGTGTAATGAAGTGTTTGTACTATCTGTCACTCACTAGGATTTGATAACTTACTGTATATGTACAGTCAAGCCTTGGTAAGGTAGTTGTTTATTATAAACTGATGAATACTAATCTGTTTGTTCTGCTGAAAATGATGGAGCAATGATGCATGATGATAGTGTTTGCAAGTATTTTGGTTTAGGTTGGCCTTGTGAAACTTGTCTTGGCACCAGAAAAACAAATTGCCATTGAACAAAGTCCATTGCTGGCAGTGGACAAGCCAAGAAGTGAGCTACTGGCACAGAGTTAACCACAGGGACCTCAGGGTCTGTGGGGCTGATCCTTTATTAAAATAAAGTTTGAGATATTTGAAACCTACTGGAGTAGTGCTGACTTGTTGGGTTTTCAGGATGTTTTTTTTTGTTTTGGTTTTTTTTTTTCTTTAACAGGAAAGAAAGAGGACATTGGCCCTGTGAAAACCCAAAGTTGTGGGTTCACAAGTTGTGTGGACCTTCTGGATCTTTCTTCTTAATATCATTCCATTACAAAAAATGGAAAGACAGGGTTGCTTAGGCTGGTGCAAAACCATTATTTCGGGCTGTGTTTCAAGATAACTTAAATGCTTTCATATAGAAACTCTATAGTGGAGGCATTAATTCCCAGCTTATGGAATACAATTCATGTTTATTACTGTCTTATGAAAGATGGTATTGTTTTATCACCCTCAGAAAAACTGTGAAGGGGGGTTGGTTCTTCGTACTTACCTGAGCCTCACTGAGTCCAGTTTCCATGGGTGGCTTTTCAGAGTCATTCTGTTGCTCATTTACATTAATTGCTCCTTTTAAAGTCAACTGATCATCTTATCAGACCCCGTAATAGATAAGGCATCCTGCCCTTAAATTAGAAAGCACCAGCTGTACCTCTCTAAGCCTTTTATTAGTTTACTTGCTTTAACTAAAATTGTATAGGCTCTGCCTCTCAGGTTAGGCATGTCAGCTCTGCCTGTTCGGAGAAGGACAGCTACTGTACTTTTCCACCATTTGCATTGGAGCGGATGGTGTTGAAGATTAAAGTACAAAATAAGCAATTAAAGCTGAAAATTGGAGAATAACTGGAGGTGTCAGGCTATCCAACTCTCAACTGGCAGTGGTCAAGAGTGTCAAAACGGGCTTTGTGCCAGCTTTTATTGGCCAAGTAGTGTGGCAGGAGTTAGTACCAGCCTGTAATGCTCAATGTATATAAGCAGACTTTGTTACTGGTTGCATTCAGTTTACCGATACTCAGTGCTAAAGCAAGAATTTAAAACTACATGAGTAGCTTGGTAGGTGGTAGCCTAACCAGTTATGCAGTAGGAATTGCAATCGCACATGCAGCGTTAAAGCAGCCTATCTTAATTTGCCTTTCTGAGTGGTGATAAATTAGGAACTGTGGTCAACAACAGCATTGCTGTTTCTTTATATTAAAAAAAAAAAAAAGTGATACACATCACATTTACTTTGCTGAAGAACAAAGAAGAATTTGCTGTTGTTTGGATTATGGTCTGGTTTCTGCTTAAATTTAATTCTCTGCAAAAACTGTCCTGGTTTGCCGTGGTAAAGTTGAGTCAAGCCTGAGGTACAACTTTTCAAGAAGTTAACTGTTAAGTGCCTGTACTGAGAATCTCCTGAGCGTGTTAAGTCCAATATACCATTTGATCTCTACTGAAGGATCACCTCCACTAATGATCCCTTACTTGTTTCACTTACCAGGGTTCTTGCACTGGCTACACTCTCTCTCCCTCTCTGGAGCAAGGGACAAACAAATGCATGAGAGCTGTGTATTTGAGCTCTTCACTGTGACTTGAAATGCAGAGGAGAGAGGAGGCATTTTTGGTTTATTCAAAAATTACAAAAAAAGTAACACCAGACCTCGTGAAAAGTGAATAAAACCCTTTGTTAAATGTGCTGAGTATAAAG
Source organism: Sagittarius serpentarius (assembly GCA_034782735.1). Taxonomy (NCBI): domain Eukaryota; kingdom Metazoa; phylum Chordata; class Aves; order Accipitriformes; family Sagittariidae; genus Sagittarius; species Sagittarius serpentarius. The sequence continues at coordinate 67,312,705 of JAVKLA010000074.1, forward strand.
CCTGCAGTGCAATTTATAAAATAGAACACAGCTTGGATGTGTGCTTCATCCCACTGTAAGAACAGATTCCTCTCCTCAGATCTTGTTCTGTGGGGTCTGGATGGGACATGATAGGAACACATTCGAGTGCCCTCTTCTTCTGTACCTTGTGCAAAACAATTCTGTAGACCCCCGTTACTGAGCTGCGTGCGTCTCTTCCCCGGTTATTTTCAATGTGCTCTTCTGTGATTCCCAGATCTTCCAGAATATTTTTCACTTCAATTTCTTCCTCTTTGAGTGTACTGATGTCTGATAAATACTTTGGATCCAGTTTAAACGGCTGTAAAGGTTTGGGGTACTGTATTCCTTGCATCCATTCACTGTTCATAATAAGTTTGACAGAATATCGTTCGGTTGGTACTGGCTGAAGGACTCCTTTTATCAGTTTCTGGCAAGTTTCTGAGAGGCAGGGAGGCAAACTGTATGTCCCTTCAAGAATGCACTTTTTCAGTTTGGCCACTGTATCTGCCCGAAATGGCATGATACCCGTCGTCATAAAGTATAACAGGATTCCCAGTGCCCAGATGTCTACGTAAATGCCAACATAGTTTTCATCTCGGAAGAGGTCGGGGGCAGCATAGGGAGGAGAGCCACAGAAAGTATTTAAAGTTTCATTTCTTTTACTTATTGTGCTGAATCCAAAGTCTCCCACCTTAACGCAGGTGTTACTGGTGTAGAAGACATTTTCTGCTTTCAGGTCCCGGTGAATGATATTATTCTCATGCTGTAGAACAAGAGGAGAATTTGGTGTTAGCTTGTTCACAGGGAAGTTCTCGAGTGACTAGCTCTTGTCGTTGATAAATTACCGCACAGGAGAGAGTGAGTTACCTTGGACAAAGTCAGAACTAAGTATTGTAATGTAACCGAAAAGTTAAAGTATTTAAACAAATTTAACTTAATTCTCTACTGATACAAAAACAGTAGAGTAGGTGGAGAAGATGGGAAGAAGGATGCTGGGTTTTTTTTAAGAGCAGTCTCAACTTGTTAACTAGTATCAGCTGTTTGAATGAAGCAGATCTGTGATGGCATCTTGGCTAATTCTACAAAACTATGTATCTTCACATGCAAAACCTATTTTTTCAGGGTTCAGAACACTTGCTTTTGCAGTTACTACATTTCTGTAATGATGTAAGTAACTTCTTTTTTAACTACTTCAATTTTTTTGTACATTGTAAGCTTGTGGACTTAGGAAGGGAAAGCACTTGGTTCACCAAGTAAACATGACCACAGATAAAGTAAGAAAGTTGCTGCAATTCTGCTTTGTGATGTAATGTCCTATGAGGAGCTGGTGGTGGCTGGAGAGAAGGACCACAGACTTGTGCCTTGTGACATTTCATGTTGTTGCAGGACACTCAAGTACAGTGGTGTCTTGTAGTTCTAGAAATCTAAAATAAATACATACACTGTAACTTGCACTTTTGTCCTTTGGAAATGGCAGTCATAGCCAAGGACTCAAACTGAATTTGCTCTGCTTAGTGGCGATACACCTGTCTTGATTAGGTACAGGTTTAGCTTCATCTTTGAAATAACTACGAGGAATGGATGTGTTTGGGCACTCTCTGCCCTACCCTTTGAAGTAACAAGGTGTATGTGTATCTGGAGGCAGTAAGGAAGCACTTTGGCATCCTAAGACTTTTAAACTGTCATCAGTAACAGGCAGAGGTCTTCCGTCCTCGTTGTGGACTGGCAGGAGTGAGACGGGATTTAAGTAGCCTGGATTTGATGACTTAGCAAAAGTAAAGTGTTTCGCAGAACTGTGTGTACAAGTGAAGAGGCTGGCCAGCTTGGTAGTCTGGGTTTAATGCTGAGAAATAGATGTGATCTTGAAACGTGACATAAGTTCCAGTAGCTGCAGAGTACCTGTCCTATGGAAAAGGTGTTGAAGCTAATCCACCGCTTACAGGACATATGATCATATGATTGTCAAAATACATAAAAAAAAAAGCATACTGTTTATATATGCCACACGCAGTTTGCAATGCAGTTTCTAGATCTCTGACGTGGGAACGTGCTTGCTTTGGCTTCGCCCGAGGCTGTTATGTGACAGGAGAATAAGCACCACTGGAGGGCACCCTGAGCCAGCTTTAACAAATACTACTTTTACTTCTCAAAATGTAGGAACAGTCTTCCCGTGTTCTTATGCTGTTGTTTGAAGTAGCTGTAGTTACTCTGCAAGGTTCCGAGGAGATGGTACTGAAGTAGTTAATTGCTCCTTTTCTGCCTTTACAAGATGCTTTGGGCTCTACACAAATAGCATCATCCTAAATTCAGTTGCAATACTGAAGACTAGGCAAGGGGAAGTGACTTGCTGGGTGTTAACTTCACAGATTTGTGCCAGAGCCAAGGACCAGGAATTAACTGTCTCAAGTGCCAGTCTCCCGCATGCATTGATAAGCAAGCTGGATGTTTGCAACACCTAACAAGCCTCTTCTTTGGAACACCTTCTTCTAGCAGAAGAGTGAGTGATCCTGTGTTTTGAAATAGCTGAAGGAAAGAAAGGAAGCTTTGTTAGCTGGTGCCTACAGCAACTTAAAGCTGGCAGGAGAAGGCTGTTGGGTTCACCACAGGTGAACCCAGTGTTGTGTCTCCTCCCAAAAGCTGTCAACAGAGAGGCAATAACTGGAGGTGGATGTGAAAGCTCTCTCAGATAACTTTAAGACAGCTTTTCCCTAGCTGTTTTGCTCCTCAGAAATGTGGGCCTGAAATCTTGGTAACAGTAAACCTGCTAGTTGAAAATCAGAAGATACATTCACAAAATCTGCTAGAGTAGTGAGGGGCAACATGCCTGTGGAAGAAGAGCAACTTACCATGTGCTTCACAGCAGACACAATCTGGGAGAAGATTATTTTAGACTCTGTTTCTAGCAGCTTCCCTTCTGTACTGATTTTAGTGAAGAGATCCCCACCTCCTGCATACTCCGTCACCAGGTGCAGTTTTGAGAGTGTCTCCACCACTTCATACAGTCTGATGATATTTGGGTGGTGCAGTTTTTCCATGCTGGATATCTCACGAGACAGCAAACGTTGAGTCTTCCGGTCTAGCTTTGTCTTGTCCAAAATCTTAATTGCAACCTTCTCTGAAAAGAAAAATGCTTTTCCATGTTGTTAATGCAGTAGGTACAAATGGTAATACTATTTACTTACAACAATGCTTGGTTGTACAAGTGCAGTAAAATTTCAGCTCTGATCAGTGTAAGATAAGTGGCAGAGGCCTGCTAAGCCCTGCAATCTTTCACACACACCCATTTCTATGGCATCCTGCTCCCTGCTGAGGTGGCTATAGGCTTGTAGAGTATTGCAAGGGCTAATAAAATCATCTGTTGTCTTAGTGTGCTCCACTGCTGTCAGGCTAATACGTGTCTGATGGCCACAGTTACAGCATCTGCTGTCGGCGTCTGACGCTGGTGAACAAAGTCTGTGCTTTCTCTTTCATTGTTAGCTCAGTGCTCTTCAGATGAGCTAGGCTGGAGCCTGGTACATGCAGACTGATGGACGTGTCAAATGTAGGTGCTTTGTTTCAGATCAGACAGACAAAGTTGGGGGTAATTTAGGGGCTCTGGCTATAACCCTGCAAGTTTGTAATGGAGAGGTGTTTTTAAGTTAGTGCGACTTCCAGAACTCTTCCCTAACTTCTTATCCCATACCCCCACAAATTCTCAGTTACCAAAATCAGTGTTGTAAAAGTCTGTCTTTCTCAGGATAGCTGTGCCAGTTTTTCCAACATGTTCATGTATGTGTAGTTCTTGTACAGAATACAGGAAAAGTACATTTTTATGTCTGTATGCCACAGTGGGCCAGAAATCACATCACACACAGACTGGAAAAAAAACAGTGAAGTAGAATAAGTTGCGGGGATCCTGTAAGACAGCAAATCTAGCTGTCTTACGCTGTCCTGGTAATGCAAAGCTGCTGTTAAGTTCTACATGTTTCTGTAGCATATCTACAGTGAAGCGCAGGGCCACAAAACACAGATACGTATCTGCAGCTGTACCACATCACCAAGGTAGCTCAGAGCAGTATGAACAGGTCAATCACAATTGCCCTTATGGTCCTGTATTAATTGGTAAGTTATGGCTTTTGTCTTCACTTTACTGAATACAGCTGGTATTTGAAGAATTAGTTTGGTTAAAATAGGTTCACAGTGGCTTTGTATAACTTGTCGGGACAGCAAAATTAAACTGGATCATGGCAATAGAAACAACTGTTTATTCCTGGGAAGAAGGTTTTTTTTCCCCAAGAATATCTTAGTCAAACTTTCACATATTTCTTAACAACTAATTACTTTTATTGAATCTTTCAGAAAAAAAGCTTCACCTTGGTTTCTAGTACATGGCAGTAAATTAAAAAAAACACCCTATTGTTTACATGTTGCTTTAAGAGAAGAGTGAGAAGGCTATTACATTTGTACATGTGTTCTGGTATTAAAGCGCATTCAGAATGTTTTTACTTAATATTATAAAGTTATTTAAGTCAAGCTCGGTATTCCAACATATCTAAAGAAAGTGTTAAGGATACACATGCATACATCTCTACAAATCAAGAAGACTCCGTGTTTGGTATATTTACCTTTCCTAGTAACATACATGCAGAAATTGGTCTCCCTACTGAAGTGCAGCAGGTACGCCAAGCAAACGTCGATTCTTGTGAAAGGTGCTGAATTATCCCTTGATGTGCCCTGTTTTCAGAAGGAGCCCGTGCTGAGTACAGGGCAGTCTTCCCCACACTGCTGCTCTCTGACCTGTTCCATGCTCTCTAGTGAGCCCCTGAGGAAAGCAGGTACCTACTCCTGCTTGGTGCTGGTGGTGGTGTGGTGAATCAGGAGTAAATGCAGCTATTGAGTGGTAACAGCACACGGCACTGGCAGAGCTCTGACTGCTGACCTATGGCTGAAAGACTAAAACCCTTGTCACGCTGGCAGCATATTGATCGCCTAAACCAAAGGGAAAGAGCATCAGTTCACGGGAGGTAATATTTGCATAAGTAAATGCTTAGATACTACAGGGGTAACAATTCTTGCAATCTTAACTACGTAATCTCATCGTTACATCTTGATTTATAAAAGTTGGGGGCATTTGGGCTTTAAAAAAAGAAATCTTCTAGGTTAAATTCCTTCCCTTTCCTTTTGCTGGAATTTGCTATTCCTCCTGGTCACTTTTCCTGCAAAGTTTCGTTTTTTTAAAAAATTAGCCTTAGAACTGAAGGGCTTGATTCTGTTCACACACCACCATAAATCAGAACCAAGCTCCTTTAAATCTGTATCATTGCAGGTGCATATGCATGACACGCAAAGAAAAGCAGCCCACATAAAGTATAAAAAACCCTGACACCCTCCTTTTCTTTTTTAAACTTGTTCCTTCTGCTTCCAAAAAAAGCTTAGTTTACAAATCCTGTATTACCCTTGCATGGCAGCAGTGCTGAATAGAAGGGCATGTTCAGCAGGCAGCTTATTTACCAAAATACTAAAACTCAGTAGCAAGAGATATTGACTGACTATACATAGTGTATGCTGAGGTTTGAGAAGGGCTAGCTGAAATCTTAGTTAGAGAAGTTAGGAAAAGATTTGAGAATTTCAGGAAGAAGTGGTATATGCTATGATGGCAAAAGGAAACAAAATATAAACAGAAGCAAGTTGAAATTGCTTAAAAAAAAAAAAAAAGAAAACTAGCTGGGACATTCCTGCCTTTGCAACTGATCTCTCACATTAGACTGGCTTTTTACTAGCTGTAAATTTTGGATGCTCTAAATTGCATCTATTCACCTGTGCTCTCATGCTACATTTGTCAGGTGGAAGGTACGTAAAATAAAGGTTACACAAAGCCTAGGAACCTAACAGTCCTTAGCAAGCAACTACCCAGGTCCCTGGAGAAAGTCTCCACCAAACTTCA
>JAVKLA010000074.1:67380616-67400900 GCA_034782735.1 Sagittarius serpentarius
TCTTTCCAATATGTAGAAGAATCTATTAAGATTGCCTACTGTGAAAACAAGTGTGGAAACTGCTCTTACATGGTATTTTCTTATTTCATTCTGTATATACTAGGAAAGGAAACTGAATTTTGCTGGTACTTAAAAAAATTATTTCAGTGTGATTAATCCAAAAAGACGCTGTTTAGAATTTACACATTTCACGTGTCTCGACAGAGAGCTTTTAAACATTTCCCAAAGTGAAGGAGATCTAATTTATAAGAGACTGATTATCTGAATTCCTGCCCTTGGTAGAAATGCAAATCATTTTCAGAATTCTAAATGCAATCTTGGAGGCTAATTCTGTTTCTGGAGTTACGTACAGCGCGTCAGCAATTAGCTACTCTAGTTTTTGGGGATGGGTAGGTTTTTCAACAAATAGTAACTTTTTTAAAACCTGGGAATCAAATCCGAGCTGCTTGAGTTACTGTTCCTTTTAGTTTACATTAAACACAGCATACAATAGTTACTTTAAAAAGGTGATAATACAAGGTGACAAATTATTGTTACCGTTATAAAAGAAGGGTAGCTTTGTTTTACATATAACTAAAGACCAGAACTACTTTAAGGATTATCAAGAAATGTACATACATAGTCATGAAAGTTCCATGAGAAGAGTAATTTTTGATCCCATCATACAGTTTTCCAGCTAAATGTAGGCCTCAGGCAGGTCAGATGTGGGATCCTAGGAAAAAAAATACTTTTCATTAGCAATTACTTGAATTATAATTCCTAAAACTTTACATTAAGAGCCCTGTCTAGTTATCAGTGGTGTTGTAAAGGAAGGTTCTTTTGGATACATTGATATCTTTCTTCAGCAAAGTAGCCCAAATAATTTAAAATTCGGTTTCAGGTTCTGCAAAAATATTAAGATAATTGATATTTTACAACTAGTTTAATTAAATATAATGCCTTGTATTTAACGCAAGCTTCTGTTTTGCAGGAACCTGATATTGGTGGTATATGTGAAAACATCACTAAAAAAGCAGAGGAGAAGCTAGCAGAGCTAGAACCCAAACCAACTCATCATTCACATCACCACAACATGCACAGACATAGACAACACCACCACCATCGTGGGGTCAGTCATCATTCAAAAAATGAGAACCATCAGGCTCCTTCTGAAACTGAAAGACATCATCATCACAGCGGTCGGCGTCATAGAGTTTTTGGCCATGACAGACATGATCAGACAGGTAGTCACGCACAGGTAGACACTGTTCCTCCAGGAGAAAGTGTGGAAATTACACAAGATAAAAAGCTATGAAAAAAAGGGAAAACCAGCTGTAAAAACCAGTTAACTTGAAACTGGCAGACAGCATCAGACTCACCTTCTAGTAGCTGATGCTGTCATTGTCGACACCTTTTGTTTGAAGAGCTAGGAAATTCTGTCACTTGACAGTGTCGTGGAGCACTTCCAAATTCTTGTAGGTGACATGGCCAGCTGTCAGCAGAGGACATCACTGAATCTTGACAGTGACGTCTACTGACTGCTGCCTGACAGTCACCAGCAGTAGGAGCAAGTGAAACTAGTGACACCTGACAGTGACAGGAAAAGGCAAGAAATTGAGCCTGAAAAACAAACTAAGCACCTTAAAAAAGCAAGGGAGTCCTACTACCTAAATTCATATAGTTGTGAGAGTGGAAAAATTAACAGATTGTTTTTATTGCCCCCAATTAAATATTATACTAAGACAGGTGTGTGGAGTTAAAATATTGCGAAGAACTAGACTTTTAGAGCAATGCTTTTAGAATTACACAATACCTGTCAAATTCCATCAGTGAAAAGCTTCATACTTTAGAGGAATTTAATTGACCTGTAGTTTGTTTTTCAGTTGCACTGGGAAGGTGTCTGCACTCTTGATTAATTTGTCTTTCTTGTTTCTCTTCTAACATTCTGCTTGCATTTGTGAGGACAGGAGCATAAACTATGACCTAGGGGCTCCTGTCTGATGTTTTGCAATCAAGAATAGAAGATAACCAAAACAGATATTTTAATCATTTTTTATTAAGAAGATGGAATATATTCAAAAGTTGGGGTTTTTTTCTAACCTAGGTATACAAATTAAGTAAGGCAACGTGCCAAAATAACTTCTTATCTCAAATGTAAGATACAAGCAGTAATTGCATTATTTTTAAGTAACAGATTTATATACTTTTGTGGCTTAGATATGGTATCAGCATCCATTAATACATCCTACTACAGCTTGTAAAATCTCACTAAATCAGTAAGATTGTGCCTTAAGTGAGAAGCAGTGTTAACAAGCCTCCATGCAGAATCAGTATCAGTAACAAAAAGGGGGAGGGGCAGAACAAATGTATCTTGGTTTAATGTTAATCTTTGTTTATAACAGTGGTGAATTTGATAAATCTGTATTGATTAGTAAGGTAATACACCACCTAAACTTATGTAACTTCGCTGTAGCTTAGCATTCCTAACCTTTGATTAACTGAGTTGAGGTAAAAATATAGTTGTTTGAATGTTTCCTGGATGAAGAAAAGAATATTCAAGAACAGAAAACTGCTTTGAAAGTGTACACCATAATTAATGATGGTTTAATAGGGAAATTATTACTCCTACGAAACCTGAATCTTTTTATTGTGAATGCTGATTAGCAGAAAGTAGTCCTGGATATGCACAGAATGCATGCTGTTGGAAAATTTGACAAGAGTGTTTTCAATAAAAAATATTCTGTATTTCTTCATATCTTGTTTTTACTTTCAGGTGCACAGTTTGAAATACACTGTTTCTATTTCTCATTGTATCTACTACTGAAATACTTCATGTCGTTTACTGAAAATCGCCTCTGTTTGAAGTGGAGGTCATGGCCTTTATTAAGACGTTGCTCTAAGTCTCTTACGGTGTTTCGGAGAATTTCGATTTCCTTGTTTTTCTCCTCCTGGAGATGCTGGAGCTTCTGCAAAAATGCAAGCAAAGGCTTCATTGTTAAACATCACATGGAATTATGTACCAATACATTATGCTATTACTAATGAGAAATATTCTAGTAAGAATATTTTTCTCAGTGTATTATATCACAAAATTACAAAGATGATTTCCCCAGAATCCTATTTTTGTGACATCCCAAAATCCCAAGCCTACAAAAACAACAATGCACATACATAATTTATATCACAGTCATTCATGTCAGTTCCATCTTAAGTTCCCAGGTTAACTGAAACTGTTCTAAAACTACTTCACATGTGGGCTTTTGTTGTTGAACCCCAGTTATATCAGTATCAGTGCAAAGAGACATGAAATTAGTTGTCTAAAGGTGGGCGGGATGTGTGGGAGAGAGTAAGATGGACCCATATGGCATGAAACTCCATCCCCCCCACACTCCCCCATCCCCAAAGTTTTGTTGCAGAACAAACACAGTAAACCACCAGGGAACCGCTGTTTCAAACACGCTGTAACGATACTGTGTATCTGCAGACTACACGCTATGAAAGCACATACCCTTCGATAGACACTCTGTGGCAAGACAGAAGCATCTGAATATGATTTTGTTGTTTTACTCTGAACTCTTGCTAATTTGGCATTGAACTGAAAGAATCAGGAAAAGATGAAACATTAAGAACCAACAGGGAAAAAACTATGCTAAATAATACAAGTATAATTTTAACTTTTTTTAAATTGAAACTAGTAATAGCAAGCTTATCTAGTCTTTAATCCTAGCACAATGAAGCTACTTATTTTAAAAAGAATGCAATTAAAAGTTATGTTTCTTAAAAACATGCATCAAAATATGGCAAAAAGTAAATAGTACAAATATGATAAACCAAATACATTTAGACGAACAAGATAACTACTAAAAAAAAAATTTGAAGGCTCCACAACCGCATGTCTGCAGGAGGAGAAAATGCAGAGGATGCTAAAAACCTCTGAAATCATCAACCTTCACTCACGTTCCAAGGACAACTCAGCCTGAACACTCTCACACCTTACTTCTTTTTTGATATGTGAAAGGTTTGAAGTATTTCCTTAATTGTTTCTGTAATAAAAGTGGCTTAAAAGCTGAGCCATGAAATACATGTTGAATTCTGTGACTCAAATCTCTGCGGGATTAGAAGTCTTTAAGCTCTTGGAAGTTTATTAAAAAAGGTATCTTCCCAGCATTCAGAAATTAAAAAGAATAAAAATAAGTAGAAAACATTGTTTAATTTTTTTTATAGCTCAAAAACTAGCAAAGTTTTCAAAATAATTTATGTTAAAAGAAGAAGACAGCAAACTTCAGTCTCTCTATACAGTAGGTAGAAGTCGATCCCTGAGCCGAAGTGACTCAGATACCATTGTGGAAGGGAGCACATGCCACTTATCTTGGTAAAGACAATAGTTTTTTAAGTTCCTAGATTCCAACATACTAGTTTGTTAAGTAATGATTAAAATTTTTCACTGCACAATCTCTTCTAAATTTACCCAATGCCCAATTCATCTTTAGCTCAGCGTTGTAATGCATACCTCTACCTGCAGTTTAATTATTTCATTCTGCTTTTCTTCATTTTGAATTTTCAGCTGTCTAGTTAGCTCTAATATTTTCACTTCTTTTTTCTCTTGCTCTTCTCTATACTCCACTTCTTTTACTTCAACTAGTAACACAGTAACACCAAATACAATGATTATAGAAGATGGTTAGATGGAAAAATTAGATAATTTCCCAAATATTAAAACTTTCTTGAACAGCAGGTCAATATTTCACAGGAAAACAATTTCATTCAAGCAAAAAACAGAATTTAAAACTATGTGAAAACCACCCTGTCCCATCCCAGAAGGACAGAGTCTTTTTAAAGAAGCATCAAGTTTTACAAAGAGATTATCTGGCTTTTTTAAGCTAAGTGGATAACCAAAAAATCCCACTCTTCAAGGCTATGCCAGTAATGGAAAAAAATAGTATTGAAATCAGCTTTTTCTTGCTGCAGTATTACTTATTTGTAAAAATAATGTCCTGCACTCCTGAGCATAGCTGGAACACTCTAACAGCAGTCTAGCTTATAGTTCAAAGCAATTTTCCAGTCAACACTTAACCCAAAATTTCTTTCCTTCAGATTTTTAGGTCCAAGTTCCCAGTGTCTGTTCTACTTATTTGGGCATTTCTGCTTGTCCTGTGTTGCTGTACTATTGCTTCATTGCCACTGTCTACTCTCTTGAGCAAAGATAAAATTCAGTTAAATGCTGTCCACTTCCGGCTTTTGTGTTTCCGCTAAGAAGTGGAACTTTTACTTATGCTAGATGAAGTAACCTACAGGTTACATGTTTTACCCAATGCTATAGCATTCAGTCTTCAGAGAACTTACTTTTTTTTCTTATATCGCAATTCAACTGTGTTATTTCTAATTTGTGGTCTTCCTCTTTGTTTTTAATTTCTATCATAAGTTTCTCAATCTGATCTTTATTTTCCTGTGAATGTAAAAAGCTTCATAAAAATCTTGAGGTGCCTGTGCTCTTAGCCTTCTGCAAAGCACAACATTCATGTAAAGATGTACAGTACTCAGTTCTTGTTTTATCCTCTATCTAGTAAATTCAAAATACCCAGTTACTTCTTACACAATCTGGCTGAAGTCCACAGATGAAAAATGCAGCAGATTTCACTGTATTACAGCTATCAGTTAATATAAAATTAGAAAATGTAATTACTATGAGAACAGGTAAATGGAGAAGTAATATTCCTTTCCCCAATCCAGGATCTGATACAATGCTGCAGTTAGTTAAATGACTACAGTTTTATTTTTGTGGATTTTTGACTGTAAGACTGAGTAACAAAAATCGTACTTAAAGTATGAATTTTGTTAATATTGCTTATACCAAGGATTCCACAACTTCATACTGGCAGCAGTAGAAACATCAGTGATAGCAGCAGCAGTGATGCTGGTGGCACTGATACTCAAGTGAAGAGTTTGAGCATGCCTATTGTAAATTTGCTCCAGTAACTACTCCAGAACTACCAAAGAATTGGCTGTAGCTGCCAATGTTGAAATGCTTACTCCAAAGGCCTTGTCAGAGCCTTCTGACAAGGTAGGTAGCTGCTCACCAGAGCAATGCTCCGAGGCACTCACAAAGGCAGTTACTGATTGGTGGTAAGAGTACATATAGACATAGTCAAGTAAGTGCCTTCAGAACAACACTAGGAAGTTCTACCATGCCATACAGGTATACAATGTATATAATCACCATGCCCATACAGGTATATAAAGTATATAATCATAGTTTTCTCACATCTTTCAGAAGGCATGACTTGTTTTATTCTCAAACTGTCAAAATAACAGCTCTATTGGTATAAAACTTTAATTTTAATTCATAGTACAAACAGAGGCAAAGAAAATCAGCAGTGAGATTCCTAATCCTATAAAGGTAAGAGATCTGCAATCTTAGCACAGAGAACAAACACAACTTGTGACTAGCCCTGCTGGTGTTACCTCCTTTCCAAAAATGAGTGGCATAGACAAAAAGTAGAGAGATGGTAAATGGAATTTATTATGAGATACAGATAAAAGGTAGAGACCTATTATCTTCGTAGCATTTACTCCCAAATAAACTTTAGACAAAATTCTCTGACAGTGCAGCAGGCATTGTGAATATCAAGACCTTATTTTCCACAGGATTAGGTTTTAGAATATACAGTTGAATTTAAGCTAAATACAGCTAAAAAAAAAGTGCATCTTAGAATACTTAAAGGGTGCCTATAAAAAAAATGGGGAAAAACTTTTTAGCAGGGCCTGTAGCGACAGGACTAGGGGAAATGGCTTTAAACTAAAAGAGGGCAGATTTAGATTGGTTATAAGGAAGAAATTCTTTACAGTGGGGGTGGTAAAACACTGGCACAGGTTGCCTAGAGAGGTGGTAGAAGCCCCATCCCTGGGAACATCCAAGGCCAGGCTGGATGGGGCTCTGAGCAACCTGATCTAGGTGAAGGTGTCCAGGCTTACCGCAGGGGGGTTGGACTAGATGACCTTTGATGGTCCCTTCCAACCCAAGCCGTTCTATGATTCTATGATTGAACCAGAGTTCTCAGCACTTAGTATTTTTGACCTCTTAGTCCCTCTAACATATTTGCATATTGATACCGTCATGAGAATAACTTGTCTCTTTTTGCACATGATAAATGTTAGGAAAAGTGGAACAATAATGGTATCAGTAGCAAACCCGAGAATACAAAGATCTATGAACTGCTACAATAGAGATAAAATATTATTCCTCTACCTAAAGAATGATCATTTTTGATTTACCTGTTCACAAGCCTTTAATTTCTCTTCCAAGATGTGAATGGTACCCTTCAGTGTATCATTTTCATCTACATAAATGTAAAACTATTTTTAGCAAATAAAAATTCCATTTTGTCAGTATTATTAGCATGAAAGCAGAATAAGGAAATTACTTTCATTTTTTGACTTCTCTGAACTTTAAGAAACGTCTTTTGTAGACAAGATAAACATCATTTACAGAGCTACATAATCTCAGTCTATTTTTTTAACAAGAAAATTCACAGTTTAATTATAATACTTGTCTGGTATTACTACTTTGAACTGTCTTTTGTCTTCTGATATCTAATGCATGCAAGAACACCTAGATGCAAAGTTCTTTGACTCAGAAAATAAAGGATTACTATCATGGCTACAACAGTTTTGAACTGGAAGATGCAACTTTTTAAGTACTTGTTTCCCAAAACCCAGAAAGAAACCTCAAACCTACAATTCAGAAAAAACAGATAATGCTTTTTTTTGATTATCAAAAGTCACTTTGAGTATTAAAAGTGGCCATATACTTCCAATTTTTAGAGGTTTATTAATATTTATGCTAATATACCTTGAACACACAATGGGTATACAATTAACTACATGGTGTACAGCTAAACTGTGGTATAAAGATACAGCAAATATTTATATATTTTATTTTAAAATAGCAGTAAGTAATTGTCAAATATTTATGGATAACAGCTAAATTTTAATAACATTACACTGAGGATTAAGAGTTTTCGTTTAACAAAGTGATAAAAACTACGCATAAATGCTTTAATAGACTACAATCTAAGGGTTGAATGATCCTTTCTCACTTTTTGTAAAATTGCCTGTGCTATGCTGAAATAAATTTAAAGCCCAATTATGGATTAAAAAAAATTCACTGAGACAGAAATTCTTTTACATGTGGATTCTAAGTAGGATAATAGCAACAGACATTCATTAAGCATATAGGCCACCAAAATCTGCACAATATTGATTTTAGATCATAAATTTTCCTTTCTGTTTGGCTGCCAGTTAGTTTCTCCCTCTGAAAAAACCAGTAACTATAAACAAAAAAATTAAATGCCTGCTCATTCTAAATTACAGTACAGTACATATAAGAACATTTTTGCTTTTACCTTTCACGTTACACAGGTTTTCAATGGTTTGTGTTAGACCCTTTATCACATTCTGTAGAGCAGTACATTCTGAAAGAAATTAAAAATCCAGTATTTTTAATAATTTATTCACAATTTTAATTTCATATTTTGTTTACAAACTTTTCTCAAATATTTTATAATCATCTTGATTAAATATCAGTCTCAGTCTTCTTACTGACTATAGAAATAACTCAGATTATTATTACATGGTTACTGCTTAGTTTTAGCTCTTAGTTTGATGATAGATTATAAACAATTTTACCAAGCAATAAGAACAATTTCATAAAACTATTACATTTTTCTTTCTAGCCAGATAACAAGGTTGTTATTGTTTTCTGGGCAATAATGGAAGTTTTCCATACCAGCGTTCCAGCAATTTGATGTAATTAATGAAACTGAGGTTTACTTTCCTGACAGCATTTTTGCCAAGATTCTTTTTAACAAGACCAACACTATCCACTCACTGCAGTTTCCCACCCCCTTTTTAGTGCATATTAACATTCATCTTGTGGCTCAACGTAAACTTGGAGAGATTCAGAATATTCTGCTGGATCCCTATTATCTCATTTTAAACAAAATAATTACGTGTGTGTGTATGTATATACATGCAACTTGTTATCAGTTTACATATTTTTATTTCATAATTTTATTTTTTTAATTATGTTTTTAGTATTTGAACACCATATGGACTGCCTGTAATATAACATCTGTTTTTCATTAAATACTATTTTTATCCCTTATGTTCCTTGTAACCTTATCAGTAAAGTTACAAAACATTCGAAGACTGGAAAGACTGGGGACACTAAAACTGAGGCTGCTTACTCTTAAAACCTTTCTTTCTATTTCTAGAGTACTGCTGCGTTTCTTAAGTGGCTTTTAATTTCTGCAACAGATAAAGTAGGCTAAATAAGTTACTCATCTCGTAAGACCAAAGCTCTGTTGAAAATTGTGTATCATATAATAAAGACTACATTACAAATAAACTAATTAAGAAGAATTAAGATCCCAGCTCAGAGGTTCAGTTTTCCACTCAATCTTTTTGACCTTTAGTCCATCTTTCTATCAAGTCTGCTTTTCATGCAGCCGAGTACGTTAGCCAGCTGTATTCTCCCCTTACATGCTTCCAAAGAAAACAGTAGAGGGAGCACGAACAGCACAGAAACATTGCCTGCCCTCAGTTCCTGTACTGGATCAAAAGCACTTGGGGAAAAATTCTATTCAAAGTCGGAAATACTAGGTTAGCATGCCCATTTGTACCAACTAGTTCTACTACAGATTTTCTCCCATTTGAAAATGTATGGAAATAAACCCAAATGCTTATAATTCATGCACAAATTGGAAAGACATCTATGCATTTGCATAAACAGTAAGACAGCAGCTAGTCTTACAATGAATCAAACACAGCTATTTAAGTGCAAGCCACTCTTTCCTCCAGTCCCAAGAATATCTGCTTATCTTTTTTATCTTTAAAGAATGTATCTTGGCAAATTGCTTATGTAATTACAGTTGTGACCGGACAAAATTACTGGGAACCCACAAGTTTTGCTTGCCTACATTAAGGAAGAAAAAACAAAATTTTGCTAAATGGTTGCAGCTCTGTGGATCACTGGCATAGCATCTGTTATGGGTTCTGTGAGGTTCCTTCCCTGTAAAGAATACTGCCTACATGCAGAAAGACTGAACAGTGTTAAGTGCTCTTCTTCCGTGTTTAATATCTATAATTTATTGCAGTTTCTTCCATCTGCATTTATAATTGAAGCTATTGGCTTTTTTCATAGAGCAGTTATATCAACTGCTTTTTCCCTTAACACCATTGAAACACTAAGTCAACAAATATGCAACCCTGAAGATGCTAAATAGAGCCACCTTAAGTGTTCCATAGACGGTAATGTGATTTCTTTTTTAAAAACTACAGTAGATTTTAGTTCAGAATTGTAGCCTACACCACAGGAGTCCATTTAGTCACCACAGAAAAGATTTAGGAGCAGAAAACAAGAATGCCAGACTTGTGTCTGTCTGAAGTGCATCTGCAATGATTTACGCTAAACAAAAACGGTGGTTCTGAATCTCACCTTTGTTTAGCAAAGAACACATCAAGACAAAACAAAGCTCATTTATGACCTTTCAGAACATGTATACACTCGCCCTGTTGCTCATCTTTTCCCACTTTACCTTTGGTTCAAGTGCTTCACTCTCTCCTCCCTTGTGTTTTAGAAGTCTTCTTTCTTCCTTTGCATTTCCCTCAGAACTCCCCATCTTCTTTTACCTTAAACAGTCCTAGAGAGAGACTTCTGGCAATCAAGGATATCAAGGAGACCTCAGGTTCTCACATACAGCTGGAGATTTCTTGGGGCCTGAGATGCTATTCCCATTTCTGTTTCTCATACTAACAAAGAGTTCTTCAGCCAGGATAAAATTCCACTTCCTCCACCCCACCACCCCTAGCAGCCACAAACTCTTCAGGGTAGGCGGAACAACAGCCTTTCCTTCCGCAGAGCTCTTTCTCTCCGCTCCTCTGTTGTAAGCAGCATGTTTATTTGAAATCATATGTGAACCATTCACCAGCATGTGGTCTTCCATGTTTTTTCCTTTGAATTGCTTTGTGGTCCACTGATAAGCCTTACATTCTAAGGCTGAGCTGTTTACCTACCCTGTAAATTCACTTGCTTTTGTGTTAAAACTTGAGAATGCTCTTCAACTTGAGAATACATTAAGATTGTGTGTTGACACTGTTCATCAAGAAGTTGATGCAGCAGTCCAAACCCAGCAATTTCAGTTGCCATCGTACCAACTCTTCAAACGGTACTTTCAGGAAATGCAGCTGAACTGGGTTCTGGGAAACAGCTTGGGACATAAGGCTAGGAGAAATCTTTTTGTCCAAGCCAGTGTTGGCAATATGACTGTCCAAAAGCCATTCTCACAAGTAGAGTCTGTTAGGGTAACTGTTGCCAGAGTAAGAATGGAAGTATCAAAGCTACATTTGGCCCCTTGCATCTTCTCCAGCTCTGCACAGGATCCTTCTATAACCCCATCAATAATAAAGAGTGTTTTTTTAATCGTACAGTGCTTTGGCTTTCAAAAAGGTTTTACAAATAATTGAACTATTAGATGCAACACTTTTAGTGCTCTGATGCTGAATACACAGTATGCTGTGACCCGTTCTGAAGGGTCAATGTTGTAGGTGAATTTGATAAAGATGCAAAGACTATTTCTACCCCTTTCAAAATGAAAAAGCAAAAACCTTTAGAAACATTATATACTTACTGTAATTTATAATCACTACACCAACCTTTTATGTTATGTCCTTTTGAAATACTTTTAATGTTACAGTCACTGCTGATCTCCAGTAACATGGTAACTGTTTACCTGAAGGTTCCTCTGACAGCATCTGCTGCAGATTATGGCAATTTGCTGCCCAAGATGTTTTGTGAAACTCTTCTTTCTAATCACCATTAATGAATACACTTGAAAAATACAAACTTATAAGCACTTCATGCCATGATACTTGAAGTATTTACCTTAATGGTAACCTCGTTAACCTAATAGCACAGCCATGATAGCTATCTTAATTTCTAAATACGTTCTATCCCTTTGGCGTCTTTCATTTACCTTTTACTTCCTTATCATCAAGTAGCTTTCAGAACCACTTCTTGGATGTCCCACATTGGTCCAAGTTCCCACTTTTCACTTTTTTAGTTACTGCTACTAACAGCTCTGCAATCTCTCTTATTTATTGACAAGAATCCTTGTCTTCCAACAGTTCTGCCTCCTGTCTATACCCATACTAATTTGTACAACTACTAAGACTTCAATAGTATGGAGATTTGTTTCTTCCTGACTATCCCTGCAGCTAAAACTTTACTTCATATTTCATGCTGATTACTCTGGTATTTTTACTTGGACTTCTGCCATCCTCTTTTTTTTTTCCATCATGTACTTCAAAACAGCTCCAGAGGTCATTCTCTTCAGTTATATCAGCATAACTATCTCCTCAAATCATTTCACTCTTATCTCATTAAAGCGAGGCACTACTATTTACAAGGCTCAAATCTGTCTTCTGACTTTCATCTTTTCAGTCCATTCTACTTCCACAGTCCTTGTTGCAGTCATCCCAGCTGCTCTGATTTCCTGAGTTGTCTCTTTCACTTGCTCTGCTATCTTTCATCCCGTAAGTTTTATGATAAGAATAATTCCTTCTTTTTGCCCACCTTTTCATTTCCCTTTTTGAATTCTATTTTGTATAAACCCCTCCTTTCTGTTTTTGTCAATAATGAAGCCTCTTAATCTGTTTCTGAATGACTGTCCTGCATTGTCTTTTGGGCTTAATAGAGAAACAAATGGCTCTAATGAGTCAGACCAAAGTTCCATCTCATTCACTATCCCAGTTCATAATACCCAGTAGAAGATACTTCAGGAAATAGGAAAAAAAGCTGGATAAACACTATCCTTAATATATCCTCTCAGCTTCCAAAACACAAAAATAAGGGAGACCTGCGTGAGAGTTACTGTCTTTGTGTTTAAAAAAATTGTTAAGTTTTGTTACATGAATTTTTCTAATCTTTTTGGACTAATCTATACTTCTGTTATCCACAAGCTTTTGTGGAATTGATTTAACAGCTTTATTTTGTAAAGAATGGAAAAGTTCCTCCTTTTGTTTGGTTTAAATCAATCCACAAGTTTGATTTCCATCTAATTCTCTTATTACATTGAATAGTGAATATTCATTCCCTAGTCACTTTCTCTACGCCATTCATAATTTTACAGCTATGAGTCATATCAGCTCTATTCTTTCTCTTTAGGCTGAAAAGTTTCCAGTCAACTTCAGTCTTTCTTCAGATGTTCCAAAATTGTGACCAAACCTGTGAGGGCCCCAAGTGCATTCTCTCCCACCCACCCCCTGGGTGTTTGGCTGGGCTCAAGGCCAACTTAGAAAGAGTACAGCTGGTGACCTTGAAAAGAGCTGTTTGAAGAAAGCTGGAAGTAGAGACAGAAATGGCTGCCCCTCCTTCCCTTGGGAGCTGCTTTCAAGCTGAGGCTTTTGCCCTTGGCCTACCTTGAGCTATGCTGCAGGTGTGTTGCAGCCACATACTATGTAGATCTAGACCCTGGTCATGACCTAGGGAGTGACTTCCTGGCTTCATTTCAGACCTGCCTCATCACTAGGGACCTTCTAGTGATCACTAGACCATGTCTGGCCCTTGGTACCATTTCTGAACCTGATCCTGACTCAAGCTCCTGTCTTGACCTTGGACATGTTCCATCACTACATACTTGTTTGGTAACGTGGGCTTTTGGCTGACCCTGACCGCCCTCACTGGGCCAGCCCTGCGTGGGTACAGTGGGAGTAAGTCTCAGTTGGTGAAGCCTCTACCTCTGTGGACCTTGTTACCTGGTTGGTTCCCCATTCCCTATCCCTTGCTCCTCCCTGAAAACACCACACCTTGCCACCTTCTCTGTTACCTTTTCTAGTTCTGGTATGTCGGTTTTGAAGCGTGGGGACCAGAACATCACATGAAAATCACAGACTTTACAGGGACATTATGTTTGTTTCTCTGTTTCTTCCACAATCATGCCTATCACTGTGTTTGCTTTTTTGACTGCTGGTATTACTAGAGAACTGTCCAGAAGGAGACCATGATCTGTTTCCTGAGAAGCAGCCAACTAGGGCCAACCACTGTTTATATAAAATACCACCCAAATGCACTGCCACTGGTTTTCGTCTCCCCTTTTTGTCATCTGTCATTCTGTATCACGAGATTCTTGGTATAAATGACTAGATTGCCATTATTAGCAAACTTCACTCACTCAATAGCTTTTCCAATTAATTTCTGATTATGCTAATTTTTTTATGTCCCAGCAAAGATCTAAGTGGAACCAACTGGCAATCTCACTCCAATGTAAAACTAAGTTTATTCCTACCCCTGTTTCCTAACTTTTAGCAAGTTTACTTGTCAGAGAACAAGGTTCTACAAAAACATGCACCTTTCAGCAACTCTGCAAACTACAGAAGAATAAGCAACCACAAATCTATGCTAAGTACTAGATATTATTTCTCTTTTCAAATACCGATCTAAAAATATATACTTCTAGAATTGCAAAACAGTCTTAATTTAATAATTTTCTCTTTAATTCCTCCTTTATTTGGCAACTTCTTTATTATGATGTAGAGCCTTATAATTCCCACCTGTAAAATAGTAAATGCCATTTCATTCTTTAGCTTCCACTGAACAGTTTGAATCCTCTTAACTATTATTACCATTCATAATTTAGCACCATAATGACATCTGCTATACAAAGTAAAAGAAATACAACCAAAACTGATCACATGAAAGCTGACAGTAACACAAATAGAGTCTATGGAATAAACTTAAAACAGTGGTATCAGCTTAATTGAACTCAACCTTGAAGGATTACATGCTATTCCTTACACTTTACAACCAAGTTGGAAATGTCACTGAGATAAAATCTTGACAGTGACATTATAAACACAAAATGGGCTGTCGTATTGTTTAATCTGACCTCTTCAAAGATTAAATCTAACATAGATAAAAAGTGTAATCACTTTGGACAGCTTTTTAGTCTTCTAGAAGTTAAATGCGTAGGCAGAACAAGACACTGAGATTCCACCAATATCCAAGGTCCTTACAGAATTAATTTAAGTGAGTAAAATTCAAAGAGGAATACTAAAACTTCAATACACCAGTCAGCATGGTACAGGGAAAATATATTCCAAGCCCCAAACTGGGATATCAGATTGTCCCTAACAAAGCAAATCACACAAGCAGCTAAGAAATATATTTCTTTATGCTACCTTGGAGCACCAGCCCCACCAGTCTGACATGCCATCTCCAATTTCTGGCAAAATTTGACATTTGAGAAGGCAGCAAAATATGAATTCATTTCTCATTGGGCAAAACTTTTCTGGTGACCAGGTGAACCATAACATTTGTCATATTGATACCAATGGAACTGCTCAGCTGGGGGCACGATAGCGTCAGTACTGACCTTACTTTTCCCAAATGTTGACCCTATAGTTCTACACAGACATCTGAGCTGCGTATGGTTTAATGTAAGTCACAGGCTAGCACTTTCAGTAAAACTACTACTGTTAGTTTGCTTAAAAATGCTGCCTTTGTAACCTGTGGCAGTTCACTAGAAGCTCAAGAGGCCTGTATTGATGGGAAAGGTAAACATTTGGGCACAATAACACCATCAGGTGTACCGAGCTCACGTGAACCTCTCCCTCTTTCCCTGCCAACACACAATTTCCTTGGAAAAGGAGATAACACAATCAAAAGAAAAAAGATGAAGAGGAAAAAATTAAAGAAAATACAAAAGCAAAGTTTTTTTCATAGGTACTGCATGCACTCAAAAATCTCTTAAAGTGATGGATATTAACATCAACTGGAAAATAGTTACTTTAATGCAGTTCTCAAGATATGTTTGTGGATTAAAGTTATCTGGTTTATGCAAAGGAGATGGATGCCATTACATGACCCAAGATTAAGCATTACTGTTTTTCACACAGTATCTCAGAACCTTGATATTTTATTTTTGTCCTTTATATGACTGAAAATAATTCTCAGAACTTCCTGAATATATGCAAAAAACATACCTGTTTTTTAGAAAACAACTTACCTTCTTTTGCTGATTCCTCCTTTGATTGGCTTAATGTTAACAACCTGTTACATTTTTCCAGCTGAAGAAGCAGTAGGTTATTTGCTTCATTAATTTCTGATATGTTCTAGAAAATTGGAAAAAGACTAAAGTTATATTAATATCTTTTGATTTAAGTTTTAAATCTTGAGTTTTAAATTAATATAAAATTTAAAAATTTCACAACACTGCTGTCAAAAATGTGTATTATTTGCCATTCTGGAAATTCTGCTATAAAGAATGATGCTAGACTTGACAGCCTGTGCTATTGAGAGCTTACCCTGCAGAACTAAGAATGCCGACTTACATCACTAATTATAAACTGATTTCTTCTCAATTCTGTAGTCCACAGTCTGGATCAATCCTTGGCAAGATTCTTTGCCTATTAGGCTGTCAGTGCCCTTTCTGAGCACCAACATGAGTAACGGGTGTGAACAGGAATTGGTATAATATATTTTTTACATGAGAAATGCTAAATTTATTTCAGGTGCCCCTTTTATACTATCTCTACTATGGATTTACTGATCAGGAAATCACCAGAGAGCTGGCCAAGGTGGGTCTCACAAGAAACAGTACCGATGGATCAATCTTTTAAGAACTGACATATACATAAAATAAAGGGAGCTCAATGCATATGAAATAAAAGAACAGATGCTCCTGCTATGGCAATGACATTTCTCTAGAACAAGGAACAATTTCTGAAAGGATAGTCCAGCAAAGTTGTGTAATGCTGTTATCTCCAATAGCAGCTTCTGGTACTTCCACGCTTTTCCTGAGAAGCCAAAATTGGCCTCTGCACCATTAAAATTCTAGCACAGAAACAAAGGCTTCTCAGACTTCAAAGAAGTCACTCGTATCACTCCAAGATACAGTCAATACAACCACTTTCCAAACAAAGTATTACCAGGCATATTAATAAGAATAAGCTGACACCACTTAGAAGAAATTTTCACTTGAAAAGCTTGTTAAAATCTCACAAAATATTTATAGATAGCAGTTTCAACATTTTTTTACCTTCTTCACTTACTTGTTCTATCTCTGAGAAGTTATCTAAAAGTTTATCAAGATTCACCACACTGATTTTCTTCATAGTGTCTACATGGCTGTGATTCATTTATTTCTGGACCATATAATCCAGTGATCACTGTATATATAAAAATAAATCTATGAATTCATTTATTTCTCATTCATACTATGTCAAAAGATTTCATATGCACAAATGTAAGCAGAACAAAGAACACTTTTTTTAAAAATTAAAACTATTTTTGCATGTGAAGCTAAACTTCAACCAACCTAAGATCTTGCATTTCTAGGAAACCAATGGATGTCAGAAAGCCCAAGCAAAATCTATCAAACTGTTAGATGATATAGTTGAATTTGGATTTTTTTTCTGCAATTAAAAAATAAACCTGAATCCACTTCCAAAGACAACAATGATGCAATTTTACCTAAATATATTAATGGTCTGCAGATAGGATGCTTTTAAAATCTATGACCAATTTCTCTTTAGATATGCTGCTAAAACAGACTGGTCTTCATGTCCACACTTTAAAGAGTACAAAATTAAATCAATTGAAACAATTACTCATTCTTTACTGTGTGTATTTTAAAGAAAACAGATGAAATTTTGTTAGAGTTGATTAACTTAAAAAATGTTACTTAAGTAAATGAGATTTTACCAGGCACACATTAATGCAGAATCTAGACCTTTTAACCTGTGTAGATGCTCTAATACTTAACTACTCAGGCTTCAACTACACATTTTCGTATAAACAATTTGCATCAGTATCACTGATGAGACACTGGAGCACATAAACCTTACCGTATGAGAAAAAAAGACAGTATTTTGAAAAGCACCCATACAATTCCAGATTATTAACCCAATTCCTATTTTTAGCAGAAAGTCTACTTAGAGAATCTTCAACATATATTTGCAAGATGGATCTGAAAGACACAGTATGAATGCTTCTAAAAATATTGAAACTATCTCTGAACATCAGGCTCCATGAAAATAAAAATTCCAGTACCAGCTAAACCATGTATTCCAGACAAAATCATCACTTCTATGTGGTAATGTATGAATTGTCTTTTTACAAATACCAAAAAATTGCAATGAGAGAGATGAACCAGAAGTTAGAATGTGTGCACTACCCAGAAACTGAATGGGTTTCCAGATGTTTGAAATACAGTAAAGTTAGGTGGAAATAAATATGTAAATGAACAACTACTAAGCAGGAAACAAAATTACATAACTGACTTATTTTCTCAGTCATTCAATATTTACAAGTCTTTACATGTATGTAACTTCTTTACCAAAGCAGTAAGATAAAGATACTGGTTCTGTGTGTTTAACACTCATTTTTGTCTTGTATCCACTGTTTCCTGAGAGGAACTAAAACTAATTTATTAGCTAAAACTATTTAACTTTTTTTTTAAATCAACAATTTTTAAGAATATGTAATGTTAAAAACCTAAAGCTTCTAAGTTACATCAATGATTTTTTACTAAGTTAGCAATCTTAGTAACTTCTGTTATTACAATGCAATGATTTGTTAAAATGGGAGTTTAAAATATTTATGCTGGACATTCAATTTTGTAAAACTATTACAAATCTTAGTATTCTATTAGTTGATAATCTAAATGTACACTATGAATGCCAAGCCCTGATCTTTCCAGTCTTTATCATGGGCAGTATCTTATCTGTTTGTCAGTAACCATTTCTTTTCATCACTCTCTTAAAATTGTGTTTTACCCTCTAAATTTTGACTGAGGATGGGAGTTCAGGGAGCTGCCATGCTGTGTGCTGTTTTGTGTGTTTCCTTATTCCATGGCATCATTTGTTTTCTCAGAAGACAGGATGTGCTAAGCACTTGGCAGCATTAGGCAACAGTGCCACAGGGAACTGAACTGAAACAGTAAATTAAAAATAGTATGTTGTATTATTAATGTTGTATTTTTCCAGCAGGAAAACTCATCGCTTTTTTATTTTTGTGTATGTTATTATGATATATTTCATGTCTTCCAAAGGCATTTTTGTTAAGCCTCCCACCCCTGTTTTGAACTATATTTATTTCACTGGTGGTAAAGTAATGATTTAAAATGTATTTTTGACTGTCATAAAACTGACACTCTTATTTAATCTCTCTTTAACTCCTTGCCATCTATGCTCTCTCAGTATCCTAAGTATTGTAGCTGATGATCTGATTTTGGAATTTAAGATTTTTTTTTTGCTTCATCTAACAGTGAAACCTGTATTTATAACCAAAATAAAATGGGTAGATACTATTTTTTAACTGCATATTTCAACTGAAAATAGTAATTATTCAATAACAGGCACTTCAAACAGTTTCATCATTTTCCTGATCTCCACCCTTCTTTAAGACAGGCACATTTGCCTTGACTATAACCTTGCTTTAATTACCCACTCTCTGAAGACCCTGAGCACATTTAAAACGTAGCTTGCAGATCAAAATTATCACCACTCTAGTCGCACCCGCAAGTGGGGTGAATCCCATCCCCTCATGCTTTTTCTTAAACAACCACAGCAGGACAGAGGCACCCGCTGCACCACTGCAAACCCCACCGACGATGCCCACTGAAGCCTAGCGCCCCTCTTGCCCTCTCCCACCGGTGCGGTTTGTCGGCCCAAAGAGCCCTGGGTAGAACGAAGACTTTCTCCCAGTCTCAGGTGCACGGGGCACTCCGAGCACGCCTGCTACTCCTCAGCGCGTGCGCATAACCGACAGATGGAGCAGGACGATAGCCCCCGCGATACGGGCGACCAGAGAACCCCACCTCACCCGAGCCCGCGCCCCCACAGCCGGCGGCGAAGAATCGGCGCGCGCGCACCCGAAGGCGGGAAGCCCGCTCCGCCCGCCGAGCGTACCACTGCCGACCCTGTGGGGGTCGCTTCGCCGCCCCCCCCCCCCCCCCACCCGCAGTTGGGCTCCACCGCATGCCCGCCGTTGGGCGCTGCTGTTTGAGGGGTTGGAAGCCGCCGCCTCGTCTTGCGGGGGCGGGCGGGGGCGAGGGGCTCCGGGGCGGCAGCGGATGTCGCTGGTGTTCTCTGGGCGTCTCTCACCAAGTCGCCACGGCATAACCGTCTCCTTGGGGGCAGGGTGACGGGAATTGGGGGCGGTGCACCCCGATGCTGTCTTGACATACCCCCCAGGGCAGTGCCACCACTCGCCGCCTCACCAACCCCCCACCCCCACCACTTCAGCAGA
>JAVKLA010000074.1:67474869-67490628 GCA_034782735.1 Sagittarius serpentarius
GCTACAGTGTTGTATCAAAGGCTCTCTGAAAATCCACATTTTAGGGCCTGAACAACCATTTTTCTGTGTGCATGTTGCAATCTTTTTCCAAGTCAGTAGCTACAGGTGACAGACGCTGTCTTTTGAAAGAAACATGACTTACACAGACTCCCAAATATATCAAACTTATCAACGTATTTACCAATATATGCATTTTTCCTGTTTCTTCCAACTTACCTTGCCCAGAGGACAAACTTTCTGATGTGCAATTTCCTTGAGTCCTTTTTAAAAACTGCTGTCAGGTTTGCCACATCCCACTTCGTTGGTGCGAAGGCTGCTAAAAGTGATAAATTCCCAACCACACAATTCTTAACAGTTTCCTCTTGAATTCTTTGAAACTCCACGAAAATCTCCTTGACCAACTTAATGAGAATGAAGCACAGGACTGAATCGACATTACGCATGACTCTTTAGGTAATATACCAACTCTACCAGCCTACCTTACGGCTATTCTACACTCCTTAGCATGGAATTACCTACTTTGTAAAAGATTTTTAATTATCTGTAGAAAAAAAAAAATCCTGTACTTCAGGAGAAAGAAAGTCTTCACCGCATTATGCAAGCAGAATTCAAAATCCCTAACAGGGTGACAGTTCTCTAGAAGTTCCGCAGAAAACTAACCATCGCTGTCACTACTTAATTTTACAGCATGCTTCTCCAGCGGGTGGGAAGAGGAAGCCAAGTAGAGAACTCTCTGTCTTAAGTACCAGGAGTTCTTCGAGATCCAGAAGCTGGAGGGTCCTTACTGGTAGTCTGTAGCTCTGCCTCTCACCTGCAGCATCACTCCTAGGCTATTCTTCTTCCACTGTTCATTCTGAGCACCTCTCCAGCAGCAGAGAACGGAAAGAGCCTAGGCCGGGTATTTTTACTCCTCAGGGGGAACCCCGCCAGAGCCTTGTTGTGGAGGGGCGCACAGTGGCCGAGCTCCCCAGCACTCTCTCATTCCCACCCCCCTTTCCATCATCCTCAGAAGCAGATAATCACCTGGGCAGCAGTACTCTGCTGGAGTATAACAAGGAAGACTGGGGGAGCAGCCAAGGTCGGAAACAAGCGACTGGGAGACTCTCTGGAGCCCAGCTGACGAAGAATTCTGCAAGGCCGGACCCAGCCATCCTCCAAATGGTGGCTCCAGCTCCTGAAGCACCCAGCTGTCCTGGAAGTCCTGCTGCAACCCTGACAATCACCTGGTTCTGCTGAGGGTGGTGACTAGCACGAAGCTTTCAGAGTCGCCCTGTGTGATTCAAGGATGGCATCTTGTGAACTCCTACGCTAAAATGTTTTTCTTTCACTTCTGATCCCTTGGAACAGCTGACAAGCACACCCAGGTGTGCTGAAATACTGCTGAGGTGCACACAATGCTCCTTCATTTATGCTGGTAGGAATCAGGTCTGTTCAATGACAGCTCTCCAATTCCCAGTCACACTTTTACTCTGTTTCCAGTCTGATCCTGACTGCCTCTTTCGAAGACCACAGCGTGGAAAGAAAAGGTGCAACACTGCAGATAGCCTCTTTGTTTTAAAAATCTCTTGTATTTTAAATCAGGCAGTGCAAGTTACTGCACAATAACTGCATCAGTGTTTAAATTAATGAAAAAATGTTACCCTGTCCCATGGTCATTTCATTGTATGCTATGAAAGTGCAATAACAAGGGTTTGTTTTTCTTTTTCCCGTTACAGATGGGTGGTATTGAAAGCAATTTGCTCTCTGCGTGCTCCACGGCATGGAATGATTCATTATAACTCATGCATACATGCTTTTATAATATGGATTAGTGTTTATTTGCTTGAGCTACTTTTCCTTCCCGATGCACAGTCTGTTTATTAACTGAGTTAATTTGGCTAGAGCAGTACAAACTTTAAACAAGTCACACGAAATATAAAACTACATTTAAAATATCAAAACAGGAGTTAAAGTAAAAATTGTAACTAGGAATCATCTCACTTGTTGGCTTCTCAGATAGCGGTAACAAACTGCTGTGCACATTTTTGCGTCATGCCTGTCATCTGATCTTCCTCTTCAAACACATGGACTTAATTGCATGTGTGGGCAAAAGTTCCCGTTTCAAAGTGGGCCTCTCACTGCTTCTCCTCCCAAAGCATGTCACAAGTGGCCACTGTCACCCGGCAGTTCTGGGTGCAGCTCAGCCCTGGTAAAGGAGGAACAATTCTGGTTCACAGGAGGACCAGCGCGTGCGTCGGTGGCTTGGCTGCCGTCTATAGGTCTGCTTGGGAGAATGAAGATGGATGCTGGGACTACAAGCTTTGCAGCTGAGAGGCAGAAAGACTGACTTCTCCTTCTGACTACACCTGGCACTAACTACAGAGGTGTGGCTAATTCTTGCAAATGACCTCAAACCCCAGCAATCAGAGCACAGCAAATTGGCGAGTTTGTGTTCAAAAGAGGAGAAAATACGATGGCAACTAAAGAGCAGTGAAGGGAATGTACGCAATAGCAGGAACGTTAAAGGTAGCAGAGACAACTGGATGTGATAACTATGGCACGTACGTTATTTTGCAGGGTGTCTGACTGAGGCTGATTGTTATAAAGTGTTTTTGGCAGGCTTGTGGGTCAAGATTATCCAAAGTCTTGAAAGTATTCAGTAAATGCTGGAGTCACAGATGGGGTTTGGAGGAAAGAACAAGGAAGACAAGTCTCTGGCAACCCAGCTTAGCACTTGAACCATTGCACCTACTCAGTTACCAGCCCCTGAATTTTTAGGGGCATAATTTAAGGCTACTATACCTGAAAATTTCAGTACTATGTTTTTAGTTGCTGTGTTTTCTTACAAAATATAGGCCTGTCTACAATTCATTTCTAGCATGTGTCTTCCACTCTTAGAAACCCCCAATTCCTTCCTGTTAAAATACTATGTATGCTCCCAATGCAGAAGAAAGTCAAGGTGAAATCCTTTCTTCTCCATGTGAGAGCATAGATATTGTCACACGGGCCCAGACAAATGCCTTATCTGAAATATGCACCACTGGCTAGGAAGCAAGAGAGGTAAAAGGAACTCAGAAGCGCACAGACTCAAGGCCTTCCCTCGGATTTTTCTGCTAGCCATCAAAGCCGTGCCTAATCGCAATGGAAAGTGATGATGATGGAAATACTGCTTTGCTCTCTGCCAAAATGAACCTTCCCTCCAGCTGAAATGGCTTAGCCAGATCAGAGTGGTATAACTTACGCTTCCCTGTGCCAAGCTTTCTGATCCTGGCTCCTGGAACGGCTCTATAGCAATTTCTTCTACATAATGGAACATATTTCTTGCTCAGAAACACTTAAACTTCTGGAAATAAGGCAACTATTCTAAAGGCTTTGTCTCCAGGTAGAAGTTTTAAATCCACATTCTTGACAGTTCTGCCCCTGTCCACGTAAATCAGGATGCACTAAGTTGATCACAGTTTTGAGCTTTTCCCGTTTTATTGCCAGCTCTGCTTTGGCTTGTGTTCTGTACTTAGATAGCTGCATATAATTGAGAAAGTAGGTGACAGAGAAAGGCCGTAGCAAAGACACACCAATTAGAAGAATTAAGAA
Organism: Sagittarius serpentarius; assembly: GCA_034782735.1. NCBI lineage: Eukaryota > Metazoa > Chordata > Aves > Accipitriformes > Sagittariidae > Sagittarius > Sagittarius serpentarius. The sequence continues at coordinate 67,478,440 of JAVKLA010000074.1, forward strand.
AATGACCACAATGAACAAATGACTGCCAACTATATTATGGCATTACTATTTACCAAGAGGAGGCAAGAGAGCACCTTAAGCTAAGGAAGATTCTGCCCTTTCTCGTTATCTTTTGTCACTTCCTAACAAGATTAGGATTGTTATATACACATATATGTCAAATATGTCTAGTCTTCCTGATCATCAAAAGAAAGTTGTTAAAAGAATACACTTCATGTGTGAGAAATGGCTTTTCACTACACTGACTACAATCTATAAAATTTGAGTTCGCCTAAATCACAAAACATGTTTTCATCCAAGAACCCACAGAGCCACAGAACTTTTTTCTAAATATTTCAAGCCAAGCAACAAAGTCCCTGACACCTCCTGACTGCACGAACAGATGGACAAATTTCCCTTTCTCAGCAGAGAATATGCTGGAATTGGCACCTTCCTGCTTAGACCAAGAACTCCTCTGCATGTCACAGAAGTCAAATCCATCCTTTTAGACAACATCTGTCTGCTACTTAACTTCATGGTGACAGCAAGAACCCAACTGCTATCCTGTCAATCCAGTGAAAAGAACCCCCCCACCTCGGCTGTAGCAGAAGACCTACAGTGTGTGGCTGAGCAGCTATGACACTAGCCAGAACAACGCACGCAGAATTATGTGTACCCAAACAAGGCGGCTCTAAGGGTGAGGCTCAGTTCAAAATGAAGACTATATTTTGCTCTCTTTACGCAAGGCAGGGCAAAATCCAGTTGCCTGAACATCTGTAGCTATCTCAGACTGCCTAGGATATTCTGCCCACTTTCCAGCCTCTGCTTCAAAAGGCACAGATGTCCTGTCTACAAGTCTCATGCAGATTTTCTCGGTACCCAGAGGATATCCATACGACTCATACATGGATAAATCTCAGCCTCAGGTGTCCAAGCTCCCAACAGTCCATGGAGAGCTAGTCAATACAGCCCCTCCAACAAAGAACAGCCGATTGAGTTGATTTAATTGCCTGAAAACAGATGTTCAGTTACATATGAAATGCCTGGCCTTAAGCTTTTTACAGAGCTCTCTAAGCTTCTGGCCATTCCAGAATGATGCAGATGTCCTGCAGGTCCTGCGTCATCGCTGTGAGCCCCATGCAGACGTCTCAGGTGCCCAGGGGTGTCTTTAATGACACTAAAGACTTATGCATGGGTTATAGATTCATTCTCCATCTCTATAATTGGGAGCTTTAATATCGACTGCACACCTACACTTAGTTTAATCTGGACAGGTAATGCATGCAAAGTATCCAAGTACAGTAAGTGAGCAGACACCAGCACAACAAAAGGATATTTTGATGGAAGCAAAAATCAGATTTGGTATGTCTCAGAAGGGAAAATAATTAATCCTACTTCTTATATAAAAGTGAGGAAAATAAAGCATTTGAGCACAATAGCTTCATACAATAATTAAAAAAAGTTGTGATGGAAAAACATAAATAGATTTCTAAAATCAGATTAGAGAGACAATAAATTCAGGCTTGTAGCTCTTAAAATTATCATTGCACAAAAACAATTCACTCAAAAATATTTTTATTGTGCTATCATTAAATACAAATACCTCTCTAAACCTGCTTCAGAAGATGAATTAGCATAGCTGTAATAGTCCAGAATGAACTTTGATCTAGCATAAAAAATGATAAAAGACATTTCCCACTTCTTTTCGCTGGGAAGAAATTAGTTTTGGAACTGCTTGAGCATATGTATTGTTTTATTAACTGGGACTAATTCCCAGTTTATTCCTCTATGTCCTTATGTGACCTACGCTCATCAGTTGTAGGGAAGGAATAAGCAGACAAAATTTATTTTGCTTCCTAAGCATTTTGCAGTCTGTGTCTGGAGCAATTCCCCTCAACCACTTCTGATGTCAGCAGGTACAGTAAACCAAAACACCTGAGTGTATGCTGGATATGTATTTGAAACACTGCAGTTACATTAATGTAATCATCTCAAACACAACTTGTGTATGTGTACATGAATACAAGCTCTCATTTTTTTTCTTGAATGACAATTAATATTACACAGATGTGGGTGATCTACTTATGAAGCAGTACTCTTTCTTGTTCATGTACCTAATTAACTAAATTAAACTAAAATTAAAAAAAAATAAATCACACAATTCCCCATCTTCAAAGCAACCTAAACGCTTAGAAGCCTAAGCTCTGTTGACTCAACAAAAATGCTTTCATTAGCTGTGGAAACGGGCCTTACGTTTTCCAATCCCTAGGGCACAAAACCCATTTACTTATGGTAATTACACACCTATTAGAAATTACCTTCCTGTTATTGTGGCCTTCTCACTTTCTTCCTACCACTGCCTCTGCTCTGCCCTTGCTGTCGTACAGCAGGCACCTCGGGGACACGGGCACCGTGCGGGTCAGTGTCCCCTGGTAGAAGGCTGCAAGTCCCAGACCTGCTCAGCTCTGAATTACGCTGGAAGACCTGATGCAGTAGGCGCGCTTGGTCACATTCAGCATCACCGTCTCAAGAGATGGTGGGAACCCTGTCACTTCACACTAGCCACAGCCTCAGTTTAAGGGGCCGGCAAGCCAAGCTCTTTGCAAAAGGAGAGCACGAAAACACGCTAAATCAATGGAAAGCCTCCAGCAGAACTTGGCACCAGCCTGGAGACAGCAAATAGGTGACCAAATGTCCAGTCTCGGGTCTCGAATGCCGTGCAGTTGCCTGGCCAACTGCTGGCCTCACACCCTCTCTCCCGCCAGAAGGAAACACGTATGGGATTTCACCGTGTGCCAAGGGTGGATCCGGCCCCACGGCACGCAGCCAGCTTGAAGCACAGGCTCTCGTAAGGCTGAACATAAGCCTTACTTACCTTCAAGACATAAAAGCCTTCCATGTACAAGTCAGTATTACACTGTCTCAGTAACGTGCTTTGGTGCAAGATTAGCAAGTACGTCTAATTTTTTAATGTGCTGCCAGAAGAAATACAATTACTGAAGCGGATTTTTTAGGGAACCGTGACACTATAGATTCCGTCCCTCGGGCAACATATCAGATATGGTACAGATATGGAGCACATCTAACTAAGTTTATAGGAAGGCCTCGGCAAAACTGTGGCGGGCAGAGCTCTGTGAGATTGTCAGGATTCATCACCTGAGTGGGGCTGGATGCTCACAAGAACTTTTGCAGGTACAAGCACATTCACATGGGGGGAAAAAAAGAATAAAACAGGTAATAAAAAGATCTCATCCAATACTCTGTCCTAAATCATGCAAGAACAGCAAATGGATGTTCTCTCATGCTGTTATCTCAAATACTCCTGTTCGACTTACGCTTTCTTGTCTGACTTTTTCACCTGAGCATTTTCCCTACTCAGAATAAACGCATTACAGCATTTAAAGCAGTTTAGTGGTTAGAAATTTATTCTCAGAACAACAAAGCTCTGTTCCCTTCACACACACAATTCTTTAATAATGCAGAAAATCAGGACATACATATTTAGTAGTGTCTCGGATTTAAGCACAGGAAGACAAAACATTCTTCATTTTTTGATTCTGAAGGTAAGCTCATGGAAGTTACTGTTTCATCAGTACAGACCAAGTCACACAAAGGTGATGTTGTGGTTAAGTTTTATTTATAACACAGATTTTTATCGAACTTAGGACATCTGAACCACACCTCATCTGCCAAGGATCAAAAAATCCTCATATGGTCTTAAATGCTGAGAGAGAAATCAATTGGTCCAGTAGACTGCATCTGGGCAGGGATTATTTTTGTCTATTGAATGAATGTACTGTAAAATGCAGACACCGGGGAGGGGGAAGGATCATGTCAGGACACATTCATTTGTGTTCTACTGACCATTCTGTACGAGGCAATGAATAGAAGCTGGTACATGTATCATATTTCACTGTGAAATACTGACTTTCCATATTTCAGCAGAACCAAGGAGGAATTTGCAAATTTTATTTCAGTTCATAGGTCTAACTAAAGAGATTGGTACACAAAGGGGGAAAAATGAGTATATAGCTTTATTTTGCAAATTCCTGACAGAAAATTCCTCCTCTTTTAAACAAATCTGGAGACAGAGGAAGACTCAAAACACATTAAATAAAGGCCCCACATTGTTTCAGCTCAATTCTAATATGAAAATAAACACTTCACTGCCCCACACGTCCTTACACACTTCTTAAATAGGCACACTCATTTCCCATGGGACATATAGGTCGCAGAATCAAAGTTTTGCTGCAAGCAGGAAATGAAAGCAGGGAACAAAAGTGAAAACTTCATTCATTCATTCATTGCCTTCAGTGGTCAGATACACTAGGAACTCAAACCAAATTTGGTAAATGTTGAAGAAAAAGCCTTAACTACCAAGGGAGAAGAGAATCTTACAGATTCTCTTCCTGGTAAAACAGAGGACAGGCGTCATCTGAGCCACACATACAGAGGTAAATAAACAGAAACTTGTGTTTTCCCTATCCAAACCCCTTTTTTAATTTAAAAAAATTAACTTTATGGAAGAATTGTCTGTAAACTGATCATTTGAGTTCTAATTATATCTTATTTCAGCTTAATGTCCCTATTAACAAAAAAGTAATACCCCTCATATCTCTCTGGCACTTCTGCAAATATGAGTATCTAGAAATTTAAACTATGCAACCCGAAGAAAACACAGAACTCTATCAGGGTGAAGGAGGAAGATTATACCTTTAAACTGTAGGACAGTTATGACTACAGGCAACTATGCCATAGCCCTTTGGTTTAGTACCATATTCTAAAACTAACACTAGAAAGGCTAATGAAACATGGCTTGTGACTCTGTAGGTATGTAATTTGCATTCAGTAGCACCTCAGTATGGAGCTAAAGAAAAAAAAAAAGAAATTGAGAGATGTCAAATTTTTATTAAAAATTTTATCAGTTTATTTACAGTTTGTTGTGGAAGCTATTTGCACCCCACTTTTTCCAAAATTACTCCTCAAACTGTCCTCTCTGACTTTCTCTGCTAACACTGATTTTAGCTAGAAGGTCAGGAGGGGCACCTGCCCCTGAAGGAGCCACCCTTCTGCAGCTGCTCTGCAGCTCTTCTGGGAGAAGCGGCGGCACATTTGCATAAAATTAGTAATTATGAAAATTGTTACTGCTTTCTCCAAAGGCCAGAACAAGAGAGAGCGGACCAGGTTAAGCTGCATTTGTTTACAACAGCAGATCATAACCGGTGTAAGCAGATCAGTCTGACACAATGTAAAAGTCCCAGTGGGGTTAGTGGGAACTTTTTGTTCTAAATGAGTAAAAGACTAATCTCAGAGGACCCACCAGAGTCAGGACAGGCCTCCGGGTGATACTGAAATGGTTATAAGTCATTGTTAGTTGCAACAAGAACAAGCATCAGAGAAAGCTCAGCTGGACCAAGTACTTTCCAGCCTGGCATTTAATTCATAAGATGGAAGAATTGAGGTGAATAAGGATGGGAAGAAGAACAACTGTGGAAAGCCAGAGGTACATTCAGTGGTTGTGAACCCTGGGCAGATCTGTTGAATCATGAACACCACAGGATGTGCATTCAGAGCTTTTCCTCACTAAAAAGGCTTCTGCTGGCTACCCACAGCCAGCTGGCTGGTTGAGAGTACATGTTGTTTTCAAATCCCTTTTATAACTTCTACTCAAGAATTTCTAAGTGTATTTCTTATGAAACTTGTTCATATTGGCCTCAGAACCAAAGTGTACAGTCTTAAAATGCTTTCTCTGTACTTCCAAATAGTTCTACACTTAACATATGAATATGCTAAAAAGACTGGTTAAGGAAAAAACCCACCAGTTTCTATAAAAAAATTAACCCCACACAATTCTCTCATAAATTTAGTACCCAAGCAAAGAAAATCCAGATATCTAACACCAGCATTCATCCAGCCTGTTTACACATCACACATCTAACACTGCCGATGAAATTCACCCTCATTCTGCAACACGTCTCAATCTCATCCACTATCTTTACAACAAGATTAACTGATGTATTTTTCCCATTTCACATTATGTGCCCAGGTTACTGCAGTCAAGAAACTTGCATAGTCTGGACACATAGAATATAAAAACACTCCTTATATAAAAGCTATATATATATATATATATATATGTATACACACAAAGTCACAGAAAGGTACCATAAAACTTACCATCACTTGCAGAAAGTGAGTTATTTGCACAGACCAGTGCCAAAGTAAACAGCAGATTCCGAAGATCCATACCTCTAATTCTGTAATAACAAAAGACAGTAAGATTTTTTTTTATAAACTAATATTACTAACTAATATGACAAGACATTTAAATGATTATCGAGTTTTACTGAATTTCTGATTGGATTTAAAACAGAAGTGTATTTAATTTACAGTTTATTGCCTCATAAAGTCATACATCATCTTGCAGTCTAGGACAGAGAGCAAATACTATTTTTACCAGCAACCTAACTTATGGGTTTCTAGTTCATTTAATATAGAGGGGGGGAAAAAAAAAAAAAATCAATCTCCAGCCTGCTTCTAGGGAGTAACCACACTCCCCCCACAGCAGCCTTTGCAGGATGGATCCCAATGGCTAGCCTAGGTTAAAAGTCGACACAAGAAAAGAACAGTACCTCTTTCAGGGAACAAAGATACAATGATCCCCTTTCTAGCTCATGCTCCTCTGAAACTTTATTCATCTTTGCGTGCCATGTAAAACCCTTCCTGGGTCTAGGACTACACAAAGTAAGGCTGAGAGCAGTGATGCCCTTTAATAAGCCACCTCCCACACCACAAAGCCAAATGGCAGAGAAACACCGGCTGAGTACCTACGTCTGCTGCCCGCGGCCGGCAGCATGACAGGAGTGGAGAGGACAGCAGTAGCCATGGGGCTGCAAGAATGAGAGTAACCCCAGCTAATTCTCTGGTCTGTTCCCTGATGGCATCCTGCACAGCCCTGAGCACGTGCCTCGGTGGCCCTGCTCTGCTGTGCTGCTCTTCGGGGGCTGCCATGGAGGCTGTCTCACGCTGGAAACTTCTACCTGTGCCATTTCTGAGAAGGCACCTTCCGATGGACCGAAGCACACCCACAGAAACCTTTGCAACCTCCAAGCATACTAACTTTTACAACCCAAGCATAACCCAACAAGCCTTTACAACCTCCCCAAAAAGCACACTCCTATTTCTCCCTAATTCACCTGTGCCACACACACATAGCCTACAACCCCATCACACGATCCTCTTTGAGGGACACTGGTTTCCTCCTGCCACTGTCACCAGCATCTGATAACAATGGGGAAGGGCAGAAGCTGGGATACACTGGACCAGGGAGCAGTGCAGCCTTCTGCACAAAACTGTACCGTGTCCCCAAACGCTCATGAGGTCTCCATATGCAGCAGGGGGAAAACATATGTACCATGGATTACTACCTGGCCGTTTACAACCATGCCAGTGGAGCACAGAGATTACTGGAGACCTTCAAAACCAAAGCTACAACACCAAAATGAACAGGAACACTGAAACAACAGTCAGGCAGCAGTTTCTTGTTCTGTGGTACAAAACTGCCAAGATACACTGACACCCCAGCTCAGTGAGGCAGTGGCGGGGGAGAGAGAGAAATATCTCTGCTTTCACATTTGACTGTAAATTGGTATGACAAACCTTGATTCTACAATGGAGTGTGTTCAGTTAGACATTTTCTTTCTTCATCTAACAGGAGATTAAATCACAAGTGTCCAAACAACAATCACAAGCCCACTAGTGAGTAACAATCGCTAAGTGGGTGTTACCAGTTAACAACCAATGCTGTCAAATCTGGCAATCGAAAACTAGTCAGTCTCCTAGCAGAGTTAGCAAAGTCTGAATTTAGTCAGAAACCGTAAAAAACAAGAACACCGAGTATGTAAAACTATGGTAACACTGAATTTAAAAGACAATTACCTCCTTAAGAATTGAGGTAGGTAACAGAGAGATTACCAGAGAACAGATTAAATCACACTACAGAAAACTAGAAAAACTATTACCATCTCCAGATCTCATTCACACTCTTTAGTGCAAAACTTGACAATCAGAAGGTATTTCTCACGCCCTTATTAACACAACTGCTCAATAACTCTTGAGTTTCAGGCCTCTGTACTGGAGGCATTTATTCCAACCACTCTAGGCTAGCAGAGTCTAACCCAGACCTGCAAAGGCAAGCCAGGTGATGCTCCCCACCGCACCCACACCACCGCGGGGATGCCCAGCTCTATCAGTCACCCGGGCACCCTGCAGCACGACTCAGCGGCCACAGGGCAGCTGCACAGAGAGACGAGCTGGGGGAGCTCTGGGGACCTGCCCGGCGGCAGGCAGGGCTTTCCCCTGGCCAAGCAGACACGGGTGTCTCCCTCATTCTCAAGTGGACAGAGAGGCTGGAGGCACGTGGGTGAGGATTTGGGGTGGTGCGAGAGTGAGGCAGCCGGGGGAGCAGGACCAGGAGCAGCGAAGGCTGCAGCTGCTGGAGTGCACAGGGCTGGGAGAAAGTTCACAAAGCAAATCACAGGCCAACAATCTTGCTCTTGGAGAGGAGCTACACTGGCACAGCACGAGGTTCATCCGAGATCAGCTACGTTTTCAGCTAGCTCAATTGTTCCCTTGCTCCATCTGTACCCTTGCCTAAAGGATTCTTATTGTCTTTCATTAATAAATCTTCCACAGAAATGCTTCTCTGTATTTGCCAATTCCTATCCCCTTACATGATTTCTGCCCCATCGAACAGCCCCACCTCCCCTTCAGCCCTTCCACTTTTTCCCTAAAGTTTTGTTTTCTCTTTCACAGACCTGAGCACAATGTCACTTTATTTACAACCGTCCTGTTCTCTCCCTGTTGCAATATCCAGGTATCCTGTGCTGCCTCCATATTCACACTTCCCTGTTCTTCCGTGTCCACCAGCCTCTGCTGATCTTCCTACTACTCTTCTCCAAGCTTTCCTACTTCTTCCTGCGTAACAACAGGCACAAGAAAAGCCCAAACCTTCACAGGAGTTCTCCCGTGAGAACAAATGTCATCAACGGAGTCCGTCATCCAGAGCACATCTGTGAACACTGTTTTGTTTTTCATAACCGCACCAAAGAACTCCGTGGTGGGACCAGGATCAGCCCCCACATGCAGCGGTCACAGCATGGCTATCCCCTCTATCCCTTTGCTGTGACCAGCAGCCATCTCAGCTTCCTCCCAGGAAAGGTGGTTTGACAGCCAGAGCACCAACCCAGGAGCCTGGAAATACATCCCAGAAGTCAGCAACCATGCTGAACTTCAACAAGGTCTTGCTGCTGCAGATGAAAACAATCCCATTCCAGTACTGCTCGTCCTGATGCGCTGGCAGACTTGTTTATATACCTGCATGCAGTGAACGCTGTCAGGAAATTGTTCCAGTTAAATTAATCCATAAACATTTATTGTAACAAATCTGCTTGATGACCAGGTTTATCAGGACTGCACAAAGATGCAACCCAGGAGCAGAGCCGGGAAAGCACAGGCATGGGAGTGAGCAGCCAGGGCAGAGGGGAGGACACAGCCAGCCCTCCAGCACCAGCTACTACTTGTTTAAGAGCAATTCTATAATTATTGGGAAACTCCCTGATGAGCCACAGACCTTGACTAAAACATCTAGCTCTCTGAAACAGGGCACAGGATTAATTTGCGCTCCTAAACCACAAGGGTGATCAGAATTCCTGCTTAATCCCTTGCCTTTTCGCTGTAAAATGTGGTATAGAAACAGACGACCCTTCTTCTGCGGATTCTCACAAATGCCACTGTCTTAGCAAGGCAAAGCAACAGTGTCTCTGCTCTGCCTAAATCCCCATGGGATCCTCCACTGAGTTATCCATCCAGACAAGTTGCATGTGGGACAAAAATCCAGCTGGTGTAATCTGAACATGCCCAATACGGACAGGACTGAGCTCAAAAATGGTTAACTGCTCTCATTTGAAAATACGGATGGTCCATGCTCCACCCTTTGTACAACAGCCTCTCGAAAGAGCAAGTAGTGCTAGCCTCCCGGAGCTCAAAACCAGAGCCCTCGGGACAGGGCTCATACTCAAAGGTCTCTTCCCAGGCAAAAGGAGCTCTGCAAGGGGTGTGAGGCACCAGGGAGTATGTGACCTCTCTGCATCCAGCACATATACCAAAAGCTCCGCTGGGCTGCAGGTACGACTACCACTTACTTCTAGAGGTATCAGAACAGCTACACTGCAATGGCTCTGGTCTCATGGGAAAAAAGTCTGGTGCAAAGCGGGAGCTGCCCCACCACGTTCCTGTTTTGGTGGTACAGAATAAAATTCCTGGGAGGAGAGCCCTCTGAAGTGCATCTGCGCCACTATCAGACAACTAATGCCTTGCAGAAAGTTCTCACAAATCTGTCTTGTAATCACCCGCTGCTGTTCCTCTAAGACACTCCGGCAAGCTCGCTGCCAACAAGAACAGTATTGTTCAGAGGCAGCAGTGCTAATCCAGCAAGAGACGGCTTCTCTGTCAAAACTGACCGTTTACAATCTAGTAGTATCTACCTCCCAACACCTATCCCTGTATGTGTATGAAAGACAAATGCCACTAATAAAGTCCCCGTTATTTAACAGAAAAAAGAAAATCAGTGTCTGTAATATACACTATTCTAAGGAATAATAGTCTGTATGTTACCCAACTCCAGCAGTTTTTAAGAATGGAAGAGAGCTAATACCAGAAAAAAGAATTAAAGCAGCTGACTGTCCTCAAGCCAGCTGAAACTTGACCACAGGAACATTTGGCTAGAGGTCAGCTCAGGCTAATTGCTTCAGTTACAGGGAGGGAGCGAGGAGTTATAAAAAGGATAAAAAAAATTCTTGGCCCTTTTCTATAGTGATGTTGGGAGTAAGGTCAATCACAAGTGAATTTAAACACGACATCTCCCCAGTGAGACATGAACATAGCATGAACAGGCGAAACAGGGCTAAGAAAACAGCTGAGAAAAGAAATAGCTCAGTCACAGCATACTGAGTGGTTTGCATCTACTCTGGTCAGGTAACAATGTTAACACTCAGAGTAAACCATAAGGAGTTCTGCTATAAAAACCCCTGTTGTTTGAAGTGAGATCTTTACGTTTAGATGGCTCCAGAACCTGACAGGACCTGAAGGAAGGACATTACGCTTCATTAAACTGCGCCTATGAAGGGACTTCCGCTTTTGCTATCTCCGTTAACTCACTGTGCTCCAAATATGAGAGAGTTTTTTCCCCTGTAACCTCCTCCAGTCTAGCACTGCTTGCCAAAGCAGCGCACGTGCAGCTAGTCCAGAACCAAAGGCGGCCTCTCTGCTGCAAACCGAACCACAAAATTACTGAGTGAAGGATTAATCTGAGGACTTTTCTGTACATTGTTACGTTTCATCATTCCACCAGATCACAAACAGGCAAGGACACAAGAGCGTGCAATGCAGATGAATACACACCAATACATCCACCGGCAAGTAAGAACAAGTGCTGAGAAGGGAATGTAACTCCAGGCTCTCCAGATCTGTCCTGAGCCTTGCTTATGCAACTACCAAATACATACGTACATACCCTTGCAGAATTTTTCTGGGTGAAAGGCCTTTATTTTTCACAGTGTGGTTATTCCTTACAATCGATCTCTCAGCAAGATTAGTGACACCAAGACGAAATCTTCTTTCTGTGCTTGCGTGAAAACATTCACACCAGTTTGGCAGATCATGCATAGCTGAAATCACTTTGCCTGCTTACCCCCATTCCCCCGAATGCCAACAGCACAGAGTCATTCTGCAGATGAAATGAATTACAGCCCTTCCAATCAACACAATCTGAAACTGCCAGGGACCTAAAGACTTCTTCCCTTCCTTGCTGATATTACAGCTTGATTGAGTCATCAGCAGCACTTGGATGAATGCCTGTTTTTATAGAACCCGTGTCAGGGCTGCAGACTCAGTCGTGTTAAGAAACAGAAATAACAAATTGTCACAGTTGGTATGAATAACACACCATTCACCTAGCGTGTGCGGTTATCTGGGATGTGAAAAGAACAAGGAATAATACTGTAGAAGCAGAAAGTATGTACTACAAATTAAAAAAATCTAATAAAGGACACATTTCAGAAAAAAACTAACAAAAGACAGCACCAGTGAAAAAGAATGAAGGACTCTGGCATAAAGCTGCATTTATTACACATGGTTTGATACAAATTTGAG
>JAVKLA010000074.1:67490650-67505020 GCA_034782735.1 Sagittarius serpentarius
GATCATTATGACACTAAAACTACGGAACGGAGGCAATTTTATTAATTAGAGATCTATGTAAGCTAAATAATTTATAATAGTTTCAAGCATTAAAATTGAAAATGGAATCTACTAAAATAATTGCTCACTTTGGATTTAGAAAAATTGCTTATTTTTTTCCTAAACGAACTTTTAGTTTTATAATAGAGACTATATGAAAGCTTCATTTTAACACCAAATTTATTTGTATCTCCAGTGTAATAGACAACTTCAGTACTTCTACCACAGCCAGTTTCTTTTTCCCATGGACAGATGTGTCAGCTAATTACTCTGATTTAAACTACATTTAAACGAGTAATGGGCCAAATGATTACCAGTTCTTGGATGTGGTTAAGGAGCCCTTCAGTGAATCCAGAGTTTGGACATTGCTCTGGGCTTGTACTGAAAGCTGTTCTAGGTTAATCCAGCTATAAAGTCATACTCCAAGAACTGGGCTACAAAGTCCAAGGATGGCTGTGGCATATGGCACATCAATTCTTTATTTACAATAAAATCTGTTATGCTTTGGCAGCAGTAACCTAATGAACTAGGTACACAGAGGGGGGATCTTAGCTATAAGACTAGTAAGCCGATCATCTCCGTCAGAAGACGGCTGCTAAAAGAAAATTGAAGTTACAGTCTTAAGTTTCTATCTTCTGCACAGATAGAAAATTAACTTGGGAAAGAGTTAATTGCTTACTTACTTGCCCTTCAGCCCGCAAAACACATCAAAACGGCAAAACAGATGCATCTCAGCTGCAAGAAATTGCAACATTTAGCTCCTGTCGTGCAGACGTGAATTGCTGAGCTGATATTCAGCTTTACATGTACTTGTATCATTAAGGAAGGGGATCCAGGCCAGTTTATGAATGTGGTAATTTTTTCAGGCTATAAACACTTTTCTTAACTACAGTGGTAATTTTTCCTAAGCTTTTTCTTCCTTTTTTAAAATTATTATTAATACTTAGATAACAGTCATCCACAAGACAAAATTCAGCTCTTTGCTTTGTTATTTGTCTAATCAATTGCAAAGAAAAGCTAGAGAATTTTTCTATATGAGCAAAAAGTATATTCCAGTTTGTTTGAAGAAGTATAATGCATCAATTTAATGTCAAATATCATTACAAGAAAGGAAAAACATTTGAGTCTGTATCTAGAACAAACCTCTTAGTGATCTGTACTAAAAAATGTGGTTTTACCCAAAGAAAAACATTGCACTGAGATAGTTTTTCACACTTCACATTGATTAAATGGTATTTCCAGTGCTGTAGAACATTTCTGTGCCAGTGTAAAAAAAAACCCAGAACTCTTCAGTGTCTTGCTAGTGTTAAAGTTTAAATCCTGTCAGGACTCAGGAGCGTGGCCCCAATCCAGCAAAGCAGTTAAAGACATCTGATTTTAAGCAGACAAGGTTATATATTTAACATGAGAACATGGCTAAGTAATTCCCCTAGCACAGCCAGAGTGCTTAGCACCTCGCAGAAATTATAAAGAAATGATGAAGCACAGGAATCGTGGTGGAAAGCAACCTATGTGACATTACCAGGAGTTTAGGCTGGAACAACAGGGAAAACAAAGAGGATCATTCACATGCTTAATATTAAATAACCTTATATGTGCTGCTGGATTGCTGCTGCACAGCAGGCCAGTTCCACTGTTCCAGTTGGTGTTTTTTTTGCAAGCCTTCTCCTGTGTGCTAATATTTGCGTATCACACGAATTAAAAAGTATACTACCTAGTACGTGGGCAATACTGTCAGTTAGGTTTCAGCACACATTATAAATAAATCTGCATCTGATCTCCTGGGGCTTTTCTGTAACACGTAAAACCCTGCTCCCCTGATTTCCTGAAATTGCTCTTCGAGGCCTGAAAGGCAGGTTTGGGTTCAAGGTGATTAGAAGAAATAGAGGATGCTTCGTTCAAAAATGTTTCGCTATAACCAAGCCCTGTTTCATTCACACCATAGCGCAGCAGCAGAGTAAGGCACAGACTGCAACCCTCTCCAATGTCTTGCCTGCCACAGAACATTAGAGAGTGTTGTGGATTTACTGCCAACCCTCTTAGCATCACAAAATAAAGCTGTAGTGGATTAAAAAAAAAACCCAAACAACAAACTAATAGTTTGCATTAAGAGAGAAAGAACTGTGATTAGGAGAAAGACCAGCTTCTCTGAAACACTCAAGCAATTAGCAAAACCTTCTTAATAAGCGCAGAGCTCTATTTTACAAACAACAGGAATGAACCATGCTCTTCAGCTATGGCAGCCCCGGCGTAGTGGATGTAAACCTCTCCGTCCACATTTACCACTCCCAAAGTGTCAGCGCCTAAACAAATCACAGTTCTGCCTTGCAACCTTTCCTTTTAGACATCACAGATAAAACACATGAACTCTGCATTGATCAACTCAAAATGGGATACTCTGCAACGGTTGCTACAAGCAACAGAGCCGCTGAGTGCAAGGCCGGACGGCTGGCCGATGGAGAGCGCGTCCGCCCCCACTGACGTTAGGACTCCCCCCTCTGCAGGAACTCCATCACGTTACCTGATTAAGAAGGGAAACTTCAGAGCAGATCCAGCTTTTTTGTTAAAACAGACTAGTGCGTTCACATTTCTCCATTGCTGTTATTGTTATTTTACACAGGACCATGAGGAAATAGATGTTTACAGACAGAATTCACAAGTATCCGCCCTGAGTAGCAGCTGAGAGCCTGAGCCTTCACCCATCACTACCACAAGTATTGCTCAGACTCAAACCCGTTTTGTGAGGGCTATTCACAAAAATAAATCCCATACCAAGCTAGATCTCAGGGCACACAATACAATGAAAATGAGCAGACTAAAAGGGAGGACATTGCACTGCAGCCCCAGAGAGTTTTGTAAAACTCTGCTGGGAGCCCTCCTGGTCTAGCACGATACCCAGTTCCTCTGAAGCTTGACCAGCGGCCTTGCCTCAGATACCATTTTTACCCTGAAACAGGGAGCAAGGCCATTTGCACAGAAACCTGCCAGCAAAGGTCTTAGCAACTGGTGCTCTCCCTTTAATCAGCGCATCAGTGATCATCCCGCTCAACACTGGGCCCTGTGGACTACACTGCAGTCTTTTTAGTCTCACCCGCGTGACCATGTGTGGAAACTGTTGGTGTACAACAGAAAGAGTATGACTGTTTCTTTTTGTGGTTCATACATTGAATAATATCACAGGGAACTTTATGTTTGGAGAGATGAAAGGCTTTCATTTTTAGAAAAACCTTACCATATAAAAAAAAATTTTTTTCTTTTTTTTTCAAGAAATCATTAGCGATATCATCTGGTCCTAAAGTATGTATGACACACATCACACTTGAATCCTATGTAAGCAACCACAGTCACAATTAGCATGATGAGCCTGACTGCTCTTAGGTTCTACTGCAAAGTGTATGACAGCATTAGAAAAATCACTTCTGCATAGATTATAGTTTTCCCAACTTTACTAAAAAAGTGGAGTATCACAGAAGACAGAGCTCTGAGTTTTGAATAGCCCGCATGCATAAACTAGTCCTGATTTTTAGTTCACTTACTGCATACAAGTTTTTCTTCAGCAATCAGAATTGGTAACAGGTGACTGGACTCATACGCTAAAAAGAATAAGACTCGGTATAGTTCTTTCAAGAAAGATTATTTTTCTGTTACTGCTTTCAGAGACTTCAAAAGTGACAGTCTGCAAAGATTTCTGACAGCTTACCAACCAGTTAGCTCTGAATATGAATTGATAGAGGGCGATTTAATCACAAAACCCAACCCCAAGCCCCTAAAAGTTTGTAGTCCTTTCATAGCTTAGAAAATTAATCCAGATGTCAGCTGTTCTACGAGCTGCAGAGAACAATTAATTGCAGGATTACTCGGTGGTCTACAAATTAGTTTCTTGGCTAAGAATGGTATGGTTTTGGCTGGCCTGGAATTGAGTTTTTATCTCCCTAGGAGAGCAGGCTTTCTTCCAGTCTCAGACACGCTCTATGGTACACATATAAAACTCACAGAAAAAGGACATACTGTGGGTCAGCCAGGTTTCTGCTGAATAGCTCAGCTGGTAGGGAGGTACCTAACAGCTGTACCTAATAGCCGTACCCTTACAGAGTAGGGAAGTCCTCAAAACATAGAGCTTGCAGTTGTATTTTAATTTCCCTCTATCTTTTTGTTCCATATTAGAGGAAAGGGTTATTTTAAGTCTTAATTAAAATATGTACATTCCTTTGATATAGATACTTGTTCTAGTTCTTGGTACAGATACTGCTAGGTATGCTTGTTTGATAAAGGATCTAGAGACAGTTTCGAGCCTGAAAAGTTGAAATATCACTACAGAAATGGTAGGAAACTTGTATCATGTGGTGTGTGATTTTTTAAGCAATTACCTTACCTGAAACAACCCAAAAGCTATTTTCTTCAAGAAGAATTTGTTCTGATGAGAGTATTACATTTAATTTACTGGTGTGGCTGAAAGTCACCTGATACATTAACAAGCAGCTGTTACTAGAAGCTGTAGCACTAATTAATAGAGATGGTGGTATAGCTTTACAGAGAAACATCTGAAAAAGGGGACTAGCATTTCTTTCTTTAACGAAAATTGGATTCTTTAAGTGGGTTTTTATTTATGGCATGTAGTTCACAAACAAGATCTAGCCCATGAAAGGATGCCATCCATCCTGTGTCGCCTCTGCCTGGGGGAGATGAGAAACGGCTTTTAAAGCCGTGAAGGCTGCCCGAACCCACCAGCTTCTTCTGCCAGCCACAGCCCAAAGGAGAGCTTGGCTTCCTCCAGCTGCCATCGGTGCAGGGAAACACGGGGAGCTGTGCTTTTCCAGCCCCTTGCTCCCATCCTTTCCTTTTTTCCTATTTCTTGATGTCTGCTAGTGATAGCAGTAGGAGGGCAACTGCCTTCATGAGGAAGAGAGATGGTAAGAGGAGAGTTGTTTGCAAGGCGTGGTGAAAGGGATGAGCTGCTTCCCCTCGGAGAGGGCACAGAGGGTGGGCTGGGTAAGATACAGAGGGCGGACGGGGTAAGACAGTCTGATGTTGCTGAACTAACAGTGGGACCACTGCAGCTAAGTGGGAATATTGAGCTTAGCCTATCCGAAATCCAGATTTACTTCCCACATACTACTGCAAAGATTGTACTATATGGACATATTTTTACTAGTCACGCATAATAAACCCTAAAGTAGTAAGTACAGTGTAAGACTTGATTTGCTGGAGTGCATTTTTAAAGCATACTGAGCCATGTGTAGGAGGATAGGTTTCCACAGATTTATCTAATTTGATTCTTCTCACTGGTTCAGTGTAGTATATTTAGTCTGGAAAACATATTTTTCACAAATAATTCTCAAACAGCATATTTATAAGGTACTTTACTCAGAAGTAAAAGCCAGACTAAAAGTGGCTACCAATGAGTGCAGAGTATTGTCTTTAAAAGAAAAAAGGCCATTAAGTAAATACTTTGTGCAGTATATTTTAATGTTAACATTCCTAGTTTCCTTTCTATTTTATGCACAGGAGTTAATAAAATATGACTGCCTGTAGCCCTTTGCCAGGACATAATACCTGTCTTTGCCAGACTTGTTCAAACTGAATCTTAACTTCAATTTCAAATTTGCGGTAACATATGACTCAACAGCAGCAGAATTCAACCTGACTTATTTACCAGCAAATTAATGATACAGTCCTACTGATGACTGTATCATTAAATGCAAAAAACCAAACCCTTCAAATTGTATGAAGAACTGACAAAGCAAAAGTATGATGAATAGCCATAAAGCTAAAAAAAAAAGGAGCGGTTTGGGGTTCTTCTTTAGTTAAGTATACGTCTCTGACCTATTCATAACACTATCGATCGAAGGATTTGGATCTGACCCCAGTAACAAACTAGCAGACATAACCCACACATGGTGGATACCTAGTTTGTGGTAGCTTAACATCACCAAAGAAGTTACCTGATGAGAAAAGTATTACAGCATTTTGGTATTAAACCAATGGATACTTTTATTGTATTACTGCTATTTTCAGCGCAGGTGAGTCCTTCGCTGAACTTCAAAGGCTGTTCAAAAGAAGCAGCTCTGTATTCGTATCAGTTTTTTCCAAACTGTGGAGGAACAGTGAATTCTATTTCCATACTCTTAGCTCTTCTCAGGATCTCACAGCACCACAAATGGTTTTCGTACTCTGTATGCTGTATCTCACGGCAAGCAACTTAGCAGAGCTTTATTTATAGGACAGAGAGGTGTGCTGACCTGGTACCTGGATGACTGTTAATAGCTCAAGAAATTACCGGTACCAGAATATTTTACATCAGTTATTTTACAAACATCTCTGCTGCTCTTGGCCAGATACTGATTTTTTTTCCAGCATATTCAGCAGAACTACGAGCACTGTAAAAATCTATTTAAAGCTGTGCCTCATGTGTTATCTTCCATTGGGATTGTAAATGTCAATGAGGCACAAATTACTCTTGCCACATCTATGGGTCACTTTCAGTATCCCGGACTTGAAACAACAAGGCATCTGTTTAATTTTTAAGGGAAGAATGTGACACATTCATTTAGGATAAACAAAAACCTCATTCAGGGTAGAACACTTCATTAATCGCAGCCTAGAAAATGTGCAGATGAACATTTCCCACTGTGCATAATGCATTAAATGTCTCAGTTTCACAGAAGAGCTGAACAGTAAACTTGCTTCCAGATGACTGAGTCTGTAGCTGGTATTGCCAACTGTGTACCGAAAGGCAAATATATGAAGGCCAAGCCATTAATTGATTCACATGGGGACAGTTATCACATTTCTAGTTCTTAATCTAAATCTACCTTGGCATAGGTAATTCAAATGACAGACATGTCATTTTCAAGATACCTGGTCAGCATTATCACCCCTCACCTATGACCATGTTATCCTTGGATTAAGTTAACCGCTCTTCCCTGTGCCGAAACGTTCTTTATCTCTAGTTAGTGGAAGACACCAAGCGAGAAAGCACCACAGAAATTATTTTTACCACCCAGGGATCCACTGTCTATTTCCAAGCCCAGGGTCACACTTAAAACAAAGGGTTTGAACCCTCCCCTGCTACCACAGTGTCAGTATCACATCAAATATGACAGTCGCTGTGTGAGTAACAGCATTTCCTAAAGATCCGGATGCTTTGGTCCCTTCTGGAAGTCAAGAATTATTAGCCTTCATTTACAAACAGGAAGCTGAAACACAGTGAGGTTACAGAGGGTGGCTGACCCCCTGAGTTAGCCCGTGGCAGACCTCAGAAGCGAGGCCAGACCCCACATCCAGGCTGTGTGCTCCCAGTGCCGGGCACGCTTCTTGCACCACTGCTCGCAGAGGAATCAGGAACAGGCAGCTTGGCTAAGGATCGACCAGCTCACTGGGCATGCAAAGCCAGGAAAAGAGAGCACAGAAGCAGTGTTCTGTATGGCTGCGTTGCCATGCTTCAGCTACAAAACGAGAGAAGTCATTCACAAATTGTTTTTCAGGTGCGCTTAACTCTGTATGAGAAGGCACGGTAACCACAACAAAGAAGGGTTTGGTTGAGGAGGTCCCTAGTGACTCTAAGTTATGCCTACTCTACAAGCATTTTTACAAGTAACTTTTCACTGTTCTGACCTTCTAATTTTCTTAGTGGAATTGGTATATCCTTAGACAAGTCTCCCAAGCAGAGATCCATAGGGCAATGAATGCATCTGGAGTTCCACCATCTAGTTTCAGAAACATTAAGAACATGGAATTAGGGTGGCAAGTTTTACCTGTTGTTATCGCAACCAAAGCAAGTGTCTCCAGAATTTCTCTTCTCTTTAATGACATTACATTTGTGTGCGCTTAGACAGAAATAGCCAGTTAAGTTTCATAAAACTGCTATAGTACACAGATAGCAGCTGTAAAGTCTCATGCAGCCATTTACCAGCAGAGAACAGCTTTCCAGTTCCACCAAATGAGCAATCATAGGTCCGAATCCCTCATACCACAGTGTATTTCTGCGATGTATGATTCAAATTTACCCCACTGTAATCTGATTAAGCTTTCAGGAATACACTCCAGATATGATTAAGACCCAATACATACATTCAAACTAGATGTCATTTAAGTGTCATTTAAACCAGAATTTGTTATCTACAATGTTCTGATATGCACTTTCATGTTCTCTCTTCCTGGAAAAATACGGCTT
Organism: Sagittarius serpentarius; assembly: GCA_034782735.1. Taxonomy (NCBI): domain Eukaryota; kingdom Metazoa; phylum Chordata; class Aves; order Accipitriformes; family Sagittariidae; genus Sagittarius; species Sagittarius serpentarius. The sequence goes on from JAVKLA010000074.1 coordinate 67,498,863, forward strand.
TTTTTTTCTCCATTTGTTTCAATATTGTGCATTTAAAAAGTCAGGCAATGAATACTTTAAATAACATTATAAATGAGAAATGGCTCATTGAAATACTGTCTAATAATTTTTCTCTGACAAGGAAAAACGGCTTTTAAGCACTTCTACCAGTTACCAAGCTCTTTGTCTAAAATGCTGGCTACTAGAGATTGGCAGAAATGGGCTTGAAGCCATTAATTTACATGGGGATTGAATCTGACAGCCTTAATTCAAATAACTCTACTGTTTGGGGTAATAAAATACAACGATTGGATTCCAATCAGAATTCTGTATACTGCATATTATCATTATCACCTTCTGTAGGAATGAATCATGGGATCTGAGGATTACCTGCAAAGCGCTACAAAGTACTACTGATCACTCTGCTTAGCCAACATCCATAGTAAAAGTCGCTTGCAGGTAAGACAGAAGTTATCACACTACCTCAAATGTCAGCAGGGGACGGACGATGCTTCACGCCTCCCTCAGCTCAACTCCAAATCGCGACCTCCTCCAGCCATCCCAGCACCTACACAAAATCAGGGGAAACAGAGACGAGAGGTGAGTTCTGGAACAGCAAAGGTCACCAGCGGCGGGAAGGCGACCCAACACAACCTGAACGGGCGACCCGGCACCGTCGTCCCTGGGGGAAGGCCACCTCCGGGAAGGCCACCCGCGGGGCAGCCCGCTCAGCGGCCCTGAGCCGAGCACCTGGGCTTCTCACTCAAACGGCAGCGGCTGCCTGAAACCCCTTGTGCCGCTGGGGGCCTGCCAAGCCGCAGGATCCCACGCTAACCTTGACATTAAAATGCATGAACGCAGATTTAAATGGCAAAGAGAAGTCGGGGTGACTGATCAAGATTCGTTTTCAATGCACGTCTGAGGTGGAAATCAGCTGGACTGGAAGTAAACTCTGAATCACCAAGAAGAGGGTGTGGATGAGTAGTATCTCACTACAACTACTTTAGACAATAAATTACAGCGCAGTAACTTATAAACCGGTAATTTTAAGAAAGTAACATTTCCTTTTTCTCTAAAAGGACAGTGTGTAAGTCTCAGGAAGATGACATGCTGTTAAAAAAAAAAACAACAGAAGTACGTCATTTGTTATGTTCAGAATTCCTACGCACATTGTCACTCCCATGATATCTGGCACAGCAGCAGCATCTAAAACAGCCAACATTAATTCAGCATGGAAGGTTACTTCTTCCCAAAGAAGCAAGTCAGCTTTTTAAAGCATTTTAAAAGTCAGCCATGGTGCCCACATTAATTGAATAATTCATAGTAATTTGGTTTCTAGTGGGTGGGACTATGAAAAGAAGACCAGATTTCACAGTATTGGGCTCTTTAAATAACCAGGAAAAGAAAGCATTCTGCAAAACCTCACAAATAACATACAAAGAAACGCTGTATACATTCAGACTGAATGCCTAGGGCCACACTGCCCTAGCCTTAACAATAAAATAATATTTTAAAGAGAGAGTTTTCCCTGACTCAGTACTAGCACTGGCTTAAGAAAGAACAGCAGGAATCTTGATTTGTGCCCATAGAATTTTCTTCCTTTTATGAGTGTCATTTTAAGGTCCCTAAACAACAAATAACTGAAAGCAAAATGTGATTGTGAGTGACAATGTCATCATATTTCTCAGAAATCCTTCTTCAGTGCAATGCGACCTGTCACCTCTGTATTTATATATAAAAAAACCCCAAATAACCCCACCCCCTCCCCCAACTACCAAAAGAGAAAATCCTTGAAGTGAACAGAGAGAAAAATTCAACAGACATTTGAAAATAATAGAAGGCTTTTTCCATATAAAAGCAAGAATAATATGCAGTAGCAATCAAGGTTAAAATAAATCATCCTGTGTGTGGTTAGACGAAGTGAAACCTGTTAGCAGGCTTCTCGCCTGGTTCACATCATGAAACTACAGGACTAGACAGGTCCATACATGGTAAGTCTTTACCTAATCTACCCCACAATATGCACAGCCAAGTTCTTAATATCCCACTTTGCAGAAAGAGCCTGCTCACATTTCATCAGGCTGAGAATCTAACTGATTGTGTGTCCCATTTATATATAATTCTATAAAGACTCTTACGTTGATTTAATCGCTAATTTTCAAAAGAACTCTTAATTTCAGAGAGAATAATTGACCAGTGAGCCACAACTCTCTTGTCCAAAAATAAAGGAACGGCTTAGACTGAAACAAAGTTGTAAAGTCTAAGGCAGCTGTGGACTAGAAGGGAGCTACCAAGTACTACTGACAAATTCCTGTTTCAAAACACTTGGTAGGGTATTAGCAAGTGGAAATGATCTCCATGTGACAAAATCAGAATCCTACTACAATAAGACAGGCAAAATTATTCCAGCCGTCTTTCCAAAACATTTTGAAACCCTGCTTAACAGCACAAAAGATCTCTTAGCTACTTTATGGGTAACAAAAGGGAAATGTCCTGACTTCTGATTACCTAATTGTACTCAGAACATTTTGTTTCACTGTTGGTAGCAAGTGGCAATAGCACAAACACTGCATGCAGTGACACTGCTTATTTGCAATATTGCAGTTTAGAAGAAGCCACACAAGCATGAAGACAGTTACATTTGTGCTTGGCTCTGACACTTCATTATGTGTGAAAAAGAGGCACTACTGCACACAAGGTAGGGAGCTAAGTGTTTAGATGGCAAGCAGCCACCTTTTAAATGATTCTTGGAAAAACTGCAACTTCAGCAAAACGAGAACATAGATTCATGTGAATAAACTACACAGGTGAGGCTTTTTCAGAGACACGTATTTTCTCAGAAACACATTTGATTACTCTAACCCAGACGGCAAAAGGAAGGATTGCAGCACTGAGTTAAGACTGGGCCCATCCAGGACTAGTTTGCTTCACAAACTAAGACTCAAGACTCGTCACTCCCTTGACTGGGATGTGAGGGTCTGTGCCTGTCTGTTACAGCTTCTCAGTACGTCCCATGCTAACCTACCAACAAATAATAAACTCGAGATAAGATGGACCCAAATGTGCCAAAAGATCTTTTGGTCTTCAAAACAGCATTGAAGCAAAGGTCCAGTGCTGAAAAAAAGTCAGAAAGGCTTTTGACACTGTCCCATGTAAAATCTTCATTGACAAACTGATGAAGTACAAACTAGTTAAGTGGACAGTGAAGTGGACAGAAAACTGGCTGAAACGCCCAGCTCAAAGGGTTTCAATCAGTGGCACAAAGTCCAGCTGAGGGCTAGTCACTAGTGAAGTAGCCCAAGGCTAAATGCTGTTTAATGTCTTCATTAATGACCTTTTTCACTAAAGAGGTGATCAAACAGTGGAACAGGTTGCTTAGCCAGGTTGTGGAGTCTGGGGATACTGAAAATCCAGTGGGTGGTGGCTCTGGGCAACTGCATTAACGAAACCCCACCCAGAGCCGGGGGGCTGGACTAGATGATCTCTCGGGATCCCTCCCAACCTCAATGATGCTGTGATTCCATGATTCTGGATGTTTAGATACAGAACTGAAAAGTTGCTGCCAGCAGACAAAAAAGAGGAGGATATAAATGACATGCTTTGGAAGAAAGGTGGTAAACTATGGACACCCTATGACCGCATGGGCCATTGAGGAAGGATGGGTTATTTCCAAGCAGACACAACCTGGATTCACAAGTCCTAACACATTGTTCAGAAGTCCTGCCTCTCCATTATGCTGGGCTACCTATAGATATGTAAGAGGATCTCTGGCATCTGTGATAAACTATTTCCAGTGTCTGTGCTTTTAAGATTTGGCCTAAGAAATCCTAATTTTCTCTTTATTGTATTTTTGTTGTATTGTATATTTACTGTATTTTACTGCATTTTACTGCTTTCCACTTCCAGTTAAACAACTCCTCTACAACTAAGCTCAAAGGAAGACAAAACATAATTTGCCTGAGTCTTATTCTCATTGTATTTGGTACGTGTTTTACTTGTCTCTCCAGTTTGCATCAATTGTGATGCATGGCACTTGCTGAGAGTCTCAAACTACTTTCTCCTGAACCTGTTTTGAAAATATTTGTCTCAAACAGAAGGAAAAATGAGCTCTTCATGTGCATTTCTAAGATTTCTCCAATCAAGTAATTCCATCCATTTGATGGCAAGATGAATACGAGTCCGCAGTGTGCCCTGGCAGCCAGAAGGGCCAGCCGTGTCCTGGGCTGCATCAAGCACAGCACAGATAGCCAGTCAAGGGAGGTGATCGTCCCACTCTACACTGCACCGGTGCGGCCCCACCTCGAGCCCTGTGTGCGGTTTTGGGCGCCTCAGTATAAGAAGGACATCAGACTATTGGAGTGTGCGCAGAGGAGGGCGACCAAGATGGTGAAAGGCCTCGAGGGCAAGGCTTATGAGGAGCGGCTGAGGTCCCTTGGTCTGTTCAGCCTGGAGAGGAGAAGGCGGAGGGGTGCCCTCATGGCAGTCTGCATCCTTCCTCACGGGGGGGGGCAGCGGAGGGGGAGGCACTGATCTCCTCTCTGGGGACCAGCAACAGGACAGGAGGAAATGGAATGAAGCTGCGTGTGCTGGCTTTGGCTGGGCTAGAGCTAATTTTCTTCCTAATAGCAAGTATGGGGTTATGTTTTGGATTTGTGCTGAAACCAGTGCTGATACCACAGGGATGTTTTTGTTAGTGCTGAGCAGTGCGCACACAGAGTCAAGGCCTTTTCTGCTCCTCACCCCACCCCACCAGCGAGGAGGCTGGGGGTGCACAATTAGCTGGGAGGGAACATGGCTGGGACAGCTGACCCCAGCTGACCAGAGAAATATTCCATACCGTATGGCATCATGCTCAGTATATAAAGCTGGAGGCATGTTTGGAGTGATGGTGTTTGTCTTCCCAAGTAACCATTAGGTGTGATGGAGCCCTGCTTTCCTGGGGATGGCTGAACACCTGCCTGCTGATGGGATGTGGTGAGTGAATTCCTTGTTTTGCTTTGCTCGCCTGTGCGGCTTTTGCTTTACCAGTTCAACTGTCTTTATCTCAACTCACTAGTTTTCTTGTTTTGACTCTTCCGAATCTGTTTCACATCCTGATATGGCGGGAGTGAGCGAGCAGCTGCGTGGTGCTTATTTGCCAGCTGGGGTTAAGACACAACAGTCCTTTTTGGTGCCCGATGTGGGGCTCAAAGGGTTCGAGATAATGACAGATTTGGTTGGAACGTGCCAGACTGAATTTATAACTGCTATTGCTGTTTAGCTATTTATTGACAGGCCTCTGTGCTTGCCATGGGGCTTGCTTGCCTTACTGTATATTAGAGTCTAGCACTCATTAGTGGCTGCTTTTTGCTTTAGCTACATACTGTGCTCCTGTGCTGCTTATCACTGTACTCCACTGTGCCTGGGAACATTTTGATAACAGCAATGGCGACGCATCTGGGCTGGGAGTTGGCCAGGGCATCGCTGCTGTTCCTGTGCTACTGCTGTACCGGACAGACTGGAATTCCAGTGTGAACTCGAGTCAAAGGGACTGTGACCTGTGGATGAGTCCACATGGCAGCAGGACACCCCAAAGCATCTGTGGCTGTGGATAAGTCCGTGCCAGAGCAGGTACAACTCAAAGCATCTCTGGCCATGGTTACGTCTGTTCTGCAGCACGTATAGCTCTGAAGGCATTGCGGCCCAAGGATAAGTCCACGCTGGAGAAGGTACACCCCAAAGCATCTGTGGCTGTGGGTAAGTCCATGCTGCAGAAGGTATACCCCTGTAGAGAGTGTGGCTCATAGATAAGGCTCCACTTGGAGCAGGTACACCCCTAAGGGACTGTGGGTAAGTCCAAGCCAGAGCAGGGGCAAGAGGAGGAGTTCATTGCAATGATAAACGCTGTAACCTGGCCCAAAGGAACCAGGGTTGGAGTTTGTAGTGGAAATACCTTTAAATTGTTGTAACCCGTGATTTGAATTGCATGTTATAGGAATTACTATAGCAGGAACTACCCAAACCAATGGAGGACAAGCCTTACAAGAAGGAGTGCAAGTGCAGCAGCAATCCAACCTGAGCTGGCTTTGGTGCCCAGTAACTCCACACAACACACCACCTCTCCTGTCCTGAGTGACCACCATAAGAGATGGAGCCCAAAGTCATGGACTAAATAAACTCAGTGGTCATTCGGTGGGCAT
>JAVKLA010000074.1:67512980-67529021 GCA_034782735.1 Sagittarius serpentarius
GTGAGTCTTTGAAAAGACTACTGAGAAGCAGTTATTTCTGTAAGCAATTCTGTACTGGGCATAAAGGAAAATAGTTTTCTGGAAATAAAAACTTAACATGACTTTTAAAAATAAAATACCAAATAGAATGAAAACAAGTGATCTGTATGTATAAAAAATAAGTTACAATGAAAAGAAACATTGTGTTTTTTTTTAAAAAAAAAGCATATTTAAAACCAATTTCAATTCAACTTTTTCTCTGTAACTCTGGTGCGTGCTACCTTGCCTTGCCTTGCCAAAAATAATGAATCAGAACAGTGGACAGCAGTTAGATTGCCAGGGCAGCACTAATTATACAACAGATCACTGTCAGCCTGAAAACTCACAACAATGGTTATAAAGATAAGAAAAAAGTATAATTTCAGCTTTTGGTCACAGATCTGAAAAAAATGTGTAGATAAACTAGGATTTATCCACTCTGCATTGTGCTTTGTTTCCTTCTACAGTAGCACTAAGTCCTCAGACCACATGTTGATATCAGAATATTTTGTTAATTTTACGACTTGTAACTTTTAAGCGATCAATGATTTGACCCTTTTATGAAACACATCTTACTTTGGTAGCCAATTACTCAGAGATCTAAAAAAAGAAAGAAACTTGTCTCCAGCGACTCGGGTTGCAATAGGAGTATGAGAAGCTGAGTGTGCTTCTCACCACAGTGAGGGCTTTCCTCCAAAAAAACTCATGAATTTTGTATGAAAATTATCGCATAAAGTCAGACTCAAATACCAAAGCAAGCTGTAGTTACCGTGCCATGGATCTGGTGTTTCTATTAGCCTGCTACACAGAGCCCAGCAGAGAGACTGAATCGGCTATACCCATCCACCACCTCATTGAAGCAGAATGAGATTTTTCCTGCCAGAAGCAATCCATTCCTGTAAGCACGGCTGAAATGAAGACCATTAGGAGAAATCAGAAGAGTTTCAGCCCAACAAAGAACAGAATTCCTTTGATAATTTATATCGGCAAGCAATTTTCAAGCATCAGGCTAACAGCACATCCTCTTTTTTCCTAACCGTACCCACAGACAGTCTCCTTCAGTACGTCCCAGCTGCCACAATGACTATAGGATATGTCAAGATTGGCAGGAACATTTAAATGTCATGCCCCTCAGGCCTGGCTTTCAAAAAGAGTTCATACTCTTGATGAATGGCTCCTAAGCATCTTTCAGCCGCTGGATTAATAGGGCTTGGCAGGTAGGGACCTATCTCATTTCTGAGAATTACACCCGTCAATAGGAAAGCAGTGCATGAATAAGGACATACTTGAATAAGCACAGATGGATTCAGCTGTGACACTGCAAGAAAAGAGCTCAAATGACACTCACTATGCTTCAGAAGAATTCAGAGCGGGGGTCTAAAACAGCCTGGGAAGAGGCTGGAATGCAACGTGGAGAGAAATAAGATTAATAAAACATTATTCACTATGCACATTTAGTTCAAAGGGACAAGGATGACTCCATAGGCAGGGCGAGAGGGAAGACAAGAAAAGCCTGGTAGGGTAGAAATGGCCGTGAGAAGGCTGGATGTCATGTACCAAAATCTGCACATCTCATTCACCATGAGCCAGTAGAAAGTCTCCAGCAAAAATTTCAAAATAACCAAGAAAATTCCAAAACAGAGCAACAACACTCACAGGAGGGTGCAGTCTGTACCAATTAACAGCCCGTCTCCAGGCCTACCCACAGGTCAGCTCTCCCCGTAGGGGCAATGACTCAAGGACAGCATCATTCAGACAGAACGGGTGGTGCTACTCTGCCAAGAAGTAAGGACCCTCCTTTGCCAGGCCAGCCCACAAGAGGCCCGCCTTTTTTCTAGGTACCCAAAAAGTGCTTTGGGGCATTAGGCAGAGCACTGAATGAATTTGGTGTTCGCTTTATGTTCCAACATTCAAGCTATTCTAAGGCAGAGTCCAGGAAACAGAAGGTAATTACGGCCCACATCAGTCTTCTGCTTACCAAGAGATCTCCAAGCAGCATGGGTAAAAGATACTAGGGAGCTGTCTTAACAGCTTCTCCAGACAGGCAGTCGTCCCAGTGCGCCCACTAGGTTGCTAGCCAGAAGAATTAATCTAGGACTTTTCCCCTCTGCTTTCCTTTATTTCTGAGGAAGGAAGAAAGCAGTTGTTTAATACTGAAACAGTTCGAAGATTCCTCTCAAGTATTAAGCGGATGCACATTTTTTTCTTGTCTACTCTAACTCCTTCAGCTCCCTCCTTTTGTTCTTTGTCCTACTACTCCTCTCTTCCTCTCCTTTGGGCTTTCTTCTGCCCTTCCACTACCTTCTGCCTCTCCTTTCCCATTACAAACGTGTTCAGTATTTCTCATCTTACAAAATCCTCTGCCCTCTCAGCCTAGAAGTATCATGACTCTTTCCACAATTCCCACTTCAAACTTGTGCTTTTACTCACTGGAGGTCTCATCCTCCGGTTTGGGTCCCTGACTCTGCAAGATGGATCTTTTACACCTCAACGAAGTATCTCAAGATCTGGTTTTGGACAAAACTCAGAATCTGGATTCCACCCTCATTCTCCTTCACTCACTCTTCTGACTGCACTCCTGAAATCTTGTTTTCTACGACTGCTTCTGTGGAGCTTCTCACTTCTCCACTTGCAGTGCGCCTTCCTTTCGCCTTATCTTTTGGAAATCTCACCCAGAAACACCAGCTTCACCGATATCTAAAATCCTGTGCCTAAGGATGCTTGTCCTATCTCTTACTCCAAATCTGTTTCTCTTATCACACTGAAAAATACAGTTTAAGTTGAAAATAACTGTAAATTCAAATTGAATTTCACAGAACTCACAGAACTGAGATGCAAAAATGTCTACAAAAAGCTTTTTTATCTTCCCCCTGAACTTAGTACCCACTCCAATGTTATACAAAAATGATATTGACCTAAATCTCATTTTAAAAGGTTAAAGGATACCTGAAAGTGAAAGATAACATTTAAAGACCAAAGAAAATTTAACCACCCCACCTTTTTAGATGTTTCAAACAATTCAGAATTTTTTTTAAAGAAAATTCTTGCCAGAAAATAAATTACTTGAACAGCTCTTGAAGCTACACAAAGCAGAAAGTCTTCAAGTTAGAGTTCATAAGCCACTGATCTCATTTTTAGCAAAAGATTTCATACAGCTGAAGCACATATGTGATTTTTTTTTTTTTTATTACCTTGTTAACACAAAAGAACGCCAAGGCACATTTTCTTGGCATTGCATTAGAGACACTATGAGTTTTTAAACTCTGTATCTGAAATAAAGAGTTCTTTACTGAAAATTACTTTGTTACTTTTATTTGATGCCAAAATAGCAGTAAGTCAGGGCAATCAGAAGGGATATCACCAGCACTGCTTATACTTTGATTAAGCACAAACAGCTAATGCTTTTAAATGATACTAGCTTTCTCCACACTAAGAACAAAATCACATTGGCTTCTGATTAATAAAAACCTATCACTTACTGTACTGTTTACTGAACTGAGTTATAGCTTCTTTGGAAGCTATTTCTAAATATGCATTTATGAATATAAAATTGCAATTGCCTTGTTTTCGTTATAATTTACTCCGAGAATGACTGCTGTATTTTTTCCTCCAAGATGAACATGTTTCCATGCCATGTACTTAGGCAGATGTACATTTCTGTAGAGTACCATTTTAATATGGATTTTCTTTTCAAAAGTCTTTAATCTTTTTTTCTTTTAAGAAAAGAAGAGTGGGTACAGCACAAAGTAGAGTCAGTGAAGTGTGGTAGGCAGACAGAAGAGAGTAGGAATTCGAGACCATTTCATGTATTTGCGGCAGATGTAGACACTGGCATCTCAGAAATCCCAACTCTCATACATACACGTTATGGCCATATGATGTGCTCAAGTAGTACAAATGTCACAGGAAGGATCAGGGCAGAGTTAAACATTAGGAACGTCTTACAACTGGCAAGAGACACTAACCCAAATGCCACGCGCTTCAGCCGCAGGAATAGTGATTTTGACATTACTCATATATAAGCTTCCCTCATTTTTAGATAGGGAAAACAATGTATATACGTTGAACCAGCAATTCAGTCACCTGCCAACTAAATTCTTCCTCTTTCTTAGCTCAGAACTCATTAATAAAGACTAATTATCTTCTGGTGCCACTTTGTTAAACACCCCAGCAAGAAACAAGGCCCAAGAGCAGTGTGAACCACCCCAAAGTCACTGTACACCGAAGTGCAGAGTACCTACAAAAGGAACAAGGCTTCCAGGAAAGACCCCGAGCCTTAGTCCTACGGGTAACAACAACATGGATAACTCCGGAAGATGTAAAATGAAAAGTCTGAAAATGGAAAGTATTAAGACTTCATTTTCAAATTAACACTTACTTCCCGCTACACTCTGCTTGAACTCTAAAGAGAGTGTGACATTTTCCCCTTCTGATTCTCTTAAGTGTTTATACAGGTAGCTCTGGGGTCCTGTTTTGCCCACCAATAACAGTACATACATGCACTTACACAAGGGTAGAGAATACATTAGTTGAGGTATGCTGGAGTTGGATTCTACTTTTTAACGGTGGAAAGGAGAAATGTCTCTCACACAGCAAAGAAGAGCACATATAAAATGCTCTTATTTCCAGTGCTGACTAGCTGCTTATGCGTATGTCTAACATATGCACGGTTCCTAACATGCAAAACTGCCCGTGCCCTCTTATACAGCAGTTATATGGAGAGGTGGACTCAGTTCTTTGCTATGAATCTGTGCAGTAAGAAGCACTGTGATCCCAAAGACACTGCTGTATTCAGGCATGTTGCTTCTTCCCACTGTTACTCCCCAGCAGTGCTGAGAGTAATGGTCTGTAAAGCACCACCGCCGTCTATCAGACAGCTGGCTGCGTGTTGTTCTCCCTTAGATCACTGGACAGAAAATGGGGGATTTGTAATGAAAAGCTGAAAGCTCTATTTCCCACAATCCTCTCGCATGATTTACAACAATCATGATAATTTAAAACTGGCAACCGCAGACCAGAGTGCTTGACTACTATTGTTTTAGCAGCACAATCAAATTATGCATTTTGGGCTTTTACAATTAACTTGTTACATGCATATGTTATCACTTCCTAAACAGCAGTACTACCAGATGGAGAAATTCAGCAGGGAATAGCAACAGGAACAATATTCTGAATATAATTCCTAATCTGAGCCCCAGTGAGAAGTCCGTTATCACATTACGTATTTAATGTAGAAATACAATTTTAGAAACTTTTATGGCAATCCTTTCTTTCCCATTCCAGTCCTAGAAGAGAAATGAAGGAAGGAAGGTCTTTTAAACATATAAAATTCCTGAACACGAAGATAATTGCACAGTCATCCCTCATGCCATTAAAACTTTAATTAATACTCTCAGCTACAAAGACACCTACTGCCAAAGCTAACACCAGCCAGATACCTCCTTCTTTCCCAAGTTAGCATCGTGAATTATGGCAAGATCCCCTTTTAAGTGTGCGTGATGAATCAGCCAGAACTGTAAAAGGTCATTCTTTTCTTACGCTTATGTTCACTTTTGTGGAGAGGTTTGTCAGCAACATTAGTAAGTTAATTCCACATGACTGACATGCAGCTGTGAAACATACAGAACACCGTGATAAACATCACTTTACTTCTGTGCACTGTGGTATTACACACAGCAAGAGGGATGCAGAAGAAAGCTTTCTTATACATCACCTTGAGGAAAAGAAGATGAATCACACCAAGTGGGCAGCCTACTAGTATTTACTTTGTAAAATAATTATGAAGAAAAAAAGCAGGGTCACCTGGCACTTTTGCCTAGCAATTTGGATGTTTAATGAACCACAGATTAAAGAACTTCAATGAAGAAAGCTGATGGTTCAGAGAAATCAGATTCCTTCCTATCTAAGCAAGGGGAACCCTAAAATGGCACAACAACACCGGCAGACACCAGCCATGTTTACACACTGTCCTGCACAACCGTGGGTGAAAAGTGAGCTGCATATTCTATGTAGATCCTACCTCACTGCTAAAATCCTGCCTTCCCAATCAGGTTTGTTTTAACTGTGGTTCTGACCCTGGAGAGACACCAGCTCCTCAGGGGTGTATTTGCTACTTGTTTACTCCGGGCTCAAGACTTCATCTAGCCATCCTTGCAGCTTTCTCTTGTTACTCCCATGCCACATCTGCCTAAAGCGTTAAGGGGACAGCCCAGACCACCAACCCCTATGCAACTGCAGTTGCAGAAACGTGTCTTGTAGTAAAATGAAGATTTTGCAAACGGTATTGCTATGAGCTACCACTTAAATGCAATGGCAACTCTATTTCTTGAAAAAGTGCCTTCTAACTAAATAAAATACGAGCACTCAAGAGCAGTTATCTCATTGCCATGAGAAGTTACGAACACCCAGGTGAGCCGTACCAGCCTCTTCAGCCACCCCCCTGCTGCTGACGGCTGTGTGAGCACAGGGGTCTGCTTTAGTACAAAAATCAAATAGGTACTTGAAACCACCACTATCGCAAACACAGTGCTCATTTAAAGAGTGCTGCTATCTTTCAGAGCATCAACAGGTACTGAATTTGGCTTTAACTGTACGAGAAGCCCGAAACAGCTGGGTTTATGCTAGAGGGCAAATGTGTTGTGACCAGATCCCTACTCAGTTGAAGTTATAATGGAGACATACAACATCGTACAAACCTTGCTGTAGCAAAGCCAGCTGTCTTCAAGTGAAGAATGAAGAGTTCAAGTTTAAATACATAAATACTTAAGTAGTTTACACGAATGCCAAGTTTAAATAAACCAAGTCAATATGGGAAAAGAAGAACAATACTTCCACCATTCAAAAAAAGATATAATGATGAAGATAAGCTTTGCCTTTTCTCAACAAAAGATGAACATAGCCCTTGCACTTCTGCTTCAGGGAAGAAACGTGAAGATGGTCACTTGGCATGGGTGCATATGACTTTTCTTTGCCTTACTGTAAACAAGTTGAACTGCTTATAAAATCTACTATAACCACAGAAGGACAAGTTCTAACTTAGAAGCTATCAGAAGTGGCATGTAATAAAACATATTTAAAACAGTCTGATAAATAACAGAATAAAACGGTTCTACATTAAAATTATAAACAATACAGACTAACAATTTAGCATGGCTACTGACAATACTTAAAGAGTTTCAGGAGTGGTGAGCATCTTTCCAGAAACACATTTCAAACCCAAAATATTCCTTTTCCTGCAGCAGTGTAGCACACTGGCTGTTCACCCAAGCAGACATCAGCTCATCTAGGGACTGAATCTCCTGCAGCCTCCTGTGTCACATTGAACCATCAGTCCCATCACCTACACCTCGCTCTTCTCCTGTGTCTAGTCTGTATTGCCTGTCCTGAGCGTGCCAGGCTTGCTATCCCCAACGCTGAGCGTGTGGTGCTTAACATACTGCAGCTGCAAAAAAGACACATCCAAAGCACAACATGAAGACCCCCGGGTTATGTTTCTCTAGCCCTTGCTTTGAAGGGCGTCAGACTGTATTGCTGTAATTCCAGACTCAAGCCCCCACACGCCGCCCCCGCAAACCAAAACCAGAAAGCCAACAATCCGCATGGCCATGAAAACATCCCTAGTTACACAGCAGTATTAATCCAAACTCTTCTGCACACGCATAGCATCTTCTAGGACTTGTCAGCAAAGACAGAGACAGAAAATTATGTGTTGGAAGCAAACTAGATACTATGAATGAGTGCAAGTATTACATTATGCTTCTGCATTCGTAGACGTTTAAGCAATTGTACCACTGTACTGAACTTTCAGTGAGGTTGAAATAATCTATTATCCCATTGTTGAAAGAATTAACAAGCATCCTCTTATTTAGAAAGTGGCATTCATTTTTCTAGTTATGAAAAAAGTAGAAGGCTGAAGCTACCAGCCACAGTGGTTTAAGATAAAGCAGAGGTCTGAATTTCCATTAAGAATGTTTAAGATGAACAGCATCAGGCCATAAAGTGTGTGAATTGAGTTGGTCTTTTCTTTTTCTTCTGTGTCTGTCATATACTTACTTTATTCTGACTGAGAATATCAGGGAACCACCGTCTCCTTAGTGTTTAGCAAAAAACAACAATATGTAATATTAAAGAGGTGAATGCCTCACAGTTATATGCATTATACAACTTAGGTGCAGCTCAAGAGCCTGACAAACAATAAACATTTTTAGGCTTCTGGAGACAAAGTTTTCATGGCCACAGAACTATCAGTGGTTTTCTAGAGCAACATGTGCAGTTCTTGGGCTTGTTATTTCTAGCCTAAATATTGAAGAACTCTTGGTTTTATTGTTTGCTGAGAACATGTATTTCAGGTATTTCAAAAGTATGTGAAAAGCATTCCACAGACACGTGAATTATTATCGTTTGGTTTAATATCAGCCACAATTATTTTCAGGTGTATGCTCTTCCCGCAAAAAGTCCTGGTATTTCAATATTGTATTAATACAAATCAGTTTATTTTATTTAGATAGTCCTTTCCATTTAGGCCATCCTGCTTTGAAAGCGAATTACTTGCCAGTTGCCAGCTTTAGAAATGAAACACTACTTACAGAAAATTGCAAATTAATTTGCAATTCAAAGGAGCTAAACAAAGACAAAGAAACCCTCTCTATTTAAATGGAGAGTTGTTCTTTAAGTGTGGGTCTTCAGTACAAATACACTCAAAGCTTTCATATCTTGTATTTACCTTCTGTGCAACTGGAACTTGCTTACTGAACGGCACAGATCTATCACCATCTATAGAGACCGGGCTTGTGGTAACCAAAAAGCTCCAACAGGAACTGCATGATTTATTATTGCTCCATCCTCCAAATCGCTTCGGAGCAAAATTCAGTAGCGGGACCGCCTGCACCAGGGCACAGTGATCTCTCATCTCTCTAGACTGTGCTGCGGGACAGGTGCTCGCAGCCCTGGACAGTACGTGGAGGTAGCACTTGCACCAGGTGCCAGAGGTGGCATCAAGATCGTATCAGCTGCCACAGCAAGTGGCCTACACACAGCGTATACAGATAGGAGTCCTAGCAAGGTTTCTGCACAGTTTTCCAAGGAGTTTTGATAGGTTTGCTCCAAAAACTTGATTATTTCAGCTATTTTCCCACTGCAAACTCATGCTGCTGAATACAGCTCACACTTAATGCAGCCTTGATGTTTTAAGGAACACCCTGGTAAGTTCAACAGACATCAAAGATTTTTCTTCCACATTCTATTAGTAGGAGTAGTAACTGATACATATGCACAAAAGCAATTAAGACCCAAAAGCTCACATACTGAAATCCTGGACCATTAGAGCCAAGTGTGGAGATTTTTAGTTTGGATGCTATTTTATTTTTTATATAAGTTGGACCACCACAAATCTTCCGAGGAAGCTGTTATGTATTTATAAGCTTTTGAATCCAATTATGATCTATAAGTCCAGGTGTAAGTACGGCCCAGTGACACAGTGCTCGTAATCAAAAGCTGAACTGATGCAAGCACTAGGTATTCCAATTCGAACATATTACTGCATCAAGTGCCAAAACTACAGCACAGCACCAAAGTGTGCACATGATTCAAAGCATTTCATTGTTAAATACGAGGTTCTGGGAAATCAGACTTTGGTAAGACTGAATTGTAACATTTAGAGATTAATTATGTTACTGAGAGAGAGATTTCCTAGTGCTTTGACACTACCAGAAACCAATTATACAATATAATAAGCACAAGAAAAGAAAAATAAAAACCTTGGGTGACGTCTCTGTTGGAAAGCCATTAAACCCAGCAGTTTTGTGCATTTATGAAATTGTTGTATAACACCCTACTTACAAAACTGCAGGTAAGTTTCTAGGTTACCACAAAAAGAGAACTTCACGGATCATAATCACATTCTTTACAAGTCCTACGTAAATGGAAATAATTTGTAAAAGCACACTGAGCTATGCCTCAGCATTATAGAAAATATGGTTTGAGTGCAAGATATGGGAGATTGCTGTAAAATGAATCTAGGCAGCATTTTATAAACTTAGAAGTTTTAACTTGATCAAGAGGAAGAGTGTTGACAGGATCAAGGAACTGCAAAAAAGAGTGAAAATTACGTGAAATTTAGGTATTAGGTGAAAATGCCTAAACAATCACAACATGCTATAACACAAGCCAACGCCTTCTTTTCTAACAGCTCCCTCGTTACCCCAACCCTAATATTAAGTACACGAGCAAGCCACATCAAGCAGCCACCCCATATGCTTCGGCAGTACACCTTATGTAACACTGTTTAGCTGCGGCTCACCTCCAGGTTTAGGCAGAGCAAAAAACTTTAGAAACCTAATTATACATCAACGGAGGGAGAAAAATTTTCTTATTTCTTGCAGGTGATCAGTGGATTCACTGAGTTAAATAAATGCAACATACACGTTTGCAGTATATAGAAAAAGCTGATTTTCTTTTGATGTCTTCTTACAGATATCAGGAAATCAAGAACCCTCAAGTTCAACAACTCGCTGTCAAGATGTCACTGGAAATCTGTAGATCTTCCTATTTAATCTGCTTAACTTCAAAATCTGTAAAATGAACGGCCACGGTAGTCAATCTGATTTTTTAAATTTAGCAAAAAAAAAAAAAAATTAGCAGGGACAGCCAGATCCAGGTTTCATGTGGAGAAAATTCTTATAGCAAAACTTTGTAAAACAATAAAAGAAATTTACATAAAAGGGAGGGCTGCACACAGAATTAGTAAGAATATTAGGCAAGTGTACTCCAACTACCTAGTTTCTAAATATAAACCCCCATTTATTCAGTGTACTCTCCGACAGTGTTCATTGGGCATCATCAGCATTACAAACTGGCACCACCACCCCCACGCATCTCTGCTCCAGGTCCCTGCCCCATAGATTAAATCACAGATGACCATTCAGGAAAGATGTAGAGGAAAGAATATCCTCAGCATTAAATAGTGTGCACTGTCAAGTGGACTATCTGTACAGAAATCCACGTCAGAGCCGCTGCAAGGAAGTCCCCATCGCACAGCATGTCAGCAGCAGCAAGAGCTTTCCTCGTCTCTGCAGGCTTTCTTGCTGTTACTCGCTTTCTTTAAGGATTGAGCCAGGCACCCTCGAACGTCACAAAACGTAGCAGAACATTTGCTTTGTGAAAGAAATTGAAATTAAAATGCTGTTCTCTGCTATTCAGACTAGACCTCCACTGAGTCAAGACTTTCCTCCTGTTCAAAATCCTCAGCCAATTTTGGCCTTAGCATCCGGACAATCCTTCCTCCACCACTGGGACGATGGTTGCCGCTTTTCACTCACAACGTCAGAGGACCATTCCACGTCTTGACCACTGGCTTGCTGAAGCCATGCTGACCTCCATATGGAAAGGCGCAGGAGGAACATAACGACTAGCATCACATCTCTCCATCTGGGCTGGGTCTAAACCCAGGCTGGGACTAAAGTAAACAGTGCACGGGAATGCTCCCAGGCACGTTGTCCCTGGAAGAGCATTTATCCAGTTCCCATGAAGTTTGATTATCTCTGGAGCTAAACTGTTACCCTGGTGGACCTCTGGCTTGCGTCAAGTACCACAGTTAAAAACAATTCTTAAGCTCGACTTAAGAGAAAAACATTTTGATAGTAAAGGGGTGGGCCATTCTGCACCAGCTGGTCCCAGTGCCGGGAACAGTCCCAGGCATGCTTAAGGTACCAGTACGTGGCTCTCAGGTAGCCATTTCCACCCACTGGAGACACCAACCTCAGAGGGATGCTGCAAGGCCATTTTTAAGGGGCTGCGGTATGACAGCAGGAATGCTGCAGCCATGTCATCCCTCTCCCAGCCGTCACTCCCAGTAACCCTGCGGCTCCCCAAAATACATCATCCAAGGAAGAAAGGACAAGAAGGTGAGAACCAAGAGCTAGTGCTGAGCAAAAGCACGTGTTGAAAATATTCCTGGCACGGAAGGAAGCACAACTGGACAGTACTGCCTTGCCCTGCTTAACATCAGTACAATCCCATGGTGCTGTCAAGACAGGATCCTAGTGAAGCGATGGGGAACTGCAGTGCGGAAGAGACAAAAATAATTTCTAACATTTTTTTGAGAAAAATGCAAATGTCTCTACCAGTTTTGAATACTGTTAATCACACTAGCTGTCAAGCCATTTGCAGCAGAGGTGCAGTCTCATTACTAAACAGAAACTATTAACAAAGACCAAAACTTTGGAGGTCCATGAGAGGGCATGGTGGGAACAACAGGCAACAGAATATGCAGAATGCAAAATTTTGAGAATGAAAAGTTACTGGCCTTTTAAGAGTCTATAAACTCCCTAAGTTCAAAACTCTGTTTATCATACCACTGGATGTTCAAAAGAGCTACAAAATGGTTATCATTTTCTATTATACTTGAAGTACTTTTCTGGAAAGGAGAAGATTTTTTATTAATCAAATTTCTCACCAAATATATTACAGACTAGTATATATTAGCCTGCAACAAGAGCTGGGAAAGAAATGCTTAGTAATTGTTACTATTTGTACATAGCAATGGTAAAATAAAAGTGCATTGTGTAATTTGTTCTGCTAGTTTTATGACTACATACGCCAGGACAAGACTTCCATACTATATTGATGGTTTAATTTTCAATGGACCGGCTTCAGGCTGAATTATTTTATTGCACTTCTTCTCCCTTAGAACATTTACAACTGCAGCATCTCTCGACTGGCTGGATTAGTCACTTGTAAAGCTTATGTTGAGCTATAAATTTTGAACCACTCTAATCCCATGTCCATTTCAGATCCAGGAGTGACAGATTATTCCAACTAGGTGATAAAACTTGTAATGAAAGATTTAGAGTACAATTGTCCTGCCAAAATAAAGCTGGGGTGCACAGAGTGAGTAAGTGCACAAACCAGCCTCCAAGGCAGCACAAACCATCCCTTCTTAAGGAGACACATTAAAATCAGAACCTAGTTCACTAAAAACTGTTCCTTAAACTTAAGTTACCCCAATGAAAACGTCCTGCTAACTTATATAGCTGTTTTTCCTATTTTTCTGTAATGTATTTGTCTCCTTTGTTGGTGTAGTGCTAGATAAAACTGTGCCATACATACTAAAAATGAGACTAAAATGCAATCAGAAGCACAAAGCAAAAAACACCCAGCAATATAGAGAGAATAGTAATTATTTATTAATAAAATCTTTACTAAGAATCAACAATTAATTCTTTTCATGCATTCTTTTAGGGACTATCATTATTCAGGTCATTTGTAACAAATCTTGTCTTCCACTGAGCATTTGTTCAGTGTTTAGTGCAAGTCATATAAAATGGTAACTACCTCACATTTAAGGTAAAAATACACAAAGGGAAAGCAAAAAGAGGTATCCTTCAAAAGCTGATTACTTTCCAACCATTAAGTAATTCACCACTAAGAAACCACTTACTGAAATGTATGCAAAGGGAGACAGGGAACAGAAAAACATGAGGCGAATGTCACCGCTGGACGATTTATGTCTAACATTATCCGTTCGCTGATAATGGCACTCAAATCAAACCTCGTGACTTCTAAGAGAATACTAAAGGTGAGAAGGATCAAAGCACTACTCCCATCCCTTTTGTAGACAGCAGTAGAGCTGGCTAAGGTGTCTACCATTGTGCAAGGGTTCATTACTTGATATTGGTACAGCGCTGTGCAAATATAAACTACTAATGAAACAACGGAGGGGAATGCCATCTCAGCCTTGCAACTAAATCCCATTTTTTGCACAGGTAAATAAACAAAAATTAGTTATTAGTTACAAGGAACTGATGACATGGAGTTAGGCAAATTTTGGTCTCTATTTCTGGACAGCCTTTCGTCAACCTGGATAGAAATTACATTTATTTAATATCTGTATAACCGTAATTCCTGGGCCATAATCACATGTAAAACCAAAACCACCAAATGCTTTACAAATAAAAAGGCAGACAAGAGTTTTGAGACTTTAATCTCACTCATTCCATCAAATAAAGAAATAAAATTATCAGAAAACTGAGGCCAAATTAATGCTTTTTTTTTTAAAAAAACTGACTGCAGCAATCAATAAATAAGTTTCAAAGAACTCTTTTAGTAAAGGCCAGGCCTAGCCAGCAGGTATTACATTAACTGTCATTATCAATTAGGACTTGCTGGGAACAGACCTTATTTACAAAGCAAGAGTTCTGGGAATCCACCCGCAAGTTAGAAGAACCTCCGTATTGCTCTAGAGCGATGTTAGCAAAGCTAAGTGCTGCTTCATTAAGTGCAGTGCACACATTTCTAAACGGACAGCAACTCTAACACTCCAAGGGAGTTCATCTTCACCATCTAGTGTAGGATATACACATTCACGTTAGCAATTTCAGAAATGAGACAAAACACTTTGTTTATTTTCTTCTTTTTCCTTAAAAAAAAGGCAGGATATCATAAATAAATAATTGGTGCAAACCAGACACACAGCCTTCACAGTTACTAAACTTTGTCAGCCTTTAGCATGCTTAAATGTAGCGAAGGATAGAGGTTAAAAACTGCAGAGTATTTCTAAGAGCTATCTCACATCCTCAGTCCTATTCAGACAGGCATCGATCACTCCACAGTTATGATGGAAATAGCAAAAATGGGAAAGAAAGAAAAGAGGACAAATATTTCTGATGAGTCATTTTCTCTTTCTCAATTACTCCTTCCCCTCCCTTCTCCAAACAGCTCTTCCAGTGGATGCAAACATCAGAAACACTTTCAGTCAGCTGCACTTTCCAAAAGGTTGTCTTGTGATATTTTGATGATTACAAAGCGTGCAAGTTACACAAACACAGAAGTACCACTGCATCACTGTAGCTGCATTCAACTCAAACCCACAAAGGGAGCCTATTAGCTACCAATGCTGATGGTCTGCACAGTAAGAAACCAAACCCCTATTTTGGGTAATCGGGACATGAAGGATTTGGTTTTGGGTGCAGTAACATTAGCCATAGGTGACAAGGAGATAAATGGCACCATTCCCTGTGAGAGGGGAACACTCTGGAATGCTGTTAGCATTTGCACTAAGACATGGGAAAAAAAACCATGCAAATGAATACAGCAGACTCTTTAAGGAGGAAACCATCTTGAGTAGTAAAATTAAAAAGGCAAAAATCCCTCCACTGCAATCAATTAAACATAATTGTCTCTCTTTTTAACAGAGGCCATTTATCACCACCCTGAAGGTACCTATAAATTTTAAAGGACAGAACTGTTTTCCAGCTCGGTGTTCATCTCTCTCCCAAAGATAAGTGGCATCAAGTTGGATGGTTTAAGTGTTGCTTAAATAAACAGTAGAAAGAACAGAGGGCATGATGATTTCTTCACTCTTAAAAGCAGCTTAACTCTAAAATGTTCTCAAATTCATGTACTTTGGTGAGATTTGGGTAACGTCTTATTAATCAGGAGCACGCTCTTTCTTCTAAAATAACAATTTAACTGAGAGAATTCCAGCAAGCAAACACAACTGCTGCTTACTTTAACAAGAAAACTCGTTTTTTATATACAAACAAGTATGACTCAGTCCTATACAGTAGTTTTACTACTAAGAACTTCCTGTCCCTTCCGTGCACTTGAAATGGGCTATCCAACATTTCCATGCTAAAACATGCCTTGCTGCTCTCCCTCAGCACTGCCCAGACATGAAACAAGCCCTTTTCAGAGAGATGCATGTGTTCTTATCCTGCAGCAGTGATTTTAACACTGGCTTATGGTTAGAAACCTCACTGCAGGATCGGGACCTAAGTAGTGTCCACAAAGAGAGCGCAACTAGTGTAAGTGTGCATATCTGTGCATCAGCGTGCTCACGGTTTGAGAAAGAAGGTGTAGAGAAATATGTTATTTCTACCCTCTTTAAGCAGCTGAGGCATTCATACACCAAAGACAGTGAATGGGATTGTATTAAGCTGCTTAACTTGCCAAGCTTACCACAGGCATTCAACATTCATGAGGTCGGCTTAAAACTGTGCTTAAAAATGAGCTTTCTTATTTCATAGA
>JAVKLA010000074.1:67640995-67654145 GCA_034782735.1 Sagittarius serpentarius
AGTCATAATTGTTCTGTGTTTGCAAATTAGGTGACAGTACTGTTGCTGATGCACAAGGATGGCCTGAATCCAGCTCCCTGTTGATGCTGTAATTGGCTTTGCAGTGCTAACAGAAGTGAAACATTCCTTTTGTCAGAAAAAGCAGGAGCTACTTCTCAAAGACACACAAGGAGCAGACAGATTTTGGAAGAATGTGACATTTCTACAGAGTTGTTTTTTTGGAGTGTGACTCCCATGTTAAAAGAAACTAAGGGAAAAGTCTGGAACAACTCTGCCCTAAAGGACACAGTATATGGGGACTTCAGACTGAACAACCCCAGTTCCCTCAGCCGTTCCTTGTAAGACTTGTGCTCTAGACCCTTCACCAGCTTCATTGCTCTTATTTGGATGGCCTCTGGCACCCGAATGCCTTTCTTGTAGTAAGGGGCCTGAAACTAAACACAGTATTCCAGGTGCAGCCTCACCAGCGCCGAGTACAGGGGGACAATCACTTCCCTGGTCTCACTGGCCACACTATTTCTGATACAAATCAGGATGCTGTTGGCCTTCTTGGCCACCTGGGCACACTGCCCGCTGATCTTCAGCCGGCTGTTGACCAACATCCCCAGATCCTTTTCTGCCAGGCAGCTTTCCAGCCACTCTTCCCCAAGCCTGTAGTGTTGCATGGGGTTGTGTGACTCAAGTGCAGGACCTGACACTGAGCCTTGTTGAACCTCATACAATTGGCCTTGGCCCATCGATCTAGTCTGTTCAGATCCCTCTGCAGAGCCTCCCTAACCTCAAGCAGATCAGCACTTCCCCCCAGCTTGGTGTCATCTGCATACTTACCCAGGGAGCACTCGATCCCCTCGTCCAGATCACTGATGAAGATATTAAACAGGACTGGCCCCAATACTGGGGAACACCACTCGTGACCGGCCGCCAACTGGATTTAACTCCATTCACCACCACTCTCTGGGCCCGGCCTTCCAGCCAGTTTTTTACCCAGTGAAGAGTGCACCTGTCCAAGCCATGAGCAGCCACTTTCTCCAGGAGAATGCTGTGGGAAACAGTGTCAAGGGCTTTACTAAAGTCCAGGTAAGCAACATCCACAGCCTTTCCCTTATCCACTAAGCAGGTCACCTTGTCACAAAAGGAGATGAGATTAGTCAATGCGTCAAGCAGGACCTGCCTTTCATAAACCCATGCTGCCTGGACCTGATCACTTGGTTGTCCTGCGCGTGCTGTGTGATGGCACTCAGGATGATCTGCTTCATAACCTTCCTCAGCACTGAGGTCAGACTGACAGGCCTGTAGTTCCCCAGGTCATTCTTCAGGTCCTTCTTGTAGAGGGGCATCACATTTGCTAACCTCCAGTTCACTGGGACCTCCCCAGTTAGCCAGGACTGCTGATAAATGATTGAAAGTGTCTTGGTGAGCACTTCTACCAGTTCCCTCAGTGCTCTTCGGTGCATCCCATCTGGCTCCATGGACTTGTGTGTGTCCAGGTGGTGTAGCAGGTTGCTAACCATTTCCTCTTGGATTATGAGGGCTTCATTCTGCTCCCCATCTCTGTGTTCCAGCTTAGGGGCTGGGTACCCCGAGAATGACTGGTCTTACTATTAAAGACTGAGGCAAAGAAGGCATTAAGTATCATCCTTTTCCTCACCCCTTGTCACTATGTTTCCCTCACGTCCAATAAAGGATCCAATAAAATATCTCCTTAGCCCTCTTTTTTTTTGTTAAGGTGTTTATAGAAACATTTTTTATTGTCTTTTATGGCAATAGCCAGATTAAGTTCTAGTTGGGCTTTGGCCCTTCTCATTTTCTCCCTGTGTAACCTCACAACATGTTTGTAGTCCTCCTGAGTTGCCTGCCCCTTCTTCCAAAGATGATAAACTCCCTTTTTTTCCCCTGAGTTCCAGCCAAAGCTCTCTGTTCAGCCAGGGCAGTCTTCTTCCCCACCAGCTCGTCTTTTGGGACATGAGGATGGCCTGTTCCTGCGCCTTTGAGACTGCCTTCTTGAAGAATGTCCAGCCTTCCCAGACTACTTTGACCTTCAGTACTCCCTCCCAAGTGACTCAGTCAACCAGTCTCCTAAATAGGCCAAAGTCTGCCCTCCAAAAGTCCAAGGTGGCGGTTCTGCTGACCCCCTTCCGTACTTCTCCAAGAGTTGAAAACTCTATCATTTCATGATCACTGTGCCCAAGACAGCCTCCAAACATCACATCATCCACAAGGCCTTCTCTGTTCACAAACAACAGGTCCAGCGGGGCACCTTCCCTCGTTGGCTCCCTCCTGACCAGCTGTGTCAGGAAGTTATCTCCCACACACTGCAGGAACCTCCGGGACTGTTCCCTCTCTGCTGTATTGTATTTCCAGCAGACATCTGGTAAGTTGAAGTCCCCCATGAGAACAAGGGCTAGTGATTGTGAGGCTTCTCCCATCTGCTTATAGAATATTTCATCTGCCTCTTCATCCTGGTCGGGTGGTCTGTAACAGACTCCCACCAGGATAGCTGCCTTGTTGGCCTTTCCCCTGATTCTTACCCATAAACACTCAACCCTTCCACCACCATCATCAAGCTCTAGGTGGTCAAAACACTCCCTAGCATACAGGGCTACCCCACTGCCTCTCCTTCCTTGCCTATCCCTTCCGAAGAGCTTATAGCTATCCATTGCAGCGCTCCAGTTGTGTGAGGCATCCCACCATGTTTCCATGACTGCAGCTATATCACAGTATTCCAGCTGCACTCTGGCTTCCAGATCCTCCTGTTTGTTGCCCATGCTGCGTGCATTGGTGAGGATGCACTTTAGTTGGGCTATTGATCCTGCCACTTTTTTGGGGGGAGAAACCCTAATTCCTACATGACTGTTTTCTGGAGCTTCTGTGGTTTCTTACACATCAATAACCCTTATGTCTTTGCTGCTGCATGGATCTCCATCCCCTACCTCCACTGACATGGCAGACTGAAGGACCTCACTAGCACACTGTCCCTCAAACACTGGCAGGCCGCCCCTAGGCTTATCTCTAGTGAGACTTGTTTTATCCCTTCCCCCCTTCCAATCTAGTTTAAAACTCTCTCAGTGAGCCCTGCTAACTCCTGTGCAAAGATCCTTTTCCCCCTTTGAGACAGCTGCACCCCACCTGTCACCAGCAGGCCCGGTGTCATGCAGACTGACCAATGATCAAAAAAACCCAAATTCTGCTGGTGACACCAGGCTCTAAGCCAGGTTTTGTCCCACAGTACAAGATATACTCTGACAAATTGGAGTGAATGCAGAAAAAGACCACAAAGATGGTTGAAAGGATGAAGCATGTGATATAGTCAAGGTTTCCTGAAAGTTCTGACAAAGCATCTCTAGAAACAGTGAAGTGTTTACATGCCTTCTAATAGATAGCTCCAATCCATGGAATTCACATTTCATTCACAAAACTGGCGGTAGTACTAAAATCACCAAACGTGATTAGCTGTGAAGATTTCTTCTTACATTTGTAATTTTTTTCCAGGGGGTTTTGGGGGTGTGGAGGGTAGTGGTGTGGAGGAGAAACATGGGACAGGACTACCCAAGAACCATTTACTGCAAAACCACAAACATTTTTAAAAAATCCACCTTTGGAAATAAAGATATGCTAGTCACAATTCTTCCTCCTCCAGTGTTAGCTTGCTAGCATTTGGGAAGAAGAGAACAAAAGCAAAGCTTTAATTTTCCACTTCATTGTCAAGCATAAAGGTTAAATTTAACTATATCTTTATCAGAAAGCCCCCAGGACATACTCTGCTGCCAAGATAACATTGACTAAATATCTTGAATTTTTAGTGCCCTCACATTTTTTCAGCACTTGGTTTTCCAATCTTACCACTCTTATCAAAATATATTATTGCAACTCTTAGAACAATATTTTCATTTATTTAGCCCTTTTAAATAAGTTATTTCATGTTATAGATTGTTATTTTAGGAAGTTAAAGTGAGGCATGTCTGAAAACAGCAACCTCATTCTGTTGCAAAATGCAAAGGGGATTGGAGATTTGCAGTAATTTGGGGAGGATGAAACAAGCCTAGGGCCCCTAGAAGGGAAAGTCATTGGAAAATGGTAACATTGCAAAGGCTTCTGGATAAAGCCCTTTAGTAGAGAAACAGGTGATTTTTCTTTTAAAAAAATTTAAGCAAGCCCTTGCCTCCTTATCCTGCTAGTAGCTCCGCACTCTCTAACCAAGGACAGAAATGCCAAAGAAAACTCAGAGGGTTTGTTCCTAGCTGAAACGTTGATTGGGGATGCAGACTTGGGTAATAAAACTCTGTTACAGGAGTACGAACAGTTAACACAGATTGACTGGGTACTTTTTTTTTTTTTTTCAATGCAGATGATCATCCAGGCAAAGGAACATTATTGTAAGAAGTAGATTTCACAAAAATTCAGTGAGTAGATTCATAAATACTGTTTTTCAATGGAAAGCACTAATAAGTAATGAAAGAACAGAAGTGCTGGTTATGAAACCATGTAGAATATCAGGCAATAAAAGTCACCGATATAAGGTTCATTCACCCAGAGGCAGAAAACTGAAATTCTAGAGAATGGAGGTTGTGTATATGTGCACAACCCAATCATAGGCTCATAAAAGTAAGTGAGACTGAACAATCAGAACTCCAATCACTGCTTTTATGAGAAACATCAGAAGAAAAAGATCAATATTAAGAGGTAGCCTCTAGCAGAAACTGAAGCCTTGACCGTGCTAGACTCTTCAGTAAGCCACAGCAGAGACAGACCCAAGACTCATGATGTAGCACAAAGTTACCACAAACCCTTCAGTCTGTCAGTAAGCATCTTTGGCTCCATGGAGAAAAGACACAATGGTCTCCCATGCAAATAACAACCTACCCTGACAGGCCCCCAGTCTGCAGCCACTGAGGTGTGAAAAGAAGCTCCAGTTGTGAGTGGTCCCCAAAAGTCCCACACCACTACATGCTCCAGAGCCAGTGATAGTACCAATTAGCGTACTAATTGGCTTGAACGTTTCTGTAAATATAAGCACTGGAGAAGTTCCTTGATATACAAGGTAGGCAAGTAACAGTTCTGCTCGCCGATACATGCTGTGCCTTTCTTAGTTGTACCTGCTCATTTGTCAGCCTTTATTGTACCCAGAAATACCACTTCTTGATTTCTTGCTGTATGTAAAATCTTTTAGCACAAAGCTACAGCCGCATACCACAGTGTTACATTCAGTGAGCATGGTAGAAGACCCTTGATCTCTAGTTAAATATTGAACCAAGGGATGACTCAGAAATTTTCCCATGAATGCTTGTAAAATAGTCCTGGAATAAGATCTGTTAGACTACAAATGTATTTCAGCAGCAGCTATCACACTCCTTTTATCTGGAAAGTACTGATTTGTACTACCAGCTGTTATTACATCATTGAGGTGATCAATAGGATACAATATCTTTTGCTGCAAAAGGCATGTAAACCATAGCAAAACATGCCCATCACACTGACATTTCCATGGCAATAGAAAGATGCCACCAAAGTTTGATACGTAAGAGACCATTGCCATCTCAAGGTGCTGCCAAATATTCTCCAACAGCCTAGAAAAAGGGGTTTGAGAGTGTGCCTGAGATGTTCAGAGAACACCTGTAGAGATAGCGTAGGCAGAAGGCACCAGGGCCATGTGTCAACACAGCCTGGATGAACCAGATATTCATTCCAGACTGTAATGTTATTTATAAACACTAACAGTTAAAGACTATCCTTTATTGTTCACTGCTTTCTTCTCTACCTAATCATATTTTCTTTTCATGCTGCCTTTCCTTGCTTCCTAAAACTTACTTCCTCCATGCTTTCCTCATGTTGTTTGTCAGGAAGAACATTCCCTTCATTCTAGCTGTAACTGTCAATTAAGTAATTAACTGATGCCCAGCATGGCTGTGTCTGAATACTAAGTTCCCTATGCATTGTATGAAACTGGCAACTAGAGCATTCAGTTAGATCTAAACCTGCTTGCTAACAGAATGACATAAAGTAGACAAAGTTATTTCTGTTTATATGTAGACAACAGAATAAAAATGAAATTTTAAGGTTTTATAATCAGATTTCCCTATATTACAAGATAAAATGCAAGTACGTTCATCATTTATTAATATATATTACAATTAATTGAACTCTGATGAGTTGGAAAAACAGAGCAAAGGTTTATTTGCTTCATCTAAGTGATACATTAAACTGAAGGAGACAAAACAAACAGTCTGGCAAAATGCTGACAGTGGGTCTAGAATTAACTACAATTGCAAATACAGACAATGTTTCTTTGCGGTGAATCACTAATAAAAATAACATTCAGTTAATGATAAAAGGAAGATAGGTTTTGAGATCAGTGAAAATTGATCTGACACTAACTGTTGTGCAAAATTTCAGCTAATGAGAGCCTCCCATCTCTCTCTCTAAAAGCCATTGAGGCAGCATTAAACTTCTGGCAAAAAAAAGGACACAAAAATGAAATTGTCAATAAAATTCTCTGGAAGCTTAAGACAGACATTTGAATACAGCCAGATCAAAGTAAATTAAGAAAACATTCCTGCATACAGGGTGTAGTGAGGGATGTAATACGAGCCTTTCCAGTATCAGCTTCTGAATCCAGAAGATTCTTTAAAACTCTGCCCAGTCATCCAGAAGATAACATTTCCCAGAAAAATTACAAAGTAAATCTAGATGAGGTGCCAGAAATTGGGTCCAGAGGCTGAGTTTCTCAGTTTGCTGACAGAAGGAACCCTTGTTAGAAGTAAGGACAGTAAGATACATTAACCTGTGGAGGAGGAAGAGGGGAAAGATGAGGGAACGAATAAAAGGAGATGGGAAAATGCATCTGAACTAATTTGTTAATTGAGAAGAGGGCATTTGGTGCCCACAGTATGCCAGCCAGCAGTCACGGGAGAATCAGATGAGGCGTGGGCAGAATACCACATATGTAATCTGGTAAAACACTTTTGAAAGGGCTCCCACAAAAGCTGTTTATAACCTGGCAGATGACGGATGACTTAATGTAACAGAGGTGCTTATGAAGTTCAAGGCTACCTCAAATCCTTTAACTGATCAGACTTAATTGATGTGTGATGATCAGCCAGTAAACTAGTCCAAAGTGTCATTCCTCAGGGGTTAGTAATGCATGTAAGACTTCACTGAGGGAAAAATCCAGTAACTTGGCAGTTATCTAAAATATACAGCAACTGGTTTACAGATCCTGCTCAAGACTTCAGCACTCAGAAAAGTACTGGTTGCTCAGCATTTTATCATCTTCTGTGGATTAGCTCTCACATATTTGTTCTTCTAGAAGAAAAATCCCTAAGTAGCGGTCACAGAAATTTTCCAAATGGCTCAAGCTGCCAAAGACTGCCAGTACCCATCCTTGGCTGCCTAAGCCTGCTCTTCCTTTTTAACCAAGCTGAGCTTCATGCTGTGAATGAGGGAAAATTGCAAAGTGAATTTAAATCTGATTTCTCTATGCTTAGCACTCCAAAGTATTTCACTGATCTAATTTAAGGGAAGCCCCAACACTGCAATAATTTATGCTCTGTGCAGAGCTCCTCAAGTGGCAGATGACTCACAGCAGAACAAGCAAGTGTTAAGCAGAACTAGAAACAGAATCACATTCTTCCCAGACTATCTTTTAGAATACCCCTCCCATGCCCTGGTTAACAGTAGCGTCCCAGCCTGGTGCTTTATAAACAACTCGTATATCAAATTACTCAGAAGAAAATAATCATACTTTTTGGTGGTTTTTTTTTTTCATTGTAGCAAAGAAGCTGGACACAGGATGGGTTTTATCTAATGATCACTTCCCAGGACAATATCCTGGGAGAAATATTCACTAATAATACAGCAAGAACAATTTAAAATCATGAGGGATCATGCAGCTAAGGCTGGGAGTGCTGCAGTTTGCTTGTTTGCTGAAGGACAGCAGGAGCTCCAGCTCTACCAGAGAGTTTCTAGCCCTCAGCTTGTTTGGAGGTCTCCTCTCTTGCCCTCTCCTCCCAGATTTTCTGTTCAGGTATATCTAGTTCTAGGGTGGGGTCTGTTCAATTAAAAAAACCCACAGAACAAATAAAAACTGGAGAAAACAGGTTGGACTAGTTAAATCCAAAACATATACAAGGAAGTGGTTCTTCTTCTCTCAGGGAAGATGAAGTGCCATCTAGCAGTGACATACCAAGTGCCCTACAGAGCCCTACCAAGCAGCTGACAAAATATTTGAGGAAAGGGTGTCCTCAGACACTTTTGGACTACTTAGAACTCTTCAGTATCACAAGTGCATAAAACATTAAATGATGTGAAATCCAGCCATACATCGTATATGTCATTAGCTCTCTAGAAGTTCTTGGCGTATACTCTTGCATTTTCTCAGTTCAGAACTTCACTTGGATTACCAACAGGAAGAACTTCCAAAAATCTGGGGAGTGCCTTTCCAAAGCTGGGGAAGAGCTGTAAAATGCAGCAAATGGGCAAAGATATCACTGCTGCTTGCGTTGCATAATACAGCAGTGTCTCATCGTCCAGAGTGTACCACCAGAGAAGCACAGAGGAGCACAGTCACATCCATGGAGGATGCATTATCCATGACTGGTTTTTCACATCGACTATTTGTATAAAACCAGATGTCATGAGCAGCAGCAACAACAAATCTAAAACCTAACCCAGGCAGTACATTCTGAGATCTAAGAGCCATCTATGGTGCACCCAGACAAACCGGCAAAAACATCTAGAAAACAGATAGCTGATGAAGAACTGGCCTTCTCCTTAAAAAAGCTGCAGCTGAAACATCCCATGGTATCTGAGTTCAGTCATTCTCTGACCTACATGTTACCTTAAATGTTGGCACAGCCACACTATCTGAATACAGCAACAGATAACATTGTTAGCTGAATGCAACTAAACCAGTCTCGGCTTGCTTCCGTGGTGCTTCTACTGCCCACAGACTACACGCACCACTGACCAGCAGTGACTAAAATGAGTTGCTTGTCTTTGTGACACTAGATTCAGTCTGTCTTCAGCTGTTCACAGGAGGTCAACTAGCTGCTAAAATGAAAATTTGTAATAGCCTCCTCAGTGAACTACCACATACCGATGACACTTTGGTAAGCTCTTATTTTTAAAATATCCTGTAAAATAGGATACATGCTTCAATGCTTTTCATAGGTTCTGGATATGCAGTAGGATACAACTGTGACAGTGTATGAGCAATGCTACATCTTACAAGGATTGTTAACATAACCATTGTGGCCTCCAATCCATCTCAAAGAGATCAGGCTCCAAATATTAGAGAATACCCTTGTTAATAATGATCTTCCATTTGACGTGGACATCTGCACCCACATGCAGTTAATTATGATTG
Organism: Sagittarius serpentarius; assembly: GCA_034782735.1. NCBI lineage: Eukaryota > Metazoa > Chordata > Aves > Accipitriformes > Sagittariidae > Sagittarius > Sagittarius serpentarius. Next base: position 67,650,357 of record JAVKLA010000074.1, read on the forward strand.
ATATAGCCTCCCTGATCCACAACAACTACAGTCATGTTCCTAAGACAAATGACCTTTTATCAGTGATAGCAAACTGAATCCTCATCATTGATCCTATTACATGCTTTCCTATTTTATTTTACTTTATTTTATTTTATTTTATTTTATTTTATTTTTTATGTTGCACCATTACAGCCTGTTCAGCGAGGTCACTGAACTGGGTGGGTGGTGACCATGGCTAGCGTCTCCACATGGGGCGCGTGTAAAGAGGCTATGGACAAGTCCAAGTGACAGTGTACCCTGTAGAGCAGTGCCCTCTAGTTTGATTTGATGTCAAATGCTGTTGACATTCAACATTTACACTTGTTCGCTTTGCCAAGACACAGATTCATTAGACAATCTCTCCTGTTTATACTGTTGTGTAAAAAATTGAACACTTATTGGCACGTGGTACATAACTTGGATGTACCACGTCCTTGATGAATTTTCTAACCAGCAGCTCAATTCTCTTCCACATTTTGGAGCAACAAATATTTAAGAATTTTACTAAAAGTATAACACCTTCACCAGGTATACAGAGATGCACATTTAGTAACTTGATTGTTGAAACACATAACCAGAAGATAAAGGAACACAGCCAGAAGCTCTTATTACATGGATGACTTTATGTTATATTTATCTAATTGCTTAGGAGTTACAATCCCATTAACATTAACATTAATGCCAGCAAAAATGTTCCCAGCTGAAAAAAAGATTGACAAAAAAAACCCATGAAGCATTTCAAGTAACTTCTGGCAAATAATATTGATAGAATATTTTGTCCAAATCTGCAATACATTTGAGCCGTAGAAGGGGTGAACATATCAGTACGAGTATTCTCCCAAAGTCACTACATTTCCAAACACAGTTATGTCCCAGTATTGTGGGAATTTGTTCTCCTGACTTATTTCCTCTGCATGTCAGGGTCCTGAGGGCACCAGGCTTTACAGCCTGGCCCAGCATCCCCCAGCACCTCCACTACCCCTGGCCGTAACCCCAGAGCCCGTTTCACCCAGGCCAGAGCCACCAGTCCATGCCTCTGCCTGGCTGTGGACCTCGCTGGATGAGATACCTACCAGCAGGCCAATGCCCCGGCACAGCCTCAGCCCTTCACTGTACCCAGGGAAGTGCCCGATGCCCCGGACTGGGGCTGCCCGGCTCCCTGGCTGGCTGCTGGGACGGGGCCTGGCTGCCAGGCCCTGCGCTGCCATCCCAGTGAGCCTTCCCACCCCCGTGGGGCTGCCAACCTGTGCAGGGCCATGACAATTCAAATGCAGAAAACATATTTTTCTTTTTGGACAAAGGATTTCTCTGAATGGTTTTAAATTCAATAGCACACAATGAAAACTGAAAAAACCTACAACTGAATTTTGTTTTCACATTACTGTAAGACCCATAGCACTTATTAGCTCTGGCTTATAGACTGAAGAGGTACCAGAAATAGAGATGAAAATAATGAATGGTGAAATATCACAGCCCCAAAATAAATCAGATATGACAGAGAACAGAATTACACGACACAGCCTTTTTCCTCCCTCCCTCTAATATTATCTGTAATGCCTGAGAATTTACCCCATGTTTTTCTGCTCAGTGGATGGGTAATTCATATCAAGCACTTCATGCTTGCTCAGTGTTATCTGTCCATTTACCACTGTTCAGACAGAAAGCAATGATGTAACAATCAAGGCCAAGTGACATTAAAAAGGTGAAAGCTAGCATTCAAAGCAGCATACAGCTTATGCATGCGTGAAAAAACAACAAATTTGCCCATCTCAGACATGAAACAATTAGGTGATAACCAACAGACAGCTTGGAAAACATATACATTATCTGAAGAGAGAATGAGTGCCTGTATGGACAGCTGCTTAAAGCTGATTGATGGAGTGTTTTTGAGGTAATAAGTGAATCAGGCTGCAGAGCCTTGGTTAATCACAACAGGACACCTTTGATCTGACCTACATCAGCTATGGAAATGGCATTGCTCAACAAGGACAGAGAACAGAAAAGATCTCAATGCAACATTTACCACGGTCTGGATGAGTGACACTAATGACTATGCATGCTTAGTATGTGAGCAGAGTTATTAACTAATTAGCTGATGTATTATACAGATTCAAAAGATAAGGTTGATAAACAAACCTTAGTGATTAGGGAACAATAAACTTGGCATTACAGTTCCTTCTCCATGGTCCCTGAACTAAGGCTGCTACAGAGAGGGCTGCACAGAGTGCACAACCAGACTTCTGCTTGTTCCTTGCCACATTAGATCATAAAACAGTCTGAATGATGAATCTGAAGTCAAGTCAAGTATTATGTCTGGGCCAGGTAGGATAAGTGGTTTCTGGAAGAGGTGCAATTGGAAGCAGCCAGCAGTAAACTGCAGGAAGAAAGACTGAACATAGCTATAGTGGGTCAGGTTGTCAAGTCCAATAATCAGTCTTGAACAGGAGCCCAAGCAGGTGCTTAAAAGTGAATATAAAAGTAACGTAAGCAGATAGTGATGCTTTCAAAAAGCATTCACCCAGGCTCCAACAACTTACAGCTCAGGAACCCCTGAACCAAATATATTTAACAACTCTCAGATGATTTCTCTCCCATGATCACGTCTTGTCTTCCCTAAGCCTTCTGGCACTCACAACAGCCCCCTGAAGTAAGGGACTCCTCAGGTCACCAATATAGTGTATGAGGAGCCTCATCATTATCATAGCTCTTGAACCTGGCTTCTATTAATTTGAGGACTTACACTCCTGTATACAAAAAGATCCTAGCAATCAATTATTTTGCATCATATCCAAGCTACTTTAATCTAACACATCTTTATTTTATCTCCTGTCAGCACTCTCTGTTGCGGGATGGAGTGTCTCTGGTTTAATGAGTAATTCCTGGAATGTAAACCATCTCGTATTTCTCAACAACTTTGTCACATTCTTCAATGTGTTTTTGCTAATTGTACTAGATATTTTTTTTCAGATGGGGAGGGGGATACAGACACTGCTACTGATTATTCTCATCTAGCTTCTTTCTTGCCTCTTTATCCCTGAAAAGGACTTTGTCTTTCTTCAATGGCAGTTTCTTTAGGACCCTGTGGAAAGGGAGGTTTAAGAACATCTCATCAAGGTGCAGGTAGACTAGGCTGAGCAGATCTTGCTCCCTGTGACTCAGGAATCCTAATGCCTCTAAACAATTACTCCTCTCCACACATTTATTCAAGTATCCAGGAATAATTCTTCATTACGGTTTTCTACTAATTTGCCTGTTACAGACACCAGGATTAGTAGATTTCAGTTCCCCTAGATCTCCCATACAAGTTCCCCTAGGTCTTCCAAACAGCCCTTTCTAAAATTACCATCACACCTGGCACCTTTGAATCATGAAGTGTAAGGGATTTTTAAACATGTGGCTACCCACTCCAGCTAACTCATTGAGAAATTTCATCCTTGAGCTGAACTTTTGTAAGTCCTAGTTAAATATTATCTGCCCCTGGCAACCCACTTGGAGTACTGTGTCCAGCTCTGGAGACCTCAGTTCAAGAAAGACATGGACCTGCTGGAGCGGGTCCAAAGGACGGCTACGAAGATGATCGGAGGGCTGGAACACCTCTCCTATGAAGAAAGGCTGGAGGCATTGGGGTCGTTCAGCCTGGAGAAGAGAAGGCTGCGGGGAGACCTTATTGTGGCCTTCCAATACCTAAAGAGGGCCTATAAGAATGATGGGGAAAAGCTTTTTAGCAAGGCCTGTAGTGATAGGACTAGGGGAAATGGCTTTAAACTA
>JAVKLA010000074.1:67701240-67711263 GCA_034782735.1 Sagittarius serpentarius
TTCAAAAAACTTTTCAAGCTCTTGCTGATGAAGGGGGCTTTATAATAGTGCTTCAAATTACCCGTGCTCTAACACTGAACTCTTTCTTTCTGGTTTCTTAAGCAAGCAGCACCAATGTAATTGGAAACTAATAAAAATCATCCCAAATAAATAAATGGGAGGGGGGACATGCTACCCTGCACCTTACCAACATGGTAAGAAGGAGCAGAAAACCTGCAAATGTACTTCAGCAGTTGCTTTTTTTTTAATGCATTGTTTTAAACAATTGAGCTTGGTACAGGTTAGTACATTATCTTTCAATGCCTCATCAAGTAACCAAGAGTGAACAGTTTTACTGTCTGCAGTTTGCCCTTTGCAATCAAAAATAAATAAAAATTAACATTTTATTGAAGTGGAATGTATAGTTCCCACTTCAACTAGTATCCAGCACTATAAACCCAGTTTAGTTTTTTTCAGAGGTGGCTGTTGCAAGTGGTCTTCAGGAAGAGAAGATGTTTATTTTTATGACAGACTGCATATTAATGCAAAGTATTCAAATAAAACAGTCTGACTTACATTGACTGCAATTAAATATGCTATGAAAATAATTAAAAAAAAAAAAAAACAGAAATAGCTTGTTGCTTGTAAATGTGCAGTGTTTCTAAAGATCAGAACTGTTTTGATCTGCATGCTTATCCTAGGCAAAAAGGAACAAAATGTCTTTTGGGAATCGCCTTTTAGTCTTGAGCATTTTAATTCAAATTTAGGATGCAGCTGTCCCCTATGCCAGTATGGTGTGGTGGAAAGTGCAAGCTGTGGGAGTTTGGTAGATGCACTGAGAGTGATGTAAGGCTCTTATGCTTTGGGTATTCTTCAAAATAAAAGCATGTAATTACTTGGCTAGTTGGAGTTAATGCTTAATTGATTTGCTTTACTGGGCACCCTACAGTGATGAGTATGTTTGCCTGAAGAGGAGGAGTACATGTAGCAGTTTAAAGGTTCCTAAGTCCTTCTCTTCAACTTAACTTGCATTTTCCTGCTTCTCTGTACACAAAGGAATGAAGTCTCTTCTTTCAGTCCTGTACGACAGCTTCTCCAGCAGTAGATCAGTCATTGTCCTTCACTGGCACTTAACTTCTTCAGATATTTCCTAGTTGCTGTAGCTCTTTACTAGTTAACAGAACTAAAAGGCTCCGAAAATGAACTAATGGCATTGGCAGGACAGGTGTATTGGTAGCATAATCCTCCATGCAAACCTGTTCTGAGTTTCTGGGGAGATAATCCATCGTCTTCAGCTACTCTGCATTATCTTGTCAGTGAGCCTCTGGCAGTCTCTGTTAAGAGCTCTCTATTTCCAGGTAGGATAGAGAATGATCTGAGCAGTGCCAGGAAGTTAAGCAGAGATAAATCCTCTCATCTCCTTTAGCTTTGTATTTGCAAAGAAATATTTAGTAGTAATGTTAATTATTATGTGATTAAATATTAATCTGACCTGAGAAATTCCAGGGGGTTGTTTATAGATATAGGAAGATGTGATTTATTCTTCACTGTGCAAACAGTAAGGAAATACGATTATTTGAGGGGGTATATATTCCCTTCATTATGATCAAGAGACCATCATGATCAAGACATCAGTAAGTGGCTGGCCTGGCAGCTTAATGAGACAAGTCTTTTCCATATATTTCATATCATGGACCATAGGTACTGAAGTTTTCCAGTCATTTAACCATACACTTTTAGTTTTTATATAGAAAACAGTGTACATTGTATTACTGTCCATAATTTATTTTAATTACAGGTAATAACCAGTCAAAAGAGAGCAAATACAAAACACTTGAGACAGAAATTAGTTTATTTTAATCTGTAAAATTCCTTGCGTCTTGTTTCCTACTAACCTCCCCTGTCATGCAGGTGCCTTGGTGTTCCACTTCCCTTTCTGCCCTCAGCAACTCTGGAGTGGTATATGAAGTTGTTGCCTTGTTTGGTTTTTGGGGTCTAGTGCTTGGTGTCCAAAAATTACTGCTACATACTGATAGAACTTTGTACTTATGGTCATTGCCCATCAGAAGTGTGCCAGGTCTGGACCTCTTACCTTCCAAGATCAGAGGCTTTAAGTTAAGATGGTGGAAGCAGGCAGGGGTTGAATGTTGTAGCATTATGGAGAGTAAAAATAGAAGTAGCTGAGCATCAAGCCATAATACAGCTGCTGTGATAACACGTGCAAATGTGACACTTTAAGAGAAGACGAAGTGACAGAGGCAGAAAGCATTGCTTGGTTTGAGGGACAAACAGAAGTGAATACTGATCCACATTCATTTGCCCATGTTCTGACATGACATCCACAGACATCTGGAATAGAACAAAAAGTTTGGTTTGTGCTGATACAGTAATATGAGCCAGGCTTTCTAAACTGGCAGGTAGAGAGTGCTCAAATGTTCTTGTTGCTACACTTCATAAGTAAATATTTCTTTTGAGGAGGCAATGACATTTCTATCAACAGGAGAATGAACGTTTTGCTTTTCTAATGTCAGAACCATTGGAACTAAATTCATTGCTCCTCAGTGTCAGGGCTTCCATTAAGCCAATAGTACTACTCAGATTTAAGTTACACCCAAGGCACCAGCCATGACAATGGACCCTTACCTACTCGTCATTCTTCTCCTATTTGCGTCATATAGAGCCTAGAATGAGACAGCTGTTTTCACTCTGGTGAAGCTCTGTTATTTTTTTTAATACAGTGGTGATGAAATAGGTGGGCTTTCTATGCAGGAAAAGGTGCATATCTTGTGCTGTCATTGCAGCCAATCTATTCGATCCTTTTTTTTTTTTAAATAGTAAAAATGTTACATTTCCATTAAAAATTTAATTTTAGGGTAAGATGGTGAAAGGAATGGGGGGTGCCATGGACCTGGTATCCAGTGCGCAGACCAAAGTGGTTGTCACCATGGAGCACTCAGCCAAGGTAAGCATCTGCTGCTTCTTTCTAAGTGTTTTGTGCTGTACCAAAGAAAGAAGAAAAAAACCCAAAGAACGTCTTACATTCATTCTGCTACTTTGTAAGGATTTGACAGTTTTGCCATTATTATGGAGGTGCAACAGGAGGCTAGGTTCCTTTATTGTAAGTGAATCATTCACCATGGAAAAAAATGAAATATTAACCTGGTGTTTAAAAGCTGCACGCATTTTTTAGTTACTTCATGCAAATTTAATGAGAGTGGCAATTGACAGAGCTACACTAGATGCTACCCCAGAGGTTTTACTCTTCACCTCAGAATAATTCGAAAAATGAGATTCCCCATGGTTAAATACTTGCTATGATGGAAAGATATTTACCTTTGAAGTTACCAGTCAAATTGGTACTGACAGCTTAATAGACTAGATCTTTTTGGCATGATGAGATGCAGGCCACCCTACATCGTTATGTGATAGAGGTTAATCTAGAGACTTCTTTGTGGGGGAAGTTCTTTAAACAGTCTCCCACAGAAGCTTATAGGAAACTTCTCATTTGAAACTTCTAAAACGGGACTGTCCAGACTATGAGGAAAATGTACTGAAGGACAAAAGTCTCTGTTTTCAGGGAACTATACCAAATGTTTAAAAATGAATGTTTTGTTTAATTTCGGTGTTTCTGTTATTCTGAATTTGTTGTATGTCTACAATAAGAATTAGTTGTGTATGTTCAAGATGGTATCCCTGTCAGAATGGATAAGGGCAAGCATAAGGAATTTGCACGGTAAACTATAGTAAATATGTAAATAGGAAAGCTAAATATATTAACAGTTTTGCAGTTTTAAAATGTGATTTGAAGAAAGAATTGTCCCTTAAAAAAACCTCTGTTGATAAATACAGTAGTTTAACCATTTATACTAAGCTGTGATCTCAAGGGGCACATTTTCAGTAACAGGACTGAGTGTGACCCAATAGGTTTTGCATGCATAAGTGTAAATAAGTAAACAAAAGTACAAAGCAAATCATGTATATGACTCGCATCCTTATCACAGACTCCCCAAAACTGGATATGTAATTATCCATTTGCTCGAACACATGCTGTAGGTATTAATGGAATCTGAATAAATATTTATGCTAAATTTCTAGTTACTGTGGAATTTTGTAAGGCCCAGAGTCCACACACAGCGTAATTATTCATGCCAGTTTTTCTCTTAAAAGTGCTATTACCAAAATCTTTTTTCAGTACAGTGTTTGGAAGTTGTTTGCATGTTGTTTTTTTGTCAGTAGGAGTACTGAAACCTGAAAAAGATGGAAACAAAGATAGTTTTTCCTGTTACAAACAGTCCAGGCATACAGTTACTTATTTCGGCATATCTGTACTTAACTTGGGCTCTTATGTACATGGGATGCCTGGTGTGCACTTCTAGAGAGCCACTTACAGGCTTTCATAAATTATTTCTTCTGCTTTTGTGAGAAGGCACTGCAAAACTAAACTATATGCATGATTTTTCATTTTTTTCTTGTTTTAATATAGAGGATATTCTTGACATTCTTTCTCTTACCTAGCCTCTTATTGGGGTCTTCATGGTGCTTCTTCTTGTTGCTCAAAAATGAAGATGATGAAATATGGAATCTAATGTTTGGAAATCAAAAGCTGCTGTTACAGTTTTCAGGTGCTCCTCTTCTTTTTTTTTTTTTCCTTTTTTATACATAAGCAAATACAGCACCGGGGAGGCCAGTTCTGAAATTCAGAAGCCTTTTATTGGGGTGACTGCTTCTTACAGAGCTGATTTTATATTCGCGGCTTTTTGATTCTTTACACCAAAGATTTTCTCACAAACTTTCTGCATCTGTATCTATGCATCAGAGGAGCAATCTTTTGCCCTGCTCAAAGTGCAGTGTGCTACTGAGTGAAAGAGATGTCTGCATGTAGTGTGACAGTCTGTTGTGTTTGCTGGCTTTTTAGTATAGGGATATTTTTCTCATCTTATTCTCTGAATAAATAATAAGAAATGTTATCAGACGCCAGAGTCCCCTGTAAATAAACAGTAGTCAAGATTTGATGAATGGAAATACAGTGGAAGGCTACGGGATATACGTAGTACCTTCAGTGGACATGTTCAAGAGTTGCTGTAATAGGTAGTTCTTGCAGTCAGTTTTGTCTGGTTTGTGATCTTGTCAAGGATCTTTTAATCCTTTTCAAGTTTTTTTGTATAATAGTAATGGCTTGTTCAACATTAAAATAAGTTTTCTAAGAGTTTAAAAGTGCATTCTTGTTTCAGTACACATTTTGCAGTTTTCAAACAGCAATACGCTGAGTCCTTGCAGTGAAGGCAAAATATAATTTACACTTAATTAGGAGGATGAAACTAGTATCTGTCTTAACACTCACATAAATGCTCGAAGAATTTTCCTCTTTTTAAAGTCTGGTATGCAGTATATTACAAATAAAACTAAATACACTTTGCCCAAAATTATTTACATTTGTAATTACTTAAATTTTTATATGTAATGAAAACCAAAAGGTACAGAAGAAAGATGACAGAACATGAAATGAGTTTTGTAGAAGACTCTTCAGCTTAAGAAATGCTGTTTATGAAGAGTAACACAGAAATACACAAAATAATAAGGGCATGGAGAAGATGGATGCTGCATGGCTAGTCACTGCCTTATAAAAGAATAGGGGTAGCCAACTGAAATTGCCAACCAGCATGTTTAGAACACGAGGAAACATTTTTCACAGCCAGCTAATGAAGTTGTGGATGATTGGCAGGATGACGCAGGAGCTCAGAGAATTAAGTCTATATGAAAGGGACTAAACTGTTTTATCATGTTAAGTTAATCAGCAACAATTAAAATAGCATTGCCCAGAAGCAGTCTCTAGCTCAGGAAATCTATACATCACAGCATGTCAGGAAACAGGAGGGCATAGCTGTGGCAGGGTGGCTCAATTTTTGCTCCATATGCTTAGGCGACTGTGAGACACTTGGCAAATGGACCTTAAGTCTAATTCGTTATGGTATTTCTTTATTTATTTTTTGCTAAATTACTCTTTTGTTCATAACCTGTCCTAGTTTCAGCTGGGATAGAATCAATTTTCTTCTTAGTAGCTGGCACAGTGTGTTTTGGATTTAGTGTGAGAATAATGTTGATAACACCGTGATGTTTTAGTTGTTGCTAAGTAGCACTTCTCCTAAGTTAAGGATTTGTCTGTTTCCCGTGCTCTGCCAGTGAGCCGGTGCACAAGAAGCTGGGAGGGAGCCTGGCCAGGACAGCTGACCCGAACCAGCCGAAGGGATATTCCATCCCACAGAACGTCATGCTCAGTCTATAAACTGGGGGGAGTTGGCCGGGAGTGGGGGATCGCTGCTCAGCCATCGGTCAGCGAGTGGTGAGCAACTGCATTGTGCATCACTTGTCTTTTCTTGGGGATTTTGTTGGTGGTGTTTTTATTTTTTTATTGTATTCCTTTTTGTTGGTAGTAGTATTAGTGTTATATTATATTTTATTTTACTTTAGTTATTAAACTGTCTTTATCTCAATCCACAAGTTTTACTTTTTTTATAAATCCTCCTCCCCATCCCACTGGGAGCAGGGGTGAGTGAGCGAGCAGCTGCGTGGTGCTTAGTTGCTGGCTGAAGCAACATGACAATTTTAGTGTTGGATTACTTAACACGCAGAGGTACAACTGTGAAAATGCAGTTTAATCATCTTGAAACTGCATATCTTTGATTAGAAGAATGTGACTTTTGCTCCAATTTTTTGTACAACTTTAAATAGCACACTTCATAAACTTCAGAAGTGCTAAATAGCTTCCATGTTATGAGAGGAAAATAGTAAGTTTTCCTTTTATTTTTGACAAAATCTTGCTACTAACCCACAGAAAACCATCAAATATTTTATGTTGTGTAGTTATAAAAATGCTGTATTTCACTACATTGTTTCTCTAGCTTTCTCCATCTCTCTGCTTGCGTGGAAAAATCTAATACCTCAGTGTCCATTGGAGCAATGTGTCATGAGCTCACACAATATTCTGGATTTTGTTAGCTTGAATATTTTAAAAGAATAATTAACTAAAGACATTTTCCCCTTTTCAAGTCATATAGTGTTCATTCTGTTAGTGCCTATGTCCCACTGAAGTACTTAAAAAAAAACCAAACAAACCACCACAAAAACCCAGAAAAAAGTGCCATTCACTGGGCTACTTCAGATAGCGAAAATCTGTCTACTTACAGATGTTTTTGCTGTTGCCTGTGTTATGTCTTAGCACAGAGCTGCCAAACAGATCAAATACAACAAAAAAGTAAAACCTAAAAGGCACAATTGGGTTTGCTTCCAGAAATGGTTTGATTTCTAGAAGAAATCTCTTAATGTTTTGGTTGGATACATATTGTCATTTATTCCTGCATAGTCCATAGCCAGATACAATTTTTCATCTAAGGAACAGCTGTGTTAACAATACCAAAAAATATTATGGTAGTTAACCATATCATACCTGAGAGTGAAGGAGGTGGTGCTTCCTGTTTTATGTGAAATACAACACTTTCCATGTTGTCGGTTTTGGGACCAAAGAATGGCTGTGCACTGGTAAGTTCCCTTCTTCAGATCCTTTGCTTGCTTGGTGCTGCCCTTGCTTCTTTGTTTCAATACCCAGCTATGATTTTGTGTTGCTTTCTTAGTTGCTTTCTTCATAACTTGTCAAGTGGGCAGGTGGGTCAGCCCTTAAATAGCGAAGGAGAGGTCATCCAGCTTTCAAGATCCCTTGTAAAAAAAAAACCAACGAACCCCAATCAAATAAAACAAAACAAACAAAAAAACCCAAACCAAAACAAAACCCAAAATGGTTGTGTGGTGACTCATTTGATAAAGGAAATAGTATCTTTTTTCTTCCTGTGCTTCAGGCACTGCTGCAGCTTACTGTAGCCATATCTGTTTTGAAAGCTAGATGTATATGCAATGTCTTTTTTTCCAGAAATTGTTATCCGCTCTTTCCTTAAATGTGCACTAATACCTGGTTTTGACCTTTCTCATCAGTGGCTGAAATGGAAGAGGTGTGTTTCTGTTAAAACCAAGCTGGTGAAATAGAAGCTGCTACAAATGTTTAAAAAGGGGGGTGATGTCCACTTCCCTCAGGGAAGAGGACCTGGAAGATTTTTAGTGGGTGTGTTTGTTTGTTTGTTTTCCTGCCAACCTAATTTTGCCATGCAATGTGTGAGGGAGCAGAAGACGTCTCTTGTGGCTTTCAAGCATTTTTCTTGTCTTAAACCCTACGTACTCCCTGTTGGGAGCCAGTTTGCAGGGAACAGAGGTGGGAGGACTTCTGGGCAAACAGCTGAGAGACTGCAGAGCCTGGAAGAGTGGCTGGGCTGAGCCAGGCGGGGAGCTGCCTCCTCACTGCAGTGGGCAAGCCCTCGCCTCCCCCTGGGCTCTGCCTCGCTCCTGGCTGGAGCGGCCTCCGAACAGCCCTGTGTCCATCCCTTCCTCAAGCTGTATTCCCTCCAGCACTAAACCCCCAAGCTGCATTTTGTACTTTGTGGAGCTACTGCGCTAGTCTTCTCCCTGCACTTTGCAAAGTGCTTTGGTCTGAAGACTGGTGAAAGACTTGCTGTCTGATTACCTGAGGGAACAGTGACTTCAATTTGCCTTATATTTTGTTTTTCCTTAGAACCTACTTAGATAAAATCCCCACTAGATATATGAAAGAGAACGGCCTGGATTAGGGTTGGCTACCTCTCACCATTCTTTTCAGGGCTGGGAAATCCTAAAATTCAAATTCTCAGAGCTTCACACAAAAATAAAGTTGCAGACAGTATTTTTCCTGAAGATTTTCCATGTTTAAGAAGAAACACGCTTCCTGGGCGACGACGCTTAACATAAATTATGTTGAAGCAAAACGTTTCACTCCATACAGCTACTTTAGGGAATACTTACAGTATGGTAAAATGATCTCAGGTGAAGGGATTTGTGTGGGATTTGTGATATTTCAGTGCCTAGCACAACCTGTTTTTAAGGCTACTGTTACCAATAAGCGAAGGTGTAAGGTGTTGGCTGTTTAGAGGCAGGCTCTGTTCCTAATTTAATGGAAGCACAACAGGAAGTGTTGTGGTGTGTAAACAGTTGCGGTTGATGGAAGAGGGAAAGCTGTGACCATTTGTCCTTCAGAGCCAAGACTATGGCATTGCCACAACTGTTCTTCTGTTATTTTGGGGTGATATATAAATATATCTGTGTGTCTATATGCATGTATGTATATATGGTGTGCATGTAAAGTACATTCTGTAGGTTGCTACAGTAGATTCTGCTGCTTCTTTCCTTCCAAACCACATGGTCTTTCTGTCATTTTGAGATCTGTGTGTGTAAATGTGTGGGCTGCTAAAGAAGAGACTGGTTGCAACTATACACTCTGGAATTATTTTTGTCCTGTGGTATTCCATCAACACTTTCTAACCATCTTGATATATTTAACTGTGAAACTGGGCTAGCCTGACATCTCTGAATACCCGAAACTTTGAACATACTAGAACAACTAATGTCTTGGATATACTTGATCTACCTTGCTTTAGAAGTTATGTGACATCTTTTATTTCTGAAAGTTACAGAAACAATACTTAAACACAAGTGTGTTGTTCCTCTGTATATTTGGTATTATCCAAACTAGAAAAATGTTTTTAGCTTTAACTAAAAATACAGCACTGTCTGGAGAAAGCAGCTTTGCACTGCAGTGATTGATACACTTTTATCATTATTAACACCTTCAAGAACTTTTAAGTTGTGCAGGTTGTGCAAATTTTCTTGAACTATGGCACCTAAGTGCGGTGATAATGAACTCATACTAATTCTTGGAGAAAGCAGCCAGAAGAGAAATTTTGTTGGGTTCAAGTGAACTGTATATATTATAGAATCACAGGGTATCTCGAGTTGGAAGGGACCCATCAGGATCATTGACCCCAACTCCCTGCTCCTCACAGGACCGCCTGAAACTAAACCATATCACTAAGAGTGTTGTCCAGATGCTCCTTGAACTCTGACAGGGTTGGTGCCAGGACCGCTTCCCTGGGAGCCTGTTCTAGGACCGACCACCCTCCCAGTGAAGAA
>JAVKLA010000074.1:67711363-67722831 GCA_034782735.1 Sagittarius serpentarius
ATGGGATTGGTTTCATCCTTTAAGAATAAATAACCTTTGAGATGTTCACGATGTTTATTCGGAAGTTTTCTCCGATATGACCACAGGTGAACATTAACGCTATGTAGGTGTAATAGCTATTAACGTATAACTGCTATTCAGGTAGTTAATGCGAGGAATGTGTAGAATCCAAAACCTCCTATGTCAAATCTTCATAGTTTTAATTTGTGAATTTTTAACTGTTTTGGAGACTAACATTTAATTACTAATGTGTTCATAGAATTACTGCTATATCTGGTAAATAGCATTTTGTTCACATTGCCTTTTTTATTTTCCTTACCAAAAGAAGTTATCAGTACATTTTTATTTTTTCCAGAAGGATGTAGACTTCCCTCGCACAGTAGGAATACTGATTTTGACCTTAATTCAACAGCACAAAACTCAGTTCCAGAGCCAGAGTAACAGTCCAGTGTTAATGTTGAAGAAATCGTACTATTAGCTTGAAAATGTTAGAATGAATTTTCCAAATGAATGTACCATCACTTATCCAATACAGAGGATGTTCCACTATATGAGGGGAAAAATGTTGTTGTTGTTATTAATTATTATATTATATTTATATATTATTATTATAATGTTATTAAAAATCATCAGTACATTTCTCATTGTTTAGAAGGAGTGCTTGGAACTGAGATGATACACTGTTGTTTTTGCACAGACATGCATGTAGTATTTTAACTGTTGCAAAGGGAAGCACAAAACCCATAGCCTTCTGTCCTGACAGTGTTTAAACAATACTGTTGAAGGTATGTTCTGTTCTTATTATGTTTAAAAACATGATTGATCACACATCGTTTTTTTTTTTTTTTTTAATTTGCCAGTTGTTAAGCTTATGCAGGCACAAATCTATACTACTTACCACCACTTATGCTTCTATAGTCAGTGCTGGATTTTGTTAGTATTCCAGTAAATCCATTTACTCGTTTCATTCTCTCATTCAGGCCAGGTATGTTTGTTTTCCTGAAACCGGGAATCCAGTAGATGAGGCAGAGCTCTCTAATATAACTTGTGCCAGCTTTGTCAATCAGGAACTTTTCCATTTGGATTTCTGCCAAATACGAGGATGGTGCGTTATACCATGATGCTTTCTTCTTTCATTGTGCTGTCTATGTCTGTGTTCTCTTGCACTGCTAATGGCAGATTTTTCTCAAGTGAAGGATACCAGTAGCAAATAATAGTATACACTATTTGGAAGTAAAATAATCTCTTAGCTTCCAGAAAATAGCATGCATATTTAATCTTCTATTGCCATGACAATTAGGACAATGAAAGGATATATTCTTAGGATTTCAGCACAAGGTGTGTGTCTCCTAGTGTTTGTAAACTGCCTCTTATGTTAAAAGATCTGCCTGGCTAAACTCACAACAGTCTGGCTAAGAAAAAAGTGGGGGATTGTGGATTTTTTTTGTTGTTGTTGTTTGCGGGGGCAGTGTGTCTTTTGGTAGCTGGTAAAGTGGAGTTTTGTTCAATGCCTGTGCCTCTGACCAGGATAAGAAATAGTTTTTTGTAGCTAATGTACTTTTATAGAATTGAAGTCTTTGTGCCCCCAAGTTGAGGATAGAAGGTGAGGTATAGAGAGCCTATGTATTCTTCTGTGTTAATGCCCTCTTCTTAATCCAGGTTGAAGATATAAACTATGTGCAATGCAGTAAAGTAGACATCAGTAGGCAGCATTTCCTTATGAATTGACCCACTTACTGATCAATTAAATCTGTAAATATATATATAGTTTTCTATCAGTCTGAGTTTTTCTACAAATAATGTGTAATACATCTTGCCTTTTCCCCTGGTGCTAATATTCTAAGCCTCTGAGAAGCGTGTAAGAATAATTTATGATGGAAAAAAGTAACAAATCCCTCCACCAAAATTGGTGCTAGCCTAAGATCTGCCATATGAGCAGTCCTGATGTGTGCTAGGGACATGTCTGTCCTTCTTATAGTGTAGGTGAAATCTTCTGAATTAATTTGAGACCCAAAATATCCCTTAAGTACCTAATTTTGAGAGTTGGGACTCTTCAGGCTTTTTTTTCATCAGAGAGTTTTCTACTTTCTTTGAGCAGATGCAGCCTTTGGCCTCAGCATGTGCTCTTGTCGCTGGAGGATTCACCATGAGCAATACAATTATCAGTGAAAATTATTTTCACAATGATACCAGCTTGGCAGCTATCTTTGTTTATTGTAGTTCCGTATGAGGAATGCACAGGACCTGACTGTCTTCTTTCGTTTCTGAGATGAGATTTTTTTTTTTTTTGACGTATAAAGTTCCTTGTCCATCAACCAGAAAGCAATTACTAGACACAGAACAGCTAAAGTTGGCTCATTTTAAATAAGAAGCTGTTGGCAGGTGGAATTTTTTATGCTACCCATCTTTAGAAAGAGGCTCTGAGACTTGAAATTTATATTTCCCACTACCCCACCGTCATCATGCTTTGAAAAGAAAGAGCAAGACCTCGTAGAGAATTAGTTTACAAAAAGGTTGTATGTGCGCTAGGGTCAAAAACATGTTCAAGAGATGGGAGATGGTATGGAGAGACTTGGGAAAAGCATGCATGTTACTGTAGCTGGAATATTTTAACCATTTTGTGAATGACAGTGCTGCTGAAGTAATCTAACAGCTCTGTTTCAAATATCTTGAATTCCTGTCTTCCATTGTAATACCTTGCAAATGTTCAAGTCATTATTTTTCGGGTGGACACTTCTCATTCTCAACCCCGCAGGGAAATTCTTTCATCTTAAAAATGGCTAGAAATACTTCATTGTTGGTTACATAGGTACACAACATTTTCACTATTTAAATGTTATTAGGGAGCTCTTTAATTTTGAGTTTGAATGGCTGATAAATTGGATGTTCTTAGAGTGAAGAGTGATTGTCTTTGGGAAGCGCTTGGGACCTGTTTCATCCTTGTCTGTCCACTAGTGGTCAACAGTGTACCTCTGCATTGCTTGCCAGGGTCCGATTTCGTACAAAATTAGCTCCGCCTAGAACATGAACTGATGATCCAGGTAAACTTATAAATAAACCTATAATGCAGGTTTCCCATTATCTTTTGACATGCATGTAAGTATCTGGAAGCACTATTTCTTTTTCCAGTGCACCCTGTGCTCTATTTCAGTGGTGTTCTACTTGAAGTGAGTAGTTTACGCTTTATTTTCCGCTCAGAAAATGAGTGAAGATCTTCATAACTGACCTTCCTAACTTTTTTAGGATAGCTCTCCCCTTTTTTATTGATGGACTTCTTTTTACGTCACTTTCTGTCTACAAAACAGCCTCTCACTGGCCCTGCACATGCTAATGTGTCATTTCCAACCCTTTCAGAAATATTTCTGTGTGATACAGTTTCCTGTGGCATTCACCATTAATTTCCCCTGGTGTGACATGTTTCTAGCATGCACGGAATGAAGCTGTTTGCTTCCTCACACTGCCATAAAAATCAAACAGTTCAAGCCCTTCAGTTACCTGCCCATCAGCTACAAGAAGTAATTTGAAACTGCTTGTGCTTGGTTTCCCAACAGAAGCTATTTATTTAATCCAGCAATCTCTGTCCACTCAATCTCCTGCGGCTTAGTTCCAGCAGAGCTGGCTTCTTCCCTGACCTGCCTTGCATCCCGCCACCGTGGCAGGTGCGGCAGAGGGAACAGCTTTATTGCCATCTGGAATTATTCCTCTCTTTCCGCCTCACTGAATTTCTGTTTCATTTCATCTCTTGGCCAAAAACTTGACTGTTCTGTGTATGCAAACTGCCCTTACCTTCTGACAGTTTTTAACTTTGTGTTTGGTATGTGTTTTGTGTTCGGAAACTCTGCAGTTCTTACTATAGTGCAACTTGTACTGTATCTTTCACACAAATTGATACTTGCTTTGAAGATGCTCAGACACACTCAACTGTGCAAGTAATGAAAAAATGCAGGTGCACAGTTATGGAGACTATAACGTTAAGCCCCCTAAGAGGATTATGCAATCTTGTCTAATGCTCTGCACAGAGAGATTAATTAAAATTTTAGCTACTTATTTAGAAATTGATTGTATATCTTCAATAAATACTTTTCAAATTTAGTGAACAGATTTGTGTTTAACAGCTCTTCTCCTCAAAGAGCAGCCAGTTCCAGGGAGAATAACCTCCACGCCCATCTTGTCCTTTCTCCAAAGTAGGTGTAATTCATAGGTGCTTAATTTGTGAATGGATCTGCTTGTGAAGTCCATACAGTAGAGCCCATGGGACACTGCAAAGAATATAATTTGGAAGAAAGACTGTAAGAATCTGAAAGTTTGGATTGTAATCTAAACTTTTGTAAAGTTGAATGGTTTTATGTTTGACCTACTGTAGCATACCTCGGTTTAATCTTATATCTTCCATAATTTTAAACAGCTCTGTGGTATCACCTAATAACTTTACACAAATATTGGGGTAAATCAATGTAAACAAATGCAACGAAACACTTCTTTTGCAAGCAGCCTGCCAGAAATGAGATTCACTAGTGATTTTCTCTGGGGAAGGAGCAGGGGGAAGGAGGATCTGGGGAACTACAGGCCTGTCAGTCTGACCTCGGTGCTGGGGAAGGTTATGGAGCAGATCATCTTGAGTGCCATGACATGGCACGTACAGGACGACCAGGTGATCAGGCCCAGTGAGCATGGGTTTATGAAAGGCAGCTCCTGCATAACTAGCCTCATCTCCTTGTGTGACAAGATGACCCACTTAGTGGATGAGGGAAAGGCTGTGGTGGTTGTTTGCCAGGACTTCGGTAAAGCCTTTGACACCGTTTCCCACAGCATTCTCTGGGAGAAACTGGCTGCTCATGGCTTGGATGGATGCACTCTTCGCTGGGTAAAAAACTGGCTGGAAGGCCGGGCCCAGAGAGTGGTGGTGAATGGAGTTAAATCCAGTTGGCGGCCGGTCCCAACTGGTGTTCCCCAGGGCTCAGTATTGGGGCCAGTTCTGTTTAATATCTTTACCAGTGATCTGGACCAGGGGATCGAGTGCACCCTCAGTAAGTTTGCAGATGACACCAAACTGGGCGGGAGTGCTGATCTGCTTGAGGGTAGGAAGGCTCTACAGAGGGATGTGGTGTCCTGGTTTTGGCTGGGATAGAGTTAATTGTCTTCCTAGTAGCTGGTATAGTGCTGCCTTTTGGGTTTTGTATGAGAAGAATGTTGGTAACACCCTGATGGTTTCAGTTGTTGCTCAGCGGTGTTTAGACTGACTGAGTCAAGGCCTTTTCAGCTTCTCATGCCCAGCCAGCAAGAAGGCTGGAGGGGCACAAGAAAGTTGGGAGTGGACACAGCCGGGACAGCTGACCCCAAACTGGCCAAAGGGGTATTCCATGCCATGGGACGTCACGCCCAGTATATGAACTGGGGGAGTTGGCCTGGGGAGGAGCGCTGCTCAGGCATCAGTCAGCGAGTGGTGAGCAACTGCATTGCGCATCACTTGTTTTGTGTATTCCAATCCTTTTATTATTATTGTCACTTTATTCTTGTTATTAGTGTCACTGTTAGTTTCTTCCTTTCTGTTCTATTAAACTGTTCTTATCTCAATCCACAAGTTTTACTTTTTTTCTGATTCTCTCCCCCATCCCACTGGGGGGTGCGGGGGTAGTGACTGAGCAGCTGCGTGGTGCTGAGTTGCTAGCTGGGGTTAAACCACGACATCTGGACAGGCTGGATTGATGGGCAAAGACCAGTCGTACGTGATTCAACAAGGCTCAGTGCCGGGTCCTGCACTTGGGTCACAACAACCCCATGCAGTGCTGCAGGCAGGGGGAACAGTGGCTGGAAAGCTGTTGGCGGAAAAGGACCTGGGGGTGTTGGTCGACAGCCGGCTGAATATGAGCCAGCAGTGTGCCCAGGTGTCCAGGAAGGCCAACAGCATCCTGGCCTGTATCAGAAATAGTGTAGGCAGCAGGACTAGGGAAATGATTGTCCCCCTGTACTCGGCACTGGTGAGGCCATACCTCATGTACCGTGTTCAGTTTTGGGCTCCTCACTACAAGAAAGATCTTGAGGTGCAGGAGTGTTTCTGAAGAAGAGCAATGAAGCTGGTGAAGGGTCTTGAGCACAACTCTCACGAGGAGCAGCTGAGGGAACGGGGATCGTTCAGCCTGGAGAAAAGGAGGCTGAGGGGAGACCTTACCGTTCTCTACCACTACCTGAAAGGAGGTTGTAACCTGGTGGGTGTTGTCTCTTCTGCCAAGTAACAAGCGATGGCATGGGAGGAAATTGCCTCAAGTTGTGCCAGAGGAGGTTTGGATTGGGTATTAGGAAAAATTTCTTCACCGAAAGGGTTATTAATCATTGGACCAGGCTGCCCAGGGAGGTGGTTGAGTCACTGTCCCTGGAGGTATTCAAAAGACATGTAGATATGGCACACAGGAACACAGTTTAGTGGTGGACTTGGCATTGTTAGGTTTAAGGTTGGACTCCATGATCTTAAAGGTCTTTTCCAGCCTAAATTATTCTGTGATTCTATGATTCTGGATTAAGGCTGAGGTACTCAACATCTTTGCCTTAGACTTTAGTGGCATGTTCTCTATGGCTAGTGGTGGAATTTGGGGGAGGGTGGGTAGTACCCACTGTAGAAGACTATTGAGGACTGATTAAGTAAAGTGGACGTGTAAGTCCACGAAGACAGACAGGTTACATCCAAAGGTGCCAAGGAAGCTGGCAATTTCTTAAACCACCAGGCTCAAAGCCTAGTGGCCAGCAGTTCAGTTAACAAGCAGCAGCTTCAGGGATGATACTGGGACTGATACTATTGAAATCTCTATGCCCTACAAACAATATAAACCAAATAAAATTTTGAGCAAGAAAATTAACTCTAACTTTGTATATTCTTCTGCTGGAGTATAAAATTCATGTTTTGATAGCTAATGTAATGCAGTTAGGGGGCTGAGGAAGAGGGTGATGTAATTTGTGCAGGGTGATGCAGTTTGGTTACATACAGCTGGATTGTTCTTGGAAAAAATAAATAAATAATCCTCGAATTTTAGAAGCAGCAGCCTTAATTTTTAGTGCTCTGACTTGGAGTAGCCAAACCTAAAAGGTTAAAATGTTAATAATGAAATAAATTGAAATAAAATGACACAAACATTCTAAGCTTTATCAAAGAAGATTATCTGAAAAGAAGACATGAGGAAACCCAATGCAAATGTAGTAATAAATCTTTTAATTTACTATCTGTAGAGGTCAGTATAACCTAATGCATTAGGAATATAATTTTACACATTATTCGTAGTTTTTTTATAGAGTTTCAACGTACATCTTTTGCACAGTTTTGGACACTTTGCACATTCTTCGGTAGAGACATTTTTAAAATGAAAGTAAACTGGCAGAGGCCAGCTGAGTATGTGACTTGGGAGGGTTTTCTGGTTTTGTTTTTTATTTTAATTGTTATTTGTAGCGCCAAACCTGAGACCAGAGGGATCACAGCAAGAGCTTTTCTGACTTTAAAATATCATTTTTAATGATGGGAGAAAGGACATGTATCCCTGAATGCCTGAGAGCACTGTAGGTGTTCTCCAAGGAGCTATGTTACAGGCTCTTTGCCACTTTGCTCAAATAGGTGTGTCTTTGCACAAGGCTTATTTTAATTTTGAATCCAAACACACTTGTCTAGTAACTCTCTTCTTCTAGTATTTCTGCTGCACTGAGTGCATCAAACTGTCAGTGTTTTATTTCAAGAAATTTTAAGAAACATATTTTAACTATTAACCATAAGATGAATTAAGCACTACAAATAAGCTAAATTCTGTATGAATACAAAATATGTGGGTTGATTATGTTCAATGACAGGGTTTCTCTTAGTAATGTGAAGTTGTCTGATGTCTATGCTGTGGCTGTGTAGGGTTTATACAGCAGTAGTTCAACAAAGGAAAAGGACAGGACCTGCAGTTGCCTCAAGTCTCCATGAAAATCTACATTTTGATGGGATATTAAGTTAATATGAAGAGATACTAGGTTTTTGCGGACACGTGTCTTGGAGTGAAGCCTACAGTACTATATCAGCTCACTGCTTCTCTCCCGAGAAACACGTGCCTGGAAGCCCTGCAGTGCCTTTGCAGCACATAATTACCACCATTGGAAGAGTCCTGGAGCCTCAAAGGAGAAAGGGAGCCCATTGTGTTAGCTCTACTTCTTCCACCTTTTTGAGGGCTTTTTCTATCGGTTTTGTTTGTGTTTATTTCTCTTCAGACTGCATGGAAGGAATGTAGGAGCTCACTGTTGGTATTTTATTCATAATCTCTTAAACTTTCAATGTGGGAAGTGGCAGCTATGCATTAGGCATCTGTATAATGAGAGCGACTGAAGAAATTCTGCCTGTCTCAAAAATACAAGCATATGTCAAAAGACTCCTGATCTGTGAGTTAGTGGTAACAATTGTGACTGTGATATGGAACCATCACTTTCAAGTGAGACTAGTATTATGTTGGCAGTAATATTTAATTATTGCATGCCATGCTGTGTGTTTTGGAAATGTTATGCAAAGGTAAATGGAAGGCTTAACTGTCCCATTACACTGAAAAAACATTCATCACTGTAAAGCAAATCCATTTCAATAAAGCATGTCACAGACTCTTTTGAGTTGCTCCTGAGATGCAGTTTTTCAGTGTATTCATTTGAATTTCACTCAGTCATTTGAATCTGTTGCCAGCGGTTATTTCAAGTTAGTTTTGTGGGAGAATAAAGGAATAAAAGTTGACCAATTTTCTTTGCACATATTTTATGCTGCCTTAATTTTCTCATTATGGAAAGTAAAAATATAAATATAGTTAGTGCACATATTTGTGTATGCTACATTTTAGGGAAGAGTTATTAATAAATATTGCAAAGAAGTATCAGTCACTCAAGAACTTACATTCCATTCTTTAAAAAATTATACTTACTTTTTAATTTTGCGCTTCATTATTTGTGTGGTAGGAGATACCTGGTTAGCATCCTTGAAAATCAGGTGATTTTTTTTCTGCATGGCTAAGCCATACAACATTATTTTGGACATCCTTGAAAAAATATCTTCACCCTGTTGTGCATGTAGAGGGTGCTCAGTTTTGTTGCATCTAGCCAGTATTAACTCTTCGTTGTGTTGTTGCATTATCAACTCTACTGATGTAAAAATCCCGTTAATGATTTTCCAGTGTTTCTTGGTCATGTTTATTCAGCCATGCTCTCAGAGTAAAATCTAATCTAGCTGTCATAGTTGACAGTATAATTACAATAATTCTGTAATTGTGCCATATAAGGACATAAAATCAGTGGAAAATTTAACAAGGAAGTATATTTCAGAAAACTTAACTTCAGCTTTATCCAGCTTTTTTGATGCAGTCTTCGGTCTTTTTCACTGAAGAAATGGAAAGTCAAATCTGGTAGAGTTGTGGCTTTCATTTTAGAATCAACTATAAACATACCTTTCCTTTAAACACTGGGCAGGACTGTTAGGAATGGGCAGAGGATTGTCATCTACATTTTTATGTAGTTACAGAAGATATATGCATATGTATTTTTTTAATATTACCTTCTGATTAGTATCTTTTTTCTACAAAGCTAAGGTCTGTGCTAATATGCACCTTCCCAAAGAAACAAAAAAAACCAAATCAACCGTATCTAACCCCACAGCAATTGATGAGATATTTTTGTTAAATAGTTATATAAGGCTCTGATGACCTCCTTACTTGTGCTGTGTGTGTCATTTGAAGCTGGCACATCTGTGAAGAAAGACACTATCTATACAGAGAGGGAGATCTGTGTGACTAATGTATATTAGTAGTGCATACACACCACTGCAGAGAGGGGCAGAGCAGAAAACTTTGACAGGGTCCTAAGTTCATCCTTTTGACTGCAGCGTTAGCACCATTGATGGTGCTGATTGAAGTATCTTGTATCTGCTGCATTACCTTAATTTCTGCTTTCCTCTGTGGAGTTCATACTGTTCCGGTTGCTCTGAAGTTTAGTAGCTGTCCCTGGGCAACATAATTATTTCCTTTCATAAGGAAGCAGAGACTGGGAATGGATTCTGTACCTGCCACCTAGTCTGTGTCTGTGGCTGTCAGAGACCATACTGACATTCTTAAAATCTTTACTCTCTCATCCTAAGTAGCTTGTCCAAGGTCTTCCAGGGGGATGCCTGAAAATTCAGATTGAATGGGAAGTCTGCATGAGGACTGTATAAACTAGAAGCATTCGTTATCTTCTGTAACAGTTTTTGAAACAGTAGTTTTACTAATTTGGAGCATAGTGTGAGGCATATGTATTCTTTTATTTAATGGAAGGAAAGAGAAATTTCAGACTAAATACTATTTATTTTATACGTATTAGGGCAGTTGGCAACATGGGCAAGGACTCTTAACAGGGAAGTAGCTCAGTTCCTTTTCAAACAGGTATATATTTTCACCTTGGCTGTTCTTTGATTCAGTTTTAAATGGAATTATTGAAGCTTTTATTTCCATCTGCATTCTAATCCCTCAAACTCTGCATTTACCACTGACAAATTTTCACTGTTTCTTGGACACATCATTAGCATCTGCTTTGCTGTACTGTTGATGTGGTATGTGTTTGTCTCAAAAGATTTTGTTCTTTTAACAGAACCAGATCAGTTCAGATGCATTTTATTATGTGATGTTGGGAGTAGCTATAAAATTCTGTTATGGAAGAAAAGTCCTTCCCCCTGGGAATACAGAGGAAAGGTGTGTAACATCAGCATGGATTCAAGACCTTAATAGTGTTTGAAGGCTCCTGAGTTTTCCTCTTTTCTCTCAGCCACCTCTTTTTAGTCTGTTTGGATTTTCCTATAAATTGTTTCCTGCTTGCTATGGCATCTTTCTAGCTTGCAATACCATTGTGGAAAACTTCAAATTCCCTTGAAAAATATCTTGACTGTCTTGCCCACCTTTGAGTACTCACAAGCTTCTGCTGGAATGCCATAGGTTGTGTAGGATGCCACAAGTGACCAAACCAACAGGAAGGTTTCTGTTTAGGAATTACCATTAGGCTAAATTACTTTCTCAGGCTCTTTAATATTGTATTTTGACCACTTAAGTGATGTTCAGATATAGACATCAGATGAGAAAATACGTAGCCTTCTCTCATATTTTCTTAAAGATGACTCATCAACACAATAACAAAATAATTTATTTTGCAATAAGTAGGCATTATAAGAAATTGCACTAATTTTGTGTGGGTTTATGGCTGTGAAGAAGCAGAAGAGCTAAATATTTTAATTAAAAAAAATAGTCCATCAGGTCCATGAATTTACATCTCTTGCATCCCAAGAATATTTGTACTGGTGAAGCACAATGGGAAAAGCAGAATTTCTTCCTCCAGTATGGACCTTTTCTGGTAACTGAGAAGCTACAAGAAAACGGTCAGCTTGTGACTGTCTGTCCTCTACCTAGCCTTCTGTACAAATATTGCCAACATTGCACCTCCCAGGAAGTGGATGG
>JAVKLA010000074.1:67729352-67743577 GCA_034782735.1 Sagittarius serpentarius
GACCCACCCCTCTCCCCCACCCTCATCCCCACCCCGCCCCCAGCTGCTGAATATTTGTGTTTGGGGCAGTGGTTAGGAACGTTTAGCAAGACAGTCATATTTGGCCAGGAGTCATCATTGCCGAGGATCAGTAATTAGTTTCTCTGGACAGATGCAGAGATATGTCAATTGCCTCCCTGAGAAGAGAGGCATGGAGTGAAAGTTAAAAGCAATTAAGAGAGCTGCTACAGTGAGATTGGAATTTCTAAAATGATGCCGTCAGATTACCCACATTCACCCAGTGCCACAGTTTGTTTCCAGTTCCAGTGTTGTTCTGGTGGGTTTGAAGGCCTTCACAAATGGTGACGGTTGTGGAGACAGCAGTCACCTCTCCAGGGACAATATCATGACGAACATGTGCCAGGTCAGAAGTCCACAAAGGACCATGTTTTCAAGCTGAAGTGGATGCTATATCTGGAACCGCACATATCATCAGTTGGACCGAAGGAGGAGTCTTACTTAATTTCACTGTAATGCTGCTTTTGAAGTGAAAGTTTTACATCTGTAGACTGAAGAAAATGGATGCAGGAACCTTGTTTGCTAAGATTCATTAGAGGTAAGAAAATTTTTGGAAGTGTGGAATACAGATGTAGAATTAAACTTCTGGCAGTGAAATGGGCACTGGTTTTGGAGGCTTTAGGCAAACTGCATCCTTCTACTTTCTTCAGTTAAATGTTTGTCATCCTCCCCAGCTTTGCTGTGATTGTTCTGCAGGGCACTGCTGGATGCGTGCTAAGGATGTTTTCTACTGAATGAAACCTAATAGGGCTTTGAAATATTGATAAATAAAAGGTTAATTTTTAATTCCCCATCAGTCTGAACTAATTGGAATTCAATGTGCTTTTGTCCCAAAGACCTTCTGACATTATATGGTTTAATGTGTCTGCACATTTAAATAAGCATGGAGCTACAGGATTTTACCTTGCTGGAGGCCAAGGTGTTAGGATTAACAGAAGAAGATGGTTTCGTGTGCTTCTGTTTTTAGTTATGCCAATGGCTCAAGTTCGGCTCTTGCATATTCTTTGACTGTTGTCACATATGTTAATTGAGCTAATCCAGCCATAAGAGCTTGTGCCATGGATCATATATTAATCAATTAATATTGAGCCCCCCTGAACAATGATACCCTGTAAGCACAGATATAAAAACTTGTTGGTGTGTATTTGAGTTCCTGCCCTGTAATGGATCACTGACCTGCTATGGCTTTGGTCTTGAATGCTTGCATTTGTGCTTGTGGCTTGGAAGACTTGAACCAGCTAGAGTGATGGTTGTCTCACTTCCGTCCTCATTCGTGTTTTGGTTGTCTGATAGTTTTGCCTAATTAAAATTCATGAATTTCTACTATGTCTGTATTTGGAAATATAGAATGATGGTCACAAATCCTGATTTTCATTAGTGGGATAGAACTTAACAAAGTACAGTGGAAAATAAATGTTAATCCCTGTTTTTCATAGCCAAATGTTGTGTCATTTCAAATGGATGAAATACAAGTAACATGTTATAGCCTCTTTATGCTGCCAGGATAAAGGAGCTTAATAACACTACAAGAAATAGTGTTTCTATCAGGCAAAGAACTGAAGAAGGTGGACAAATGTTTCTTTCTGCCCCAGGAAAATACATTATTCAGTGACTGCCACTGTGATACGTGCCTCACTGAGCCAAAACCCAATGTAGTTGGTGCTCACACTGCATTTCTGTTTGAGTGAGCACGGACTGCATTTGTGTAAGCAACAGCCACTTGGTAGGAGAAGCTGCTAATGGTAGGTCGCCAAAATACCTGCTTGACTCGTGGTTGTCCAAAAGATCGGTTCTGTTTGTGTATTTGCCATTGAAGCATTTTTGTGAGGCCATCTCTGGCATTATGAGTTTAGCCACTGCACTGCCAGAGAAGATAAACTTGGACTTCTTTGCTCTTGCCTGCGTATTGTTTTTTTCCTGCAAAACTGGGTAGATGATTGCTGGTATATGCATGGTAATAAAGCTTGTCAGGCACAGCCAGCCAGAATTCTTCTGAATTCACATTTAATTTATTCACAGCACAGCGTGCAGCAGTGCTGATGGCTGCAAGTTAATGTGCTGCACTTCAATGAGATAACTGTTTGCCTCCTAGGTTTTGAGGTTTATGCTAGTTTTATTTGTCAACGTGGCCAAAGCTGGAGCTATAAGGAATCACAGCTCTACACTGAAATATTTTATTTACTTAGCTGATGCTTTTGCCAGAAGAGGAATCAGTGAAGTAATTAAATAGTGCTGCTTCTATTTTAGAACAGGAATTTTTTTTTTTTTTTTTTTTTTTTGAGCCTGCAGTTTACAGTATGTCCTTGTCGGTGTTCTGGCTCACAAGTATTACCTAGATAAAAATATTCTATTCACAATTTCTCTGTACTTGTGGCATTAAATTTCCACCTGTCTTTGAAAATTGATCCTCTCCTCTCATTTCTTTCAGAGGGGTATATTACTGGGGAGGAGGGGCAGGGGGAGAAACGTAGGAATTCTGTAATATCAGATACAAATGCAGAAATTTCAGTGTGACAGAGAGCTGCAGAGTCTGTTAAACAACAGATTATATGGCTCCACTCGGGTTCTGAAATCCAGTTCATGCCTTGCGTTACAACTCAGTCTTTTAACAGTGGCAGTGTCTCCTCATTAACTAATTACTGCATCCATAATGAAAAGAAGATGAACCCTAGTCAAGAAAAATGAGGTTATGATTTATCACTGATCAGACCATTTCAGTCGTGCGGTGGGGACGCGCTGGGGTCAGGAGGCTCCTGGGAGCATCACCCCTGCAGATGGCTGTCGAGTGCCAGCCCTCGCAGGTCTGCTCTCCGAGCCAGACCCTCGCCCGAGGCGGGCAGAGAGGAGGACAGTGTGTGGACAGGGTGTCTCTTGCAGCAAGCTTGCAGTCTGAACTGCTTAAATCAATGTAAGTGTCCTCTGAGATGTTTGCACTGATTTCTCTAAAGCCAGTTAAAATACCATTTTAAGTCTCACTTGTACCCTTGCCATTCTGTGGTGGACTTGGCAGTGCTAGGTTAACAGTTGGACTCGATGGTCTTAAAGGTCTTTTCCGACCCAAATGATTCTATGCAGAAGCATTGTTTCTGTACACAAAAGCGTGCTTAGAAAGGAGTCCTTGAGACAGAGCTAGCATCTTTTGTGTGTGTTAACCTTTAACGTCTGAAACCTGTCAAAGTGAAGGTCAGATTGACCTTTCACTTCACCATTGTATCCTTCCATTATGTTTTCTACAAAACCAAAGCCTGTTAGACTTGCCGCCTTTTGCAGCGTGAATACAGCCATGTTAAGAAACGGTGTAGTTCCCTGTCAGTTTCGTGCACCATTTGTGACACAAGCTATTGTCTTTTCGGATACAAATGCATAAATAAATAATTATTAGGAACGAACTGATAGATTGATGGGAAAGTGCTATAACAGGCTTCAGTTGAAATGTGCCTGATGTTAAATTATAATCTCCTCTTCTCTTGTTTCTTTGCTGCTAACAAAAGATTGGGGGAGTGGAGAGGGATGGCAAGGGAGTGTATAGGAGGGGATGTGCCACTGAACATAATTGGTTTTGGGAACAGGGACAACCAAATTGTGTCCAGCCCTTCACTGAGAGACTTCAGAAAAAGACATACAAGGGCTATATTTGGAAATATTAAACTGTGTTTGACAGTCGAGTCAGGTAATGTAATGCATAGAAAGCACAAGATTGAGCTGACCTTCTATGCATTTCTTCAACCAAATTAAAAAAATGTTGATTTCCAATGCTGTGCAGGTGGAAAGAAGCACATAGACTAAAATACCAGCACAATTGCCTATGTGTAATGCTTTTTATTTATAGGCGTCTTTCCCTTCTCTTGGACCACGAGCTGCCTGTTAACGTGTGTGTCTTCCGCAGATGCCAATAGCATATCAAAAGGAAAAGTCGTGTACATGTGCAGGGAGGGGTTGTGGAGGTGCCTGGGGGAGAGGGGGCTCTGCCTTTGAGCAAGTGCCACCTCTATAGCAAGACAGTTCACACAGCTTCTGGGGCTTCTTTCTCATCTTAATGATGGAGCCTTAGATATTACAGCAATCTGACATTAATAGCTATTCACTTGGCAGAGGAAAAGGTAAATTACTGCCATGGATTGCCAAGTGCCATTTCCTGTATCGTTCAGAGCTGGCAGCTGAGTTTGTTACCTGTTGATCAGGAGTTAATGGGATTAGTTTAATGGAGAAACTTAGGGTTCACAAAAATATTAAAAGTTTAAGAGGTTTGGGTTTTTATTAGCCTCCTGCTGGTCAGGAAATAGTCTATGTAAGGACTTCGCTCCAAATTTGTGTCCAAGGGTGTCCAGTCTGATATTATTGTTGTTTTCTTGATGCTTTCATAGGGTTTCCAGGACAATTTGTTGCCGGTGGGGGGTGTTCTCATCATGTTAATGAGATTACTTTTTTTTTTTTTTCTTGTTTTGTCTGTTATCGAATTATTTTGGCAGCGTGTTAGGGTTTGCTGTATTGTGCTTGGTTTTGTTTCAGGAAATTTTTTTTTTTAGTGTTTTGGAGGACATCTCTTGTTTCAATTATTTCCTGTGGAGTCGAGTAGCTGAATGAAAGAGATGATTTCTCAGTGTTTGAAATTCTCTACCTAGTTGTATATAGTAGTTAAAAATGAGTAATACACTAGAGGTTTGGGGGTATAGGTCTTCTGGGTATGTATGTAAATTTAAGAACTAAATGGTCATGTGGCTTCATTTTTCTTCATTCTGGGCAATCTCCATTCAGACACCAAATTCAGTATCTTCCTATATTGTGGTAGTTTCCTTAGGGCTGCAATAGTTCCAGGCACATAGAAAAGATAGTATCTTTCGAGGACCAGCTGCTATAATTGGAAAAAAATGGATAAACTTTTAGGTATAGAAACCTTTCTCTAGGCCTGAAATGGAAGCAGCAGACTTCAAGGTAAGTACAAAAATACAACCTGACACTAATGCTAGTGCCATCTAAGAATAAACACCATCTGAGTAACATGTCAATCTGTGAAACATGAAAATTCAGATTTGTCTGGATGTCACACGGAGTCCAGCCTGGGTTGTGCTGAGTGTATCCCAAAAGATGCTGTCCCTCAGACTGCCAAGGACTGACCATCTGGGCACCATTCTCATGTTGTGGAGAGAGAAATACCACGGTGGCTTGTGTAATTTTAGTTTGTCCAATGCAAAGTATTGTGCTATGTCTCTCTGTAGGATGTCTGTCTTGTAGCTTACGGAGAGTGCTCAGGTAGAGTTTGTGGCGGTTCTCTCTGAGCTGTGCTGTAGCTATGTACCTTCCTCTCTACGCTGCTCATATAGAGCAAATGCGCAAAGGGAACGGTGCATTTCCCCACGGGTGTTTCTGCCCGACTTGTAACAGCAACTCTGGTCTTGCAGGCTCTCCTTTCTTTAGTCCTTGTCCACACCTCCCTCCCCATCACACCAAACACAGAGTGCTCAACTTTGGTTTCAGAGCCCAGCTTGTCTCAGCCCAACTGGTGAGTCCTGGGAGCCATGGAGGGTTAATTCTTGCCTGCATTCCTATAGTAATGGCCCTGTCTCTTGAACCTGAGTCAGCATTTCCCACAAGCACCATCACCTTTTCTCTTATGCTCTTTTCTGTATTTGTGTGGTGGAGAAACTGTTTCAGAATGGGAGTCTTACTCCAGTCTTTCCCTAAAATTGAGCTCTACTATGATGTAAAAGCATGAAGCATTTAGCAAGCAATTGATGAACTGTGACCATTTTTATGCTGTTAGTTATTATCTTGGTGTTTCTTTCAGTTCTCCTTTTTTGATTTTTATTTCTACTTCATTCATTTCTTCTTATCCTTAGATGGTTATATCCTTGCAGAGATACAGGTTGTCTGTCATATGTATCTGTAGAAGTTTCTCCAACTCTTACCTTACCATGCTCCCTGGTGAGGACTGCTTCAAGCTATCACAATACAGATGTCATCGCTATAATTGTACCTTAGTGAAACAGAAAAGAAATGGAAATATTGCTGAATATGGGAGAGTACCTTTAAAAATAAAAAAAAACAACCAAACCAAACTGAACACTTCTGGTGCTCAGTTTGAAATATTGTGGGCCTGGATTTTGCAGACTTACTGCACTCTCAACTGTTTTGACCCCCCTGTGGCCCCCCCTCCCGATCCCTTAACCATACTCCTTCCTCTGGACCATGTGCCCTGATGTCTGGAGTTACTGAGCCCCTTCAGGTCCTTCTGATGTCCTCTTGTGTGTGCTCACAGCTTAGTTCCTAAATAGAGATTTAAAGTATGGACACTTTGTGCATCCAAACAGGGATTATATGCCGTTTGGGCACTGAGCTGCTCATGCATGAGAGTGACTCACTTCTGCACGACTCTCATTGCTTGCGAAATGCTGTGGTAAGAAGTAACACTTTCTACTTTTTGCCTGTCTGCCACAGAGGGGTTTTCAGGGTCACGGTTTAAAGTCTAAAACTTCTAAATTCCATGTAGATGGACTTTAAATTCTTTTAAGGTACCACTTTCAGCCTTTCGAGCCCCTAACTTGCCCATTAGTAATACAGAGATAGTATTTCCCTCTCCTTAGAGATGCATTCATTAATAGTGGAGGTACGTATGCTGGGATTCATCTCGCCTAATTTTAGTTGCCTGAGGTGAGCTGTTAGTCTTGTTTAAAGAGTGGAGAAAAAGAATCACCTCCACTGGTGAATTATCCTATGTTAGGCACCTTTATCTGGACAAGGTAAGTACACACCAGAGGTCCCTTTCTTTCTTATCTCTGCAGGAATTTAGATAACCAGTACCAGATGAGAGTCTTAATTTTAAGCATCTACAATTGAGTGAGGTGGTCGGGGTGATAAACATGGACCAGCTAAGTGGATATCCATCTGTGTGATGAAATTAAATACCCAGTGCATTGCTGCTCCTGCAAACAGCACATGTTCAGCTGGGGGCGGTTTTACTGCTGGAATTTTGTAGAGATTTCCCACAATTTTTAATTTTTAATGCTGAGGATTCAAATCCACCCACAATGAGATCCTGGAAGTCTCTATGTCTAAATATCACTGTGCATTTGCAGGAGAAAATCATAAAGACATTTCTGTCCTTTGGCTTGGTTTCAAATAGGGTGACATCATTTTTATCAAACTGCCTCTATTAGTGCCTTAATTCAGCAAACAGAGATTGCTAAGTAAGGTTCTTTTTCCAGCCAAAATGTCAGTCAGAACTGCATGCTCCATAGGGTACTGTGCAAATTATGACTTTTAACATTGCTATTGTAATTATTCTAAGTATCTTTCTTTTATGACACTTACAAGAAAAGGGATGACTTGTCGCTGAGTTTCCAGACTTTTAATTTTCTCCCTATATAAGTGTGCTCTGCAGACATCTCTTTCCCCTCTGGCTGCGCAGTGTTTCTCTGCTGCTCATACGCAGCTGGGAGCTCTCTGTCTTAGTTATTGAGCTGCCACAATAGAGGGCAGGAAGGATCCAAACAGCCTTTGTGTATGTGAACAGGTGGTTTGAATGTTCAGAGGATCTGATGAATAGACAAACATATGATTTGACTGCTAGGGAGATGATTTGATGGCAAACAAAAGGTCACATACCAGCAAAACTGTTAACTGGTGGTATGAGGGTGGGGACTGCTGATCTGCTCACTATTCATTTTCCTCCTACACTGAGGGGCAGATTCTGCCTCCATTGCAGCTGCTCTTGCTGCACAGGATGAGCAAGCTTTTTGGGTGATGCGCCTGTGCACAACCACTAAATAGAGCATGCAGCGGACAAGGATGGATTTCAGCACAGATTGGTTGTCATATGTCTCCTATTCCTCTTCATGGGCCATTTTATGTGTGGCATCATACACAAACCCGTGCCTGGCACCTGCATTCAAACTTGCCTTGTCATCCTTGAACGCTTCACTTACTGTCCAGAGTGCAGTGCCCTTGTGTGCCTCTTTGTTGCTGCTTGAGTGGTGAAAATCAATCAGCGCAGTGAAATCTGACTTTCTGCATGCAAATAATTGAACTATCTTGTTTCTGGAGTTCTTCAAAGGAGGCTGACATGTGGAAGAAGGAAACGGTTAGTGTTTAACGTAGATTTGTACCTCTGCACAGAGAGGGGTATGTTAGTGAAATAAGGCAAAAAGCTGAATATATCTTTTGCTTGGGGATCAAGTGCAATTCTGGCATTATTTTGGGGGGGTGGGGAGGGACGGGGGACAGCTAAGCACCTGGAGTGAGAAGTACCTGTACTTGAAGTGCACTGCAGCAAATAAAGAAGCCATTGTATTGCCAGTCTCTGCTCAGACAAAATAGCTTGCAATTCAAAAGCTTTTCTTTTCAAGGTTTTGTGTTGATTATTTCTTTGGTTTTCATTCACCTGCACCAGGTTTGCTTTTTATTCTTACTACGAAGGGGAAATTACGGTTCACCTAGCAGATCCAGCAAATTTGTAAAACTCCACATGTGCTAACTGGGCTACGTTAAACCTTCCTGGAACAATGCTCGGAAATCAACCGTGCATGTTGAAGAACTGTATAGTAATGAGATCTGAACTTTAGCAGCACCACCAGCTACGTCACTATTATAAAGGGTAGAAATCTTTCATTTCAGTTTTAAATTCCTGACTCTTCAGCAGGAACGATACTGCAGTTAAGCACCACTGCCAGGCTCACTTGGAAAAGCATAGATGTCACTGACTCCCAGCAGTAGACAGACTCCCGCGAGTCAAGAGTTTCAGAGGTCTTTGGGAGCAGAAAGATAGAAGTACATGCTCAGAGGGTTTTTCAAAAGAACTGAAGAAGATTAGTTTCTGTGTCCTATTGAAATGTATTTAAAAAAATACTAGTCCCTATAGCAAAGGAATGATTTCTTCCTTTTTTCTTTATTGTGTTCAATGAAGAGAGATTTTAATACTTTTAGTTTGCAAGTGGCTTTCAAAAAACCAGAGCACTTAATTGGAAGACAGGTATGTCATAATTCATGATGCAAAAAGAGGTCTCTTTTGTTGCGTTAGTCACTTCTATACGATTAAAGCAACTGCGAGTTGATAAAGATGCAAACTCGCTTCATAACAAGTGCATCGCAAATTTTCTAGACAGTGATTGTAATGTGTGAATTAGAGCTAATTAAAGTATGTCAGTAACATAATGTACAAAATGGCTGATTGCCAGTTGCAGGAACAGATTTAGGAGCTTCCTGCAAATTTGAATTTTTGATGAATATGTTTAGATTTAAAAACATGCCCTCTGATAAGAGGTATTTGTTCTTTGTTTATATGTCAGTGCTGTTGCTGATTACAGACTAGGTGTTTGTCATAGGTGAGAAATAATTTGCAATGAAATTATTTTGATACTTTCCTTTTAAAATACTGAACACTTTCACCGTATGCAAGGGTGAAAGTTTTATGGTCGTGAGCACAGCACAAAACCGAACTTCTGCAAAAGGGTCTCTTGTGTTGCACATGGGATCTGTCTGATCGGTGACAATGCTGCCGTGGCGGGAGGGGAGGACAATCTCCTCCTTGCGGCACCATCTTGAGCACCGTGTGCCTCTGAGGACGACATACAGGCTCTGCAGCTGCTGTGGTGGCTGTGTTGGACTTGCTGAACTGGCAGCAGCACCGAGGGGCTGCCTGGCTGCCTGTGGCGTGTGGGTTTCTGGGGTGAAGGGCAGCAATGTGGCAAGGTGGCTGTTGTGGGCGAGAGGAGTATCCTTATGGTCCGTGACAGGCACTAACAAGAATATCGTTAAGCCATTGACTGAGTGTCTGCTAGCACCAGGTACTGCCTCCACTAAAAATTCAGCAATCTCTAGTTCCTATGTGGCACTTTTTACTAGGAGACTTTTAATGGGAGAGAGTTGTATTAATATCCTCTGTTTTGCAGAAATGACAGTGGAGTGATGAAGAGATTTCTACCAAAGCTAAGTGCTGGATTTGTCTTCCACACCGCTCTCTGGGTCACAACTCTGTGTCAGAGGGATGGGGGGTCCTGGGAACTTCGGCTCCACGTGCTCCACAGCTTCAGTGATGTCTTGGCAGGAGGGTGGTTCTGCATCCAACAGAGAGGTTAAGGTTGTGAAAAAGCTTTTTAAACAAAGTTAAATATGAAGATCTAGGTCTCTATCCAACTCGATCTGCCTTCAGGTAATTGCAAGTGGCTTGGTGGATTGTTTTTTTCCCAGTGCAGCTGCTCCTAAGAGAAGTAAGAAGGATTTTATTTTTCGAAAGAACTCAGTTAGTCAAAATTTGTCAAATTCCTGAATTAATATATATGTCTATAACTGGAAGAAAGAGAGAGAATAAAAAAAGACTGTCTGATAAAGACTCAGCTTTGACAGTCTCAAAAAATGGCAATAATAGCAGTACGGAAGAACTGCCATTGTGTTTGGCTGTGGAGTGGGACTGTTGAACTGAGACACTGTCTGCCAGTGCCATTTTATTAAAGAATTACTTAATGGTTTAAAGCAAAGGGTCTCCTTTCACACAAGCCACTCACATCCTCTCACAACTGGGTCAGAAATGGGCCATCTTGAGCAAGTCTTTGCAAATGTCTTGAAATAATAAATATTCAGGATGGCATAGGGCTAGAGAGTGGAGGGGAAGGGGACGTTAAGGCAGTTTGGCCTGTGATAGTCCTGTCTGAGTAATAAGGGCAATCTCTGTCCAGAAGAAAAGGGTGACACAGAAGTTATTAGAGAATTCAAAGGAAGCATAAAATAATTTGTGCTGGCATCATCACTGCACTCTAAGTGTCAGCTTTACCAGTATCACCAGCTGTGGGATTATTGCAGATAACAGTATTTGTGACTTCTAAGCTGAGGAGGTGTCATGTTAATGCCAAAACACAGTCAGTCTAGGTGGACTGCAGTCATTACCATGACGTTCAGAGAAAGCATGGGTTTTTTGGACATGTTCTGAAAACATTCCATGTTCGGATGCTTTGAAAGGATTTAAAATGCATTTGCTAATTTTTAATATTAATAAAATTATTCATAAAAACTAATATTAATAAAATAATTTACTAGTTTTACTGTATCAAAGTTAACTTTTGAACCAGGGGGATGAAAACAGCTGAAATGAGTTAGAGGGAGGATGAGGATAGTATCCAATTACGTGTTAGGAAATTACTATGAAATGTTGTATTTATGTAGTCTTAGTATGAAACGGCTAAACTAATTATTTTTTTTTAAAGACATGAGCATATCCAGTGTAAGTTAGATGTATCCTGAGCCTGGACAAAGTGCAGATCAGCTGACTGTTCATTCAGGTAATCAATAGTACTGCCTGTGCTTTTTCATTGACTTCTCAATGCTAAATGGTAAACACTAACAGCCAGATCTGCAGCAGCCTAAATTGGCATAATGGGTCATTAGAGCTATACTGATAAATACCAACTGGGAATCTAGTGTGGCCTGTAGACTGGAAATTTAGGAAATGGAATACTGCTATTTTGTAACTTGTTTCATTCATTTCTGACAGTCCTCTGTATTGTATGGTGGCTTATTTGATTGCTGCATTGAATCAAGCAGGGATACTGTTAGCAACAAATAATGCAAGAACTGGATTGAAATTGGATTGCTAGGCAGAGTGTGTTTGACAGGACTCTAGGTTGATCGATCGTATGGGGCTTTAAATTGCCGGTTCAGTGAATAATAGACGAGACAAGTAAAAGGCAGGCATTGACAGTTTGAATCCTCTCTGTTCTGTGTGTCTTTACTTGTCGCCATTCTATTTGCAAAACGAAATTGTTAGTCTCTTTACATTCTTGGACCACAGAGGATGTGCACCAGGTGATGTGGCTGATAGACACATTTTGCAATCCTAGGCAAGACTCCTCCAACATGTAATGCTTACTTGTATTAGTGTGGTTTTTTTTTAATTTGATCTACTAGCTAAAATAGCATCCAAGTGAGACCCGTTTCCTGCCTGTTGGTTGCGATTGAGACCTTTCTTTAGGCCTTTGGTGTTTTGCTGTGTTTCTCTTCTTTTGTGATATCTCTTGATCTTCAAGGTCAAAAATGAAACGAGTCACTTCTGCGGATAGGAAGATTATTCAGAGTTATAAATAAAAGCACGAAAACTTTGGAAGGGATATTATTAAACCTCCTATTTTAGGGCTTAACCTTATTCAGAAGTCGGGTTGTGGCAGATTATCGCATACCTTTGCCTGGAGGTCTCTTAAACCTCTGCTGAGGTATAGCCCCTGGCAGAAAGGGGGTACTGCCTTGTCACATCGTGGCTGGTCTGACAATGCTAACGTGAACCACGCTGGGCTGCAAACATACTTGGACCCAGCTTGCATAGGATTTATTTTTAAACTTTCCTGTTTGGTTGCAGAGAGGTTTTCTGTCTATCCACACCTCACAGTCAAGGAGTAAAAACGCAGCTCATCTTTGCTTAAGTTTCCATTTTGTAGTGACAAATAAATAGTATTATTTAAACTTGTTCTCTGTATCTTCCTTTTTCAACTGGGTGTATCTTCCTACTGTTCCCCTCTATAAAGCCTCCTGTCTCATTGTCTTCTAGTCTTGGTGTCATCTCACTGCAAGAGGCTATTTTTCTGGCATTGAGCTAGTGTTTGTAGTTGCTTTTCTTCACTCAGTGTGCAGCCAGTCACATTTTTATCTTCTGTACGTGTTCCTAGAAAGGGCAGTTTACAGTGGCTGCGTGTGACTGTGGAGATCTTCTATGAGAATTTGAGCAGCAAAACATGGTGCAAAAAGGTGGTGAAAGACATGAGGGCAGCATTGGCTGTGCGGAGGACGTGCTCTAACAGCTGCCACAGACTCCGGCTGCCAGCAAGGTCGGAGCGTGTCATTGTCTGATGGTTCATGGTATCTTGCAGCCGATGTCTTACAAAAGCCACAACCATCTTGAACTCTCACACACAAAATCTTGGAATGAATTTATTTCCTTGTTCTGTAGTTGGACGTAAAAGTCAAATACTGATTGTGCGGAGGAGACAGTGAGGCCTCCTAGAAAAGTTTTTTCCTCTGTAATACTTTCCCAGGGAGTCACGTTATAAAGTAGTGGCTCTATGTAGTAAAGCAGAGCTGTATTTGCAGACCTGTGGGCTTGAGAAGACCAGTGACACTGTGGTGTGGTAACTTGGTGGAGGGGTTATGTTTATGGCCAGCTGAATGAGCCTGCTGCTCCAGTTGCCCATTCTCTTGCACTCTGTTGAGTTACAGCAAAGCAAACTGACTGTGGGGGACCCCTGGGCCAAAGGGATACTCCGTTTGCACATGCATAGCTGGTGACTGCTAAAGTTCAGGCTTCAAGTGCTTAGCGCTGTTTTTCTGGATTTTTGCAGGAAAAAAACATGCTTTGGAAAAGATGACGTAGTATTTTCTATTCACACCTCAGGGCCCAAGGGAAAATATTTCATCATTTGCCTCGAGTGAACATGAAGTCAAACATTACAGTGTCTTTGCTTATAATTGAGGAGACCTGGCATGAGGGAGACTTCTAGAGCGTCTCATCTCAGGAGGCATGTCTTGCATTCAGCGCAGCGGCTAAGGGAGTTATTTTGTTTGTAGCAGTTTGTCAAATGTCTGATGTGAAGATTTGAGGCAACCAGAGGATAAGGAAAGGTGCAGAGCAAGGGGAATGGTCAAAATATAACACCTTACATGCTCCCCTTCCTCCCATTCCTTTGCAGTATTTTACATCCTTTTGTTATCTCAGCCTTGGCGTGGTCCATCAGCTAAGTTTATATGGATAGCTTATTAAAAGTGGTATTTTAAGAGAGTTTGTATGTGAAAGCCTTTGTGAACTGACTCAGAAAAGGGAATAGTATTTCTCCCACCTGCTTTCCCAGCTTTCTCCCACAAGAATCAGATGAACTGCTCAGATTTGCCCCAGCTTTTCAAGCTCAGTGACTGAGAAAATGAAAAAGAATCTCCTGCCTGGATTTCCTGCATGGTAATAGAAAACTGTATCAATACCGTTCGTAGGACAGCCCGTCCTGGAGTGTAGATAAACTGACTGTCAGGGCACTCATTACAGTGCAAGAGGAGTCCTTATTCTCTGCGTTGCAGGTGTCCTTGCAGTGGAGTGTCGTGGTTTAACCCCAGCCAGCAACACAGCATCACGCAGCCGCTCACTCGCTCCCCCCCCACCCAGTGGGATGGGGGAGAGAATCGGGAAAAAAAAGTAAAGCTCGT
The DNA here is from genome assembly GCA_034782735.1 of Sagittarius serpentarius. NCBI lineage: Eukaryota > Metazoa > Chordata > Aves > Accipitriformes > Sagittariidae > Sagittarius > Sagittarius serpentarius. The sequence goes on from JAVKLA010000074.1 coordinate 67,743,576, forward strand.
GG
>JAVKLA010000074.1:67747512-67763911 GCA_034782735.1 Sagittarius serpentarius
ATGATTTTTGGGGGGGGGGGTGTCTTTGTTCAGTTTTGCTCTTTGATAATGTTCTATAATTTATCTTGGTTTCCCAGAAAATGAAGTAATGATGACAATTTTTTTAAGACTTTTCCACTAGGATTTGACTGAGAAATGAGTAAAGAAATACCACATAACAGATATGCATGTCAAAAATACAGTAAAAAATATATTTTCCTCATCACAAGTTTTATTGACTCTACACCATCACTATATACAGTGTAAACATAAATGTCTTTGTTATTTCCTTTCATTGTGCCAGCAACTCAATGACACCTTTGTGAAAAGCAATGAAGACAAATAAAAAGTTCTATTATCTTGAATCAAATATTCAAGCCCTCTTAAAAATAATACTGAAGAGAGAAAGAGTCAGTGAATGGAACAACTGCAAGTATTCTGCCTCCATTTACTGTCTGCCAAGTTTTTTTCTTAAGTAGTTAATAAATAATTAATCACCTAAAAATAAGTGTCTCATGATAAATTACAGTTTTTATTGAAAAGAATTAATAACTAACACTAACAGATTGATTTTACAAACCCAAATACCTGAAATCAAGTAATTACCATTGAAGCATATTCTTTACACAAGTTTATCTTGTACTTTTACCATTAATTGCGATGAATGACTGGGGTAACTCAGGTGACTCAGAATTATACCTGGATGAATCATAAGAAACATCAAGGCTCAGAAAATTTTGCTTTCTGCATACTGTCATAGTTGATTGGCCACATATATAAGTTATTAACACATCAATGAAGCCTGAACACTTAGGCAGGCAGAATACTCATTGAAATAAATAAAAACTGTTAGAATGAGTCCAGAGGAGGGCCATGAGGATGATCAGAGGGCTGGAGCACCTCTCCTATGAAGACAGGCTGAGAGTTGGGGCTGTTCAGCCTGGAGAAGAGAAGGCTCTGGGGAGACCTTATAGAAGCCTTCCAGTACCTAAAGGGGGCTTAGAAGAAATATGGGGACAGGCTTTTTTAGTAGGGCCCATAGCAATAAGACAGGGTGTAATGGCTTTAAACTGGAAGAGGGTAGTTTTAGACTATATGTAAGGCGGAAGTTGTTCACCGTGAGGGCGGTGAGGCACTGGCACAGGTTGCCCAGGGAAGTTGTGGATGCCCCCTCCCTGGGAGTGTTCAAGGCCAGATGCGGTGGGGCTTTGAGGAACCTGGTCTGGTGGAAGGTGTCCCTGCCTATGGCAGAGGGGTTGGAACTAGATGATCTTTAAGGTTCCTTCCAACTCAAACCATTCTATGATTCTATGGAGATTACTGGCAAGGTCAACAGTCATAAGCTCCCCTTGGCAGCAACTGTAGCCATGTTCAGAAGCACAAAAGTGTATTTTATAGGTGATAAAGAGATGCCAGAGGAACGAGATTAAGTAGTTGCTTAAAATTCTTCCTTGTGTGTGAAAATTTTATTTGTTTATAGGGAGGAGAAAACCATAGAGTCTTTCCAGGTTTGAAAGTTGGTCACTAGATGCAGGATGCTAGCTTCATACTGATGGACTACCAGTTCTTCTTTCTTCCTAGCTAAGAAGCTGATTCAGACAGGTCTTTTTGAGCAGTCTTCAGTGATTTGTAGTAATCTGTGCAAACATTTTTCTTTCTTTCACTTCTCTTTGGACTCAGGAGAAGCGGGGGTTGGACCAGATGACCTCCAGATGTCTCTTCCAAACTCAACTGTTCTGTGATTCTCTGAAGGGCAAAGTCTCTGTTCTGTATTATGTTGATCAAAGAGCAGTTGCTTTGTGCTGGGTTTTGAATGTTTTGTACTTCACCATGTGCAGCTGTAGGCTGTGCCCATTGAGTCAGTAGTTGGTGCCACTGTTGCAGTTGCGCTGTGACATTCGATGTGGATTAAGGTGCTCCAGCTGAGATGTTTTGGCTGAGAAATGCAGAGTTCCCCCTACGGCAGAAATAGTATTAGAAACCATGTCTGGCAGAGGTTGACAAAATATCACTTTGAAGTAGTTTTTAATAGAAAGTAGTTCTGCTCCTGCTTGCAAGCAAACCATGTTAAAATGTTTGCATACTAATTACTGTGCACCTGTCTGGTTTCTCAGATTGTCCCTTTGACACACAACTTGGCCTGCAGTAACAGTCCCGATAAGGCAGCACAGCACAGACTCCTGATGCTGTGTCCCTAGGCACAGGACCAAGGTCCGAGTTACGGTTACGTGCAGTTCTGATGGCTGGTCCAGTTCTGATGGCTGGTCCAGGACTCACCTGGTGGCAGAGGCAAAATGCACCTTTGTCTCCTGCAGGAGGAAGGTGGGGATTGAGGGGGAGGCTACCAGTTCTGGGAAGCAATGGAGCAGGAGGGAAGCAAACGTTTCCTTTCCTTTTCCCGTTTATCACTGAGATCTTCAAGGCAGAAGGGGATACAAGCAGAGGAAGAGAAGAGTTTGTTGGAGGCGATAGGACTGGCACAGAGGACGTGGGCAGACTGGAGAGTGGATGTCTGATGGGGAAATTGTGATTGTGCTGTATTTGCAGCAGCGGCTAAATTCTTATGAAGTTAATAGTAATGTAACAAATGTGGCTTTAACAGCTTCATTCTCCATCACTCCTGTCACCTTTTTTGCTTTCGTTCTCAAACATGACCAGAATACATTTTCTCTTTTGTCGTTGCCTGCCTCTGCTTGCTCCCTGATATTCGATGACTTGCATTAATGCCAGATAAATTGAACTCCAGTGCAATTTAGAATTCCATTCTTCTGAAGGAGGCTAAAGCAAAATGGGGCTCTTTCCTGCAGATATTCGTACACATAATTAAAATCATTCAAACAATTAAGTGTGCTTAGAATTGGGCTCTAGATTTGTACTTTATCAGTAATCTCCCATCGAAAACCAAGGTTAATTCATCCCTGTAGTGACAGTTTGAAAGCATTAAAATGCCTACTTAACAGGTTAAAACCGTTGACTTTGGAAGATTTAACTGTCTGGATATAAAATTGTTTGTGCTGTATGACCTGGAAAAAGATTTAATTTAAAAAGTGGAATGATTTGTGTTCATGTTACCTCACAGATATTTCAAGTTTGGTTAATGGGTTTATTTTTAAAATGTCTTCATTTTGGTTTATGTCTTTTTTTCATTAGAAACTTCAGGGCTTTATATACAAAAAGTGAATAGCTCTCCTGTTTTCACCTCTTCTGAGGGGGTGATTCAGTTTGATTTGAGTTATATATGGGCTAGCTCAGCACCTACCAAATGCAGGCTTGTAAAATATTTTTTTCTTACTTTCTGATCAGACAATTCACTTGAATAAAACCCAGATATTCTTACATATTGAAAAATATTCCTCTCATGTAAAGAAAAGTCTTAACTTTTTATTTTTAAAGAAAACCTCAATTTCCATGTGAGACCGGGTTGCAAGAATGTGTGGTGGTCTGGCTGGCCAAGACTCTGGGAAGAGCACCCACTGCTCAGACTTTCCATTGAGAAGGTTTCCTGAGCCTTCAGAAAGCCAAAAGGTAGGCACAGTCCTGCTGGTGCTGCAGGCAACCTTGCTGGAAAAGCTTGGCTAATTTACAGGCAGTGCAGGAACTCGTGGGTAGGGAGCTGCAGAAATCCCATGCGACTGTTGGAAGTTGAGATGGAGGAACAAGACTGTGAGCTTCCTTGACAGGTACCTGCACCCTTAGCTAACCGTGATGGTTTGGCTGGTTGTGACGTTTGGGTTTGGGTGGGTGAGACCTGGAAGGTGGCCAGCTCAGTCTCTGCAGGCTTCTTAATTTAGATAGAGAACGGAACAAAAGTTTTGGCAATTTCAGGGAGAAAGCTTCCTGGTCCCTCTGCAGAGGGGGAGTTCTAGGCTTCTCAGTTCCTGTTTACCAGATCTAAGTTGACCTGCTCGGGGTTGTCTGTGCATCTTTAACTGGTTTACCTAGAAACAGCAGCATGGTGCTTGCAGAACCATGTTTCTTGTAGGGTTTTGACAGAGTTTATGAGCCTAGAAAGAGATTTTATGGGTAGCAGAGCGTTGTCTGTACACATTACATCGTAACTTAATGTGATTAGATACATAGCTAGTGGGCCTGTGTATACAAGAATGGGTCGTGCTGGTACTCTTGTTCTGACTCCGATTTGTTCATTATCTGGATTTTTGCATTACCTGAGGTGGTGTCTGCCTCTCTTCCCATGCCTTTGGATCGCGGAGTGCTGAGTGTATATAGGTGGCTAAGCCCTGTGACCTTCGGTTGGTGTCAGGGGCACACAACTGGTGATGAACACTAGAAGAACAGCTGATAAGCAAGGCAGTTACCTGTGGGGAAGCTGAGTCACTGCACGGTCTATAATCTTTTTTTTCCCCACTTGTTTTTGTTTTGCTCTCCTGGGTAATCTTTTTATCAAACAAAGCTTCTATCACCCAAGCAGTCTGAATGCTAAAGGTAACTAGACTGTGAAGACTGAATTGCATTGCTCTTGGCAGCACCTTTTGTCTTCCTGAGATGTGCTGTGGCTTTAAGGGAGAGAACAGTGCTCAGCCATCTTAAAAAGAAGGTGAAACACAATACTGAGGTGCACCAACTCTAGTGTTCATGACTAGGCTTTGCTATTCCTTGAAATAGCCATGTAGCTAGATAAAGATTCATGGGGCTTTTTCCTTGTTTGATTGATTTTTAAGGCCAAACAAGACAGTGAGAACAGACCAAATGAGTTTGAGAGAACGTCTGCATTAGTCTCCTGTTCCTGTGTGCCAGAGGTCACGGAATTTCTCCTGACTGTTCTCTGCAACATCCAAGAAACGTATTGTGATCTGCTGTCAGTCACTGCAGAGCCCTCATTGACAAGTACGTTTTCAGAAAAGTTAGGCTGCGCTGCATGTGACATTTCAGCAATAGTTACCAAGGGATGTAATCTCCTAAATATAGGAGGACTACAGCAGGTAAAGCTTTTAATGACACCCAAAGCAGCAGCAAAAGGCTCCACTTCCAACAGCTGTTGGATAACTCCCAGCGCAGAGACAAAAGGAGCTTGAGATCTGTGGGAGGAGGCGAAGAGAGTAAGAGATGCTGAAAACTGTGAAACATTGCTTCTATCTGTGGTTTTTCTGTGACTTGAGGATCTTCAGGCTGTGACTGCTGGTGTCGGGAGCATGTTGGGCAGTACTGTTCAGTTGTTACAAGGGATGGCCAGAGCCAACAGTGAGGCAAGGGGAGGGTGGAGCGAAGTTTAGCTACAGTTTAAGTGACATGTTAAAGCTTAGCCACCAAAAATAGTAGCTTTGCTGTGTCTCTGTGGGACCGGAGAAACGATTCTGAACTGAAACGCGCTCTCCCTGAGGGACTTTTTTCAGCACTGAGCCCAATTATTTTTTAAATGGGGGGTTTAGCCCTCCAGGGAAGCCATAAATATTTCCATAGCTGAGCTCTAGTGGGTTATATATTCCCAATTGTCCTATTGCAGGAATTCAGTGAAGAAAATAGGAGACTGTTATCCCTAGTAAAAGTACTAGCAGCTGTTTTATTGCAGTCTAAATGATATTGTACATTTTACTCTTGAATATCTAAATAGTTTTTGGCCACATCTATGTTCATGAAAATTTAATGTCTCGGTGGTTGAAACTGGCCACTTTGTTTTTTTGGATCATGGCTGGTGCAGGCCTTTTATCTCTTGATAATTGCTTCCAAGGTTGACAGACAAGAAACAGATCTTTTTATATCTTTGGGGAGGAGGGAAATAAACAGACACAGAATAATTTATGTTGGAAGGGAGCTCCAGAAGTCGTCTGGTCCATCCCCTGCTCAAAGCAGAGCTAACTGCAGGTGACATGAGGCTGTTGAGCCAAGCATTGAGAATAAGGGACATAGACTCCAGCACTGCTGGGCTCCCACTCCAGGGCTTAACCGGTCTTGTGGGAAAGTTGTTTTGTCCTTATGTCCAAGCGAACAAGTTTTTTTCTGCAGAGCTGCTTTCTAGCTAGTTGTTGCTACTGAATGGCATTGTCTGTCCTGGGTCCATCTTGCCTTTGAACTTCTTATAGTTGCTGTTATCCAGCTTCTTTGCTGTGCTGAAGTTTATTTGAATACCAGCTTTCCCCTCCAGAGCATTAACCTCTTCCCCACACTTGGTTTTACCTGCAGACTTGCTGAGGGTGCTGCCCATCATGTTGTCTGTGTCACTGATGAAGGTGTTAAACAGAATTTTCTTGTAATCGGCTGTGAGTTAGACTTCAAAACTTCAGCCACAACCTTTTGAGCCTGATAGCCCAGGCAGTTTTTCACATACCTTGTAGTGCACTTGTGTAGTTGGTGTCTTCCCAGTTAGACTGCAAGCACATTAAGGGAGATTGTGTTAAAAGCCTTGCTGAAGTAAAAGGAAAATTTTGTTTTCCCAAAGTCAGTCATTCTGTTCTAGAAGGCAATCAGATTGGTCATCTGTGATTTTTTCTTGCTAAATCCATGGTATCTGTCCCCAGTCACCTTTTTACTGCTCATAAGCTGGCAATGGTTTCCACGAGGACTTTGTCTGTGATCTCCCCTGGGACTGAAATGAGTCTGTTGTTCCCTGGATTGTCCTGCTTTCCCATTTTGAAGATGAGTGTAACTTTTTCCTCCTCCAGTCAACATGACCTGTCAAAGGTGAGAGAGGGCAGCCTTCCAGTGATCTTGGCCTGCGCCTTCTGCATGTTCAGATAAATCCTGTCTTGTCCCATCTACTTACGTGTTTAATCCATGTAAGTAGTCCTTAACTCAGTCACCTTTTACTAATGAGAAGCAGTTTGGAAAAGAGAAAGTAGTAGGCAGAGAGGCCTGTGGTGCTTGAGAGCAGACCCTGCCAGTGAAGACTAAGGCAAGGAAGATGCCAGGTACTTCAGTAGTTTCCTTGTGCTGCACTATAAGGTCTCCTGCCCTGTTCAGTAGTGGGCCAGCATTCTCCTTGCTCCTTTTTGCTGCTGACATCTGCAGGAGCTCTCTGTTGCCTTTCCCATCCCTTGCAGGTTTTCTGTCACTTGCAAGAACTCCAGCTAAGCTGTGCTCTTCCTAACTCCCTCCCTGCGTCCCTCCTCTACTCCTCCTAGGGAGTCTGTCCCTGCTTGTACCTTCTGTACCTGGCTTCTTAAGTTTGAGCTCACTCAGGGGTTACCCATTCAGCCAAACTTGCCTCTTGCCTTACCGCCTTGGTTTTTTGCATGATGTTTGTATGCTTTAGAGAGGTTGTCTTTCGAGTTCAGCCATTACTCCTGGGTCTCTTGGCATTTAAGGTAATTCTCCTACAGGCTACCACTTACCAATTTCCTGAAGAAGCTGACTGCTGCTCTGAAGACCAGGATCTTTATTCTGCTATCTGCCTTCCTCACTTTCCTCGGTATTCTAAATTCTAGTGTCACCTCATAGTCACTCTGGCTAAGGCTCCTGTCAGCCTTCATGTCCCTAGTCATTTCTTCCTTAATTTGTACCATGTCCAGCAGCACACCTTGTCCAGTTAAAGGAGGGCCTGCAGAAAAAAAAGTGATGCTTTCCAGATTGCCTGTTTAAATTACTTATACATGTGGAAAGACAAAACATTTGCTGTATTTTTAAGTCAGGAGGTATCTTCACATACTTTTGAGTAGCTGCAGTCTGCTTAGTTCAGTATCAACCAAGTTAGGTCAAGCCTTATTTTCTTTTTGTTGTCTTTAATAGGGCTTCCTTGTTAGGTTTACAAAACGTGGAGGTTCTTAGTGCACTGTGCACTTTTCTCTGTACCTTCCACATAGGAATCCCCATTTTTAGGCTCAAATATGTGCATGAAGACCTTAATTAAGGAAAAATATGTTTCTAAACTATCCTGCTTGTAATGTTCAGTCACTTCTAACTGTGGTGTTTTCTCCCTACTACACTCTTTTCTCTGTGTTTTGTGTTACCAGCGGCTAAAAGCTACCAGCTGACAAGTTGTTTGCCTTAGTTTTCCGCTGTGAGAACTGTGCTGTCTCTCTCGACATTAAGTAGTTTCAAGTAGTGTTTGGCACTGTGTTGTATATTGGCCATGGTGGTCAAATTTAGCTACCTCTTCTGCAAGTCCAAGTTGCCAGTGGCTGTAGATCAGACAATAAAGGACAAATGGTTTAATTAATCTTAATAACATTTTGAACCTACCGCTGCAAACAGTTGATAGTGTTTATATGTGTACTTATTCTGACATACAATCCTACTGAAATAAAAGGGACTTCAGTGGAAAAAAGTGAGGGTTTGCAAGATCCGTCTCTTGCTAATATCAGTAGCTATGCCTTGTTTTAAACAAGACTGGATTTGCTTTGATTTCTAGATTAGTGCATGTTACATTGAGCAGAACATTTAATGTATCTCATTGATTTTCCCTGTAATACTGTTGAGACACAAGTCACTGCTCTAATCATTTGTTTCACCATTAAAATTCTGTATGCAGATCTGATCCCCTGGGGTATCAGTGTGTAACCAGATGCTCCATGACCTAATCAGGTTCTGTAAGGAATATGCTATTCCTTTAACACTTAGCAGTAGAAAGCTTCATCAAAATGGAAAATTTATCTAATATTTTAAGGTAAAATGTAGTTCAAAGAGACAATCATGAAAAGCAAGGCTGTACAAAATTTTAAGACATTTCTCGGATTAAACAAAGCCAAATCCAAGCCAGAGTCTAAGATGATTTGTCGTGACTCCACTTATTGTTAAAGAAGAAAATGTTATAGCTGTCACTTCAGTTTATAGGGTTTGTTCCAGTTCAGTTAAAATAGCGTCGCCATCAGAAATGACTGACTAGCAGGGTTTCATTAATGTGATACTTACTTGCCACAGCATGCGTGCTTTGGAAAGTAATTTTGAAAAGCACCTGCAAAAGCATCAGTATCAGTAGGAGGCAAGACTTGTGCTCTGAACTCATTTTGATGCTAGGACTTGGATCTTTGGGGGCCTTGGTGCTCCGGTCCGTTACAGAAATACAAGTCCTGCTGATCTTGAAGGAGTTTAGCAAGCGGTGTGACGTAGGCTGAGGAGCAGACCTTCTTGCTGCGGTGAGTCTGACCAGGAGCATCCCCCCTGGCTGGGACAGTGGGAGCGTGGCCCTGCCTGCAGCAAGACAGTATTTCTGTATAAACTGCCAGATTTCACCACCAGGATATTCAGAAAGCTGATGATAGGCAAGGGTGATGAGCATCTCCTAGAGTCAGCTCATCTCTCCACAAAGCAAGACAAGGTCCTGTACAGAGGAATGATCATGTGTTTGCAGATGTCCTTAGCTTTATCAGCTGCTTTCATGTAAATAAATGCTGAGCGAAATAACTTGTTGGGTTTTTGTTTTGTGGTTGGGTTGCTGTTTTTTTTCAATGGATGTGCCCTGAGACAAAATTTTGCATAGCGGTGTCTTACATATGTGTATTCAACTTTGTTATGTTGTGGAAAATGATAACTTCTGTACACAGGCCTGTTAAGTAGTACGTCTCATTCTTGTCAAGAGCATGCAGTGGAGTTTCTGTATTTTATCAATGGAGTGCAATGCTGTCCTTGGCTCTGTCTGTTGTACTTAAGTAGCAAAGGAAAGCAAAGAATTTTAGAAATGGAAAACAGCATTCAGTAACCTTGTTGATGACCAGGTGAGACTTGTAATCTTTCTGACCTTGTATTTATTTCATGTCCTTGCTCTTTTTCAACTCACATTTTAGCTGGCTATAAAGGTGTGGGAGGGGTATTGTTGGTTTGGTTTGGTTTTTTTCTTTGGTTCTGCAAACAAGACAGTGCACTATTCAGTGTGAAGGGCCAGACTCTTCTCGTTGGCTCTAGGGATTTATTATGTGACTAGCTTTGCTGGACTTACACGAGGATTGCTTTGATGTTCAGAGCCCACTGACTTCAAGGAGCTTAAAAGCATAGGTAAGAGCTAGAAGAGAGTGAGGGATTGCCCAGACAAGCAGTGAAACAGGCACTACCTTTCCTTCAGGTTCCTGCAAGGTACTGGTGTGGTAAATGCTGCCAGACAAGTGTAGTGTATTGAGAAAAAGGGCAGGGGAGGAGTCCACTGGTGAGTGTTGGTACAAGTCAGAAAAGTATGTTTATTGAGGAAAAAATCGCTAATGACTTTTAGTATATGAATACAATATTGATTGTTGTCTTCTGTTGTGTTTCTAGGGTCTCATGACTCATTTAGCTTCTACATTGATGAAGCCTCTCCAGTTGGGCCTGAACAGCCAGAGACGGTACAGAATTTTGTGTCTGTTTTTGGGACTGTGGCTAAAAAGCTGATGAGGAAGTGGTTGGCTACACAGACCATGAACTTTACCAGCCAGCTGGGTGCAGGTATACGGTACTTTGATCTTAGAATTTCTACCAAGCCCAGAGACCCAGACAATGAACTCTACTTTGCTCATGGTTTATTCAGTGCCAAAGTCAAGGAGGGTCTGGAAGAGATCAATGCGTTTCTCGCTGACCACCCAAAAGAAGTGGTCTTCTTGGACTTCAATCACTTCTATGGGATGCAGAAATACCATCATGAAAAGCTTGTCCAAATGCTTAAGGACACGTATGGAAACAAAATGTGTCCTGCTATATTTGCCCATGAAGTCAGCCTCCAGTACCTGTGGGAAAAGGAACACCAAGTGCTGGTGTTCTACCACAGTCCAGTAGCTCTCGAGGTACCATTTCTTTGGCCAGGCCAGATGATGCCAGCTCCCTGGGCAAACACAACAGATCCGGAAAAACTGATTCAATTCCTCCAGGCATCAATCACCGAACGAAGAAAGAAGGGCTCCTTTTTTATATCTCAAGTAGTGCTGACGCCAAAGGCTAGTACGGTGGTGAAAGGGGTTGCTAGTGGTCTCAGAGAAACGATCACAGAAAGGTAAGTTTCTGGTGGGTAACGTGCTGACTGTGCTGAATATGTGTGTGCTGGTAACGCTACTTTTCTAATTCCTTTTAAAGAAACTCTAGCAGATATGTTTCTTCCATGCTACTGTGGGTTAGTCAGAACTTGGGCATAATCCTAAAATATTTAAAGAGAAAAACATTGAAGGAGAAGCTTTTGTATCTTGAAGGGAAATCCAGCACTAAATCCTAATGAGATTTTGTGGGATTGGCTTAGCCTTTTTTTTTTTTTTTCTGAATGTAGGTTTTTATATTTGTTTTGTTTTTCAAATGTGGTTTCTTACCATAAGCAGTGAACATCTTGCCTCGGATTTCCTTACTGGATATGGACGAATCTATCTGAATGATCTAGATTATTTAGTTTTTATTTATGCTTCAGGCATAGGGTAAATAATTTTTTATTTTGGCTCATCAGCAAAGCCTGATAGTGCAGAATTTGCATCCTTAGCTACTTTTACACACCTTAAAGATGCGTGGCTTTTCTCTCTGCATACCATCACACATTATATCAAAGGTCTCAGGACACCATTAGAGTGAATTTGCCTCCTAACAGGCCTTATTTGTCATACAGGAAAGAGACTGCAGACCACTGTATAGGTTCTGTACATGGAATACTGTGTTGACAGGCCAGTTGTTACATTACAAAATAAGTCGTCTGTGCAAGACATGCATTATTTATACCGTTCTGACTTTGATAAATCACAGGCAATTTTCACCTTAAAGGCATATATATGTTGTTGACAACTTGGTAGGAAATGTGAGATTTAATGCCAAGACACAAGAGCTGGTGGTTTTTTTCCCCTTAAAAATAAAGAGGGTTGCAGAGTGTAAAAAATTTATAATGGGGGTCAATGGCCTGCTCATGTTCTGCTCTCTGCATGGATGTGCCTATGCCAGGAAGGTCCACTGGGAACACTGTCCCCTTCTATGAGATGAATGACTCAGTGCCTGTGACACTGCAACCTGCAAAGAAAACATGCCTCATATTTGAGAACGGTTGAGCCAGTTTTATGGCATCTTTCCCAAGCAACTGTTAACTTGAAAAAACAGGGAAAAACTTAACCTGAAAAGGTAAAACACTGATACAGAAGGTTTTATAAGCAGTGGAATATGATTCAGAAGTGCTTGTACGACTGCACTTGCAGTTGTTCGTGTATCCTCCATACATGGTTTTTATAGACTCCATTGGACTGGGGATCTCCCTTTCTGCTGACTCTGAAGAGCACTTCTCTGTACTGAAGTATTACTTTGTTGATGGATTTTACTGTTAAACAGTCACCTTGTTCGGGTTTTTGTTTTCCATGGTAAACACCTGACTGTTCTTTAGAACATGAAGTAGCACAATCCAGAAGCTAGCAGGTTCTTCTGAAAACTTGCTGCATCAGTAAAATAGCCATTAAAAGACCTTTTCTTTTTCTCTGGCTGATAATGTGCTTCCTTGAAGCTGTTTGGAAAAATAAAACCTTCAAATGGATTCTGGATATGTTTGGCTGAGCTATGAATGACTTGAGCCTTTGAACTCTTAGTATGCCTTTATCTACAGAAAATTTTGAGATTATAACTAACTTGAAATACCAGTAAATAATTGGGCTGGAATACTGGGAAATGTTGGTTTTCAAAATTGCAACTGAGATTTTTCATGTAAGCAACAAGTGTGTTACCACGTCTGCTGCATGAATACTTTTTTTCGTTCTTCGCATAACTCTTTTAACCATTGCAAAAGAAATGTACCTTTAAAATTATCTTCAAAGCTAGTATTTATTCTTCCAAGTGTGGCATCTTATTTTGAATTTTAATTTGTATTTTTATTACAAAAACATGCTACAGGAAGACACAGACTTGGAATGTGTGTTAATCTGCATAGAAACTGAGCTTGTATATTGAGTTAATTGTTCTAAAAGTAAACATCAAGTATACTCAGGACTGTTCCTCGTTTGATGACGATCCTGTTAAAAATAAATAGGTGAGCAATTAAAGGATGCAGCGTAATTAGTAGAATTTACAGAATTCTCTTCAATCTTGCTGTATTAATGTTCCAGTAACTTAAAAGTATGTAATCCATGCTAAACGAGCTGGGGCATATGTTCCAGCTGTGCTGTGTTTGCTACTTTGAACTACCTCATCATTATTTGGAAAAAGATTATTCTGTCCTTTTCAGAATAAGCACATAGATCAAATCCCACTATTGTGTCCAGGTAGATAACATATGTTCTTTCGTTGCCAGTTGCTGCATAGATTTATAAATTTTATACTATTTTCTGCTTATTAATAAATCCTGGCGAAGATCTTTGCATTAAGAATGCAGTATCTGGTTTTTGGAAGCAGTTTTGTAACCATACTTGGGTGGGGTTTTTCCCTCACATTGAATTTTGGAAGATCTGAATGCAAATGTGGAATAAGGTTTAATTTTTCAAATAATTCTGGTGTGGTTTTTTTTTCTCCTGAATTAAGTATTACATTTAAGAAATGTTCTGTTAGCATTTTCAAATAAAACCTGTAGTCATCTCTCTTTTTTCCCCCCATCTGTACAGTGGCTGTTTTCATTTACACCCTAACTTATTCTGGAAATAGAGCAAAGCTTAGGTCCTTTTCAGAGCCAGTAAAAAATACCAGGTTTTGGTCTCTGAAGTTTTTGTTAGTCATGAGATTATTTACAATTTGATTGACCACCTTAGAGGGAGAACCTGGTTTCTCTCCGTTGCAGCATCCGTCAGACCAGGAAAACTGCCAGCAGACACCATGCAGCAAACCATGCTCCTTTCTGCTGCTTTGTAGCTCATGTTGTGAAAGAGCACGGTGAACTATTTCTTCATAGCCAAGATGGCTGGTTTAATAGCTTTTCGTTGCGGCTGCTTTTGGTGGTGGAGGTCCACATGTTCAAACTACAGTAGAGCAGCCTCATAAGGTGATACGTTTCAGAAGGAGAAGTGATGTTCTTCCTCAACCTGTTCCCCACAGCAGACACACACAAGATGGGAGGACCACGGTAACCTTGATTAAAAAAAACAGTTTCATGCACCTAAGACTGAATGCAGTAGAAGATATGCCAGGACTGTTTTTTACTGATAATGCTTGCTGACAGGTTTTGCTGTCATCACAGGTAATGCTCTGTGGGACAGTAATTTGAAAGAAGGAGGAAATGTAACGTCATCGAGCTTTCTCTTCTGCACAAATATCAGAGGGAAAAACCATTTCTTATAAGCTCTTCCTAGGACCACAGCCCAGTGTGTTACAAAACTTTGTAACACAGCTTTCATCTTCATTACTTGAATGAGGAGAATCTCTTGCATGCACGCATGTTATGTTTCTTGGATTTGATGAAAAACTTTGAGGACTAACAATATGTTTTCAGGCTTAACGTTCTGTCACGCAGTTCAGATGCCAAGAAATACTCTTTGATTAGCAAACAGTACGTACCAAATGAATTACGTTCCCTCTGCTTACTGAATTAAATTTGCAGTGAAGCAGCTGCCTTTAGTACATCTGAAAGGCGGTTGTGAAACATTTTGATGAATGTAGAGCTGTTCATAATAATAATCTAGTTTGTTTTCTGATTTGCAGTGAAATTACTAATTTTATCTCTGACATTGGAGACAAGCATGGTACTCTCTTTGTTGTCTCTGAGGTTGAATAATATAGAAGAAGGAGAACAGATCTCCTGCAGAGGATGCAAAAATCCTGTAGTACTTTTAAAGCCTTCAAGAAATAGAAAATAAACACACACCCAGGAGATTGTCACTTGATTTCCAAATTAATCTCTAAGGATAATGTTCACTGTAGCTCGCAAGTGACTAAATCCTTACCTACCATGCTAAAGCTTCCCCCTTAGCAACCAAAGCAATTAAAAAAACCCAAAAATCCTGCACATGAGAATGAACCTTTGAAGTGGAGGCAAAGCAGCCACACTATTAACAAAAGGGGTGGTAAGTAGGCCACAGAAGCTGTCTGGAGAAAAACTGTCTCTGGGTGCAGTCATAAACTAAGCAGTGTCAGATTTAGCTAGCGAATAGGTGGATATTATATGAAAAATAATCCCTGGAGTTGCAAGAAGTGGATTTTTTGAATCAGTTACTGAGGGTGCACTCCTCCAAGCTGTATCTCAGCCAGCTGAATTTTTGAGAGTTCTGTGTTGCTGGAAGAGTGGGATTTGATGATATTTTGATCCACACTTGGTACTGACTGATGCCATTATTGAACATTTTTTGTGAAAAAAACCCCAACAACAGAAATGGCAACTCTGTTTTGCTAATTGTCAGGGTATCTTTGCTGTTTGTAACCTTGGTGTCTGTCTCCATTATGGGCTGCAGGAGAGCAGCAGGCTCCGATGAGCTGGTTTGGGTTTAGGACTTGGTGACCCCACAGTAGCACAGGTGGTGTGTGAGCTCTTAAATGCCAAGAGGCAAGTGTAGACTTGGTCCGTCACTGTTGCGTATGGTACAGGCACACTTGTCCCTCGCTGCATTTGATTTTGGAGGAGGCTGTCTTTTATTTTCTTTTATTTTCTTTGTTTCTTTTTTCTTTATTTTTTCTTCTCCTTTTTTTCTTTTATTTTCTTTTTTCCTTTTTTCTTATTTTTTTCTTTTTCTCCCTTTTTCTTTTCTTTTTTTCTTTTCCCTTTTCCTTTTTTTTTCTTTTTTCCTTTTTTCTGAATTTTTTTCTTTTTCTCCCTTTTTCTTTTCTTTTTCTCTTTTCCCTTTTCCTTTTCTTTTTTTTTGTTTTCCTCCTTCTTTTTTTTGTTTTCCTTTGGACCCCAGAGGTCACAAACTATCTTTCTCGTCTATTACTAGGGACTTCAGAAGTACTCTAGGCAGTCCAGCCAAATCCTTACTATTTCTATTCTTCCTCAGCTATCCTTAATTACTTTTCTAGTCTTTCCACACAAGAAGCAATCTCGGTGTTTGTCCACAGAGCAGCACAGGGAGACCTTGGTTTCATTTGAAGCATCTATCTGCCATGTCAACAGGCCTGCACAGTGAAATCCCGAATGGGCCGTGTATGTTCAGGCTGATTTTGCTGGCAGGCGCTTTAGTGGCATTGCATCATCGGAGCATCTGCCTGCACAAGGATTTTAGTATACTGTTCCCCTGGGAAGTGCTGGGTGGTTGTGTCTGATGGCTTTGGTCATGAACCTGGAACAGTATTAAAATGCCACAAAATACAAAAGCACAGGATCTTTAATGACTTTGTTAGGGAAAATTTTTTATCTACATACCTGTTTAGGTATTATCTGTGGGATTTAGTCCGGAAAGGAAGATGGTATGGTGATCACCAGCTCTGTGACCCACCAGCATTATCAGTGGCTTAGCTTTGGAGTGTTTGTTTGGGGTAGTTGGTGTTTTCTTGCGGCAGGTGCGGCTGTCTCACAGTCTTGTCGTGGTTTAACCCCAGCCAGCACCTCAGCACCTCAGCACCACGCAGCCTCTCACTCACTTCCCCCCGCACCCAGGGGGATGAGGCGCTGGTGGGTTGAGATTAGAACAGTTTAATAGAACAGAAAGGAAGAAACTAACAATGACACTAATAACAACAATAAAGTGACAGTAATAATAAA
>JAVKLA010000074.1:67791431-67801555 GCA_034782735.1 Sagittarius serpentarius
AGACTTTACATGTAGGAGGCTTCTTAAACGCAGTTTTGCGGTATGGGGTGGAGTCAGATGTTAGACCCAGGCTGTGCTATTATGTTAGGACACGTGGACTGGCCCATGAGGGCATTGCAGTGGGACTACCGTTTCCACGTGGTTACAGCGGGACCCTTGAATGCCACAGGACGCTGTGGTTTGTTTGTGCTGCCAGGGACACAGCATGCTCTTGGCTACCTCTTTTCCCTGCAGGGCCCTCCAGCCCCAATTTGCCTCAAGCACCAGAGTGTGTGACCCAGCTCGGTAGCCTGCATGAGCCCACGCTGCTACTCTTGCCATTGGTGGTATCTTGTAAGAAGGTGGGAGATGGAAAGCAGGGGCGAGACCTCTGAAATGTTAAGTCTGTCTCGCTGCTTCCCTGGGCCCTCTCAGCATTGCTGCCCGCAGCTGACGTAGGCGTGGTGAGGAGTGCCCACCGCTGATGCAAACTCAGCTTGCCTGCAGGTGCTGCTGGAGCAGACTAGCCGCTGCCTGAAGCCTGGCTCAGGACATGCCAGCCAGCAGGTGAGTTCCTTCCATCATCTCTGTGGGGTTTGGGGACCTGTTTCTCGGCGTGGGACGCAGGCAAGCCCCTACCAAGATCTCTCTGCACCCAGGAGCACGGCCAGCGAGGCTGGGCTTTGCAGCATCCTGCAAGGTGGAATGTGGCATGCAAGAAGCTAAAGCCTTTCTGCATAGCAACAGCTTGGAGTTTAAGGTTTGTATTACTTGCTCTTCCTAGCGAGGCCAGAAGTGTTGTTTTGCAGGGCAGACCTCTTTTGCTCACCTCTTCTACCGAGTCGCAGGCAAACCCAGCCTGCTGCACTCTTCATGCCCTCACTTGGCCCAGTTTGAAGCCAAGAAGCCAGGTGCAGGCCGCGAGGGTTGCAGAAGAAGATGCCATGAAAGATGAGCAATGCCAAGGGGGTCTCTCTGTCACTGCCTCCCTGCAGAAACCCATGAATTAAATTTGCCTGCTGCTTAACATGTCTCCTCTCCTCTTCTTATCCCACAGGTACTGTCTTACCAGTGGGAGTGTATGGGTTCCTCAGTACACAGAATGAATTTTCCTCATCACAGAAGTGGTCCTTTTATCTTTCCTTTTTTTTTTCCTAAACTACTCCAATAGAAGAACCAACAGGCCGACTTTATCCTGCTGTTGCAATAGCTACTTTATTCCAAATCCAGGCTGCCTTTGTCCTAAGTGTTAATATAGTGGTCTGATGATATGTAAGAACACAGCCTGCTGAGATGCTGGTGCTTTTAAGAAAGCACGTGTAACACCAAGTGAGACAGATGTTTAGTAAATGGTTCTGATTCCAGAAAGGCATTTTCTATTTAATCACTGGATTTGGTAGGAGGGAAAAAAAAAAGAAAAATGTCCTACTCTTGTATGTTTTTAATTTGATAAAAGAGTTCAATTAAAATGCAACTATTCTCTCGGAAGGTCAATTTTAAATAGATTTTATGGAAATAAGCAATTTATGGGCACAGACGCAGTTTAAGTGATAAATAGGACTTCCACATTTTTGGCCCAGTTTCTTGCTCCGTAGTGCCCTAGCTGTAGTTACTGCCATTATTCGTTTATTTTTGTTTCTTCTCCCAGCAACTATGAAATTCTGGAGGAAAAAATAATTGCATTGTAAATGTATTGACTGAAATCAAAGTGACTTAAATAACTGGTCCTAATCAGGTTTAAATCTTCCAAGTACAAAACAGCAATTTAGGTAATGAAAGTCTTGCTTTCCCTTTTTTCATCATAGTTTTTTGACATCTAAAGGCAGGACCATTAAGACCTGATTTAGCAACTAAGTGGAATAGAATATTAGACTTGGTATGTCTTTGCTAGGAGGGTAAGCTATACACATGGGTAAACAAGTATCTGTTTTAATATACATTCATGTAGATTGTTATTTCATCTTTTGTTTTGTGAGGAAACAGCAAAGGCATTTCTTATTTATGAAATTAATTTATTTGAGTTTTTTCATGCTGTCTCCTGAAGATAATTAGAGCAAATCAACGTACAAAATCAGCACTATGGCTAATAAAAAAAGTGTTGTAAATAAAATGGGGCTAAATATGCTGGATCCCAAAGAAAATCTATATCAACACTGAAATCTATGGAAAGTAATTTACAAAATCAAAAAAGTTTGATCTAGAGTTAAGGATTTGAGCAGGATTTATTTTTTTATATAATTATCAAATTCTCTTCTTTCTTTAGGACCAAAAGGCCCCAAAAACGTGCATATGCTTTTTGTTCATAGATGACCAGAAAAGCGAAGTCTTCCTGGCTTTTAAGTCCATTTTTTTCAGCTCTGAAGAACCTAATTATTGAATTAAGAGAGGAAAGCTTATTGATTTCTGCTGCAGAGATGCCACATGCCAAAAAAGTCAGTCACTTCAGAAAACCTTATTCCTTGGTGCTTAGAGCTGGGGATGTCACCCATTTCAGGTTTTTACATTTGTCCATGTTTCAGCATGAACAAAGCGGAAATCATTTTACAGTACTAAATAGTAAATGTAAGCTTCCATCTCTCCTTTAAAATGGTGGCAGTGATACCCAGTTTTCATACAGTCATTAATAACTAGCAAACCTGCCCAGAAATGAGGGCAGCTGGAATGAAGTCTGCAGCTCTTGGGAGAGAGGGAGAACTTAACTCGTGTGCTGGTGGAGAGGAGCATGGTGGGGGTGGCACGAACTGCAGAAGGAGCTGATCAGCTGGAAGGGACCCAAACGCGGGATTGAATTTCACAGGATGGCTCTGAACAAGATGTTCTGGGGGGCTGTGGCATGGAAAAAGAAATGTATTTTGGGGAGAGTCAATGAGAAAGTGGGAAAATCTAAGAACAGAGGAATTGTGCCTCAGGAGGCATCACATTGGAAGGGACTGGGTTTGCTGCTTCTCTAGGGGGTGCAGATGTAAATACCCTACCTGGCTGATCACACAAGTTCAGCCCAGCCAATATGGCCTGAAAGACATACCTGAGCACCTTCACTTTCAGATAAGCATATTCGAGCCAGACCAAGCCGTGGAAATAGAAAAACATTAAGACTGAACAACGAGCTGCAGGCAGATAGCTGCTCACAGGGCTTTGGGAGACCCATTGCTCCCTCGCAGCATTCAGATTAAAAGGAAGAGAGCTTTAAAAAAGTCCTGTGCTTCATTATGTGATGCACACAGTCCTTGCTCATTAACACCACGTGATCTATGCAGATATATTCTGTTTTCTTGTTCCTGTGCAGTTTGTACAGGGGAGGAAGCCTCATCTTCATTAGCGGAACTATTGTCTTACCAAACAGCTTCCATTCCCCGAGCAGTTGTCACATTTCTGAAACTCACAAACATCTTAAAATAAAGCTTCTACAGCTTGTGAGGAAGAATTGGAGGGCATGAGCTAGGGTGTATTTTAGGTATGTTGGGTACCACACAGATGAAACAGCCAGAATAGATCTTACCTTGAAGTACAAAAACCTATTGTTAGCCAATTGTCTAAGTAAGTCCTCTGGCTTTGCTTTTCTAGTAACTCAGAAAAAATTGTGAAACCCATCTCTCGGCTTGCATTCAAATCCAGGAGGATGGTACATTATGTTACTGGGTAACACCTGAACAAATTGCTTATTCTCAAGCTTCCAAGCCCTGCCTGCCCCAGTGCAGATCTAGCCTGTAGACAAGGTGCTGCGGGTGAAAGCACTGACACAAGCCAAGGTTTAGCACTTTCCTCATTCCCTAGGCCTGTACTTGTCAGCCTGGCAGTTGTCTGACCAGAGTCATCAAAGATCTTGCAAAAGGTTTTTGAGTGTTCGTTTCTTGATAGGAAGTCACCATTTATTTCCCTGCAGGAATGGAAAGATTTGCCCATGTTCATTAAAACACTTGACCCAAAATCTGAGCGAACTCCTTTTCCACTGTGTCATGTCTGTGCTGCCCCATAAAATTCACCTTTGCTTTTCCTCTAACTACAGCATTAAAAAATAGAAAGCATGATAAGTTGTCAGACAAAGCATACTGGATGTAGTTTTACATGCTTAAGCCTTGTAGCTCACACAGAGTCACTGCAAGCTCCCGAAGTGGCCAACACGTTTTAATAATCCCAGTGGCATTGGATTGTTTCAAGAATAAGTGTCTGGTTTTATGTTTTAACTGAAATTAAATATGCAGTTTGCAGTGAATACAGACAGTGAACAGCTGTAGCCTATTCTCTGGGCTACTGAGAAACGTGTATGTCTACCTTTCGATCCTCTAATGACTCAGCATCAGCATTGAAACGAACTGTAAATAATGGAGCAATAAAATTCATTTGCTTTGGTGGTCAAAAAAGCAAATCACAGTAGGGATCACGAGGAAAGAAACAGGAACAAACCAGAGCACATCATTATGTGTTCATCTAAGCAGTGTCTGCGCCTCGAGTACTGAGTGCAGTTTGATTAGCCAGTCTTGAGGAGGATGTGACAGATCTGAAAAAGATGCAGAGAAGGGCAACAAGGATGAGCAAACTTGTGGCTAACTTCCACCCCAGGAAAGACTAGGTCAGGACTTTTCAGGCTGGAAAAGAGGCCAGTATGAGTAGGTATGATAGACAGCTATGAAACCGTGGGTGGCATGGAAAGGGTGGACTGCAAGTTGTGGCCAAGTGGAAGGAGGCATCAGCTGAATCTTGCTGGAACAATGTTCAGAGCAAAGAAAACGCGGGGGTTTCACCTGCTGTATAGTTACACCGGGGAGCTCCTTGCTGCAGGATGCTGGGTTGGGTGTTGAATGTTTTCATCAGCCCAAAGGGAGACCTAGGCAAGTTCATGAAAAATAAATTTATTGAAGATTACTAAATACACAGACAGTGGATTCATCTCAGGGCATTCCTAAGCTGTGAATTGTTGGGGGCTGGGAGGATGCTTAGGATCTGTTGTTTCAGAACAGAAAGAAAAATTACTACTTTTGATGGTAAATAAAGTGTAATCTTTCACACAAATCAAAATCCAATAGCACTTGTCTAGTGATGAACTGGAAGAAAGTTAATTTATGTTATATGGATGTGAAGGTAAACCCTGCTTGAATAGCTCACCCTTGAGCACCCCACTGATTTGTTATCATAGGGTCACAGCATAATTCAGGTTCATCTATTTCCATATGTAATCCTTCCTAATATCCTTGGCTAGACAAGATTATCAGATGTTGAAAACATTATCTTGGAGGAAAAGATCCTGCTGTGCCTTCATTCACGTATTTGGTTTACTGATTTTTGTAAGACTGCCTGGCTATTCACCCAGCCCTCACTTCTGTAAAAGTATTTTTGTGGGCTAAAGATTTGCGCATATAATTTACAGCAGAGTGGAGAGCCAGGAGTACTTTATTAGCTGTAGTCAAAGCTTGTCACAGGGCCTGGTATCAAACTGACCTGCGTGCCTTGTCTCCATAGTCCAATCTAACAAGCTATTGTGTCTTCATGCTCCGTGTTCAATGAAATAAAGACCGCAGTAGCCTTTTCCAGATGAAAAGCAAACTTCCACATTGAATGCTTTGGGATGATTAACTACGTCGTTATACAAGTAGGTAATCATACCCACAATTCATGGACTTGCACAAAATAGCAGTGCTCCAATTAATCAAACCATTTAGAGATGAGTCTGTCGTCTGCTTGAATTACTGCATTACTAAAGCTCTAATATGGTCAGATCAGGTGCTTTTTTGTAATACGAGGATTATTACTCTGTACATCTGTTTGTGCAGACAATGTACTCTGCAAGAAAATCAGGTAATCTGTATTCTCCTTCCTAGAACATTTAAATGCGCAAGCTAAACTTGTCTGAACCTTTTTGTACGCCTGCATAATCGATCTGCATGTAAGGGGGAAGGGAGGGGGAAATTCTTTCAAAGAGCTGCTTGCAAAATCCAACAGCACCACCATAAGCAACAGCTACATAGTCTGAACACTGGAATTTTAGCTCGTGTATAGCAAAATCAAAGTTGAAAGCAAAGGAATGGTTGGGGCAGTTAGCTGCCTCCTCTTTGAAAGGCAGCAAGGCAAAGCTGGTGTATCTCCAGGCTAGTGAAAATTGATGGGGGGCTGTTCTATCACATATCGCCAGCTAGTGCTGGAAGCACATGTGCTTTTTTAGTGAGGACTAAGGCTCCTTCCATTTACTGCAGAAGAGGAACATGGACCACCCAGCCAACCATTATGGAGTGCTTAAGATACAAGAAATTTAGGCTTTGGGTTTTATTGGCAATAATTTATTAAGAGCTGGTGCCCTGGGCTACTCCACCACTCCGTCCAGAGGAAATTACATCAGGTACAATCTCAGCTTTCTAAGGGTTCAACCAAATGCTTCTGGTTTTATAAAATTTGGCTGCAATTTACTGTGATGATGACAAATTGGTGATTTAAAACCAAAAATAAGAAATATGAAAGCAAGTGCAACCCTACCCTTCCTGGAGCCTTGTAAGAGGAGGCTGTTTGCTGGTGGAGTAAACACCGCTGCTGCTGCTGCCGCTCTCAAATGTTTGTCATCTTCCCTCTGCTTTCCTTTTAATAAAGCCTGAGTCCTAAATTAGAGCTTGCTAAAAGGACTTAACAAAGAGAAATGTACATCAACAATTTATGATAAAGCTGCTTTTCAACTTTCAGGGCTGCTCTTTCTGCGCATTGAAAGTATCAGGTGTGCAAATGCTGCAGTTAACAAATAAGTGTAAAGTGTGTTAACCTGTAAGCATAACGTTTAACACAGTAGAGGTCTGAGGAGCTTTTCCCCTGATGTTCAATTTGTGCAGGTAAGATTAGCTTTTGGATTAAATAAAGAAAACTTTTAGAGTAAAAAAGGACCTTAATTTAGAAGAACAAGTTACTGATGTGAGAACTTCTATATATGTTACTAAATTAATTAATTATTCAGTGAACCGCTTGCTACTTTTTTTTTTATTTGCCTTTTTTCCAGACATTCAGAAAAAGCTCTTGACCTTCTAGAAGAATTAACTAAACAGCTTGGAGAATTACACTGCCAATTTTGTTTTAACTTTTAGTCCCATGGCACTGTGCAGAAGAATGGAGAATTGGACTGGAATCTCTCACTTTTCATATCAAACCAAATGCTTGACCTGCTACTGCTGCAAGGAGCTCTTCTTTCCTCTTTCTTGGGCACCGTGGACAAAACCAAGACAAAAACCTGATACCATTAACTGGTGGTATTTCATGCCCATGTCCTCCAGCTCCTATTACAGCCTTATCACATGACTAGAAGAAACCGGTTTAGTGCAGCCTTCGTGGGAGCAAAATATCAGCGGTAACTTTTGGTTGTGTGTCTTCTGGGACCCGGTGCATGCTCAGAAATAGTTTTGTTACCATAAAAGTCAGTCATAAAAGAACCCCTTAAGACGTCTTTAAGTTTTAGAAGGCAGGCATTCTTTATTGCATGTTGCTTTAAGTCCTGCAGGAGCACTGTCCTAGTCAACTGTGTTGTGCAGCCAGCTTCAGGGCTTTCGCATTCAAAGGTAAATAGTTCCTGATTCTCTTGACTCAAGGGGATACAGAAGGCGGCATCTTTTAAATCAATCACTGTCTCAAGTCTTATATTAATCGGCAATCTTTCCCATTAGCCTTTTTCACTGGCAGTATTAGGGGTATTATATTTTGACGCACACCGTATTAGCAATCCAAACTTGAGGAATTGATTCACTAGAGGTTCAAGTACTCTCTTCACCTCTATTTTAATAGGGTACTGTTTCAATCTTACCGGTCTGGCTAGTTGAACTTTTACCGGTTCTGCTGCTTTTGATCATCCTGGTATTCCACTTGCCCATACCATAGGGATTACAGCACCTTCTACTTCAGCTGAAACACTAGACATTGTTATCAATAAAGTAGCTCTCCCTAACAATATCCTAAGCGATATTTGGCAAATATAAGAATTGATGTGTTACCCAGTGTTTTCCTAATTTAAATTTGATTAGTCTGAAAAACGCATGAGTTTCTCCAGCCCCTGTTGCACCAATAACTGTTATGGTCTTTTGACTAAGCAGTCCTTCTAAGGTATTTAACACAGAATAACATTCTCCAGTATCGACTAAGTATTCCACCTCTTTTTTTTTTTTTTTTTATTTTTTTCCCAGCTTGGCTGTAACCAGAGGCTCTGCTGTTGAAGAGGTCTCCGATCCCCTTCATGCTGTTTCTATGTTTATTAGCAGGGTTTGGGAGGTGGCTTTTGTCCTCAGTTGGGGCAATCTTTTTTTCAATGTCCCACTTGTCTACAATATGCACATTGTTCCAGGCTCAGTCCCACTCTTCCAGTTCCTTGTTTAACACATCCTCTTCCTCTATTACTTCCACATAATCCATTTTGGGGAGTTCATATTAAAGCACTGGTGGTCCGATTATGGTAAACTTCCCAAGCCACATCTAGTATCTTTCCCAAATTATACTGATCAGCAGCTTTTAATTTTTGTACATTTTTCCTTGTACCTTCGGTAGATTGCCCTTTTATCAAGAGTCTTAATTCTCTCTTTCCTTCCTCTGAATCTGGATTGAGAGTAGTAAGTTTGTGCATCACTTCTTTCAGCCTTTCAACAAAGCTAGATGGTGATTCATTTGCATCTTGTTTAATTTCATAGAGCTTAGACCAATTCACTGCCTTAGGAACAGCATTTTTAATACCAACTAAAATCCCCCCTTTTTTTTTTTGTATTATTTATCCCAGCCAGGATCAGCCAAGGGCACGTGTAAATTTACAGTGCCTGGCAAGATTTCTGCTGTTATATGTTGTCTGGCAGTGTGAATAATCGTATCTTTATCAATGCTTTCCAATATGTGATGCCTGTATATCTTGCCAGTCAGGATCCTGAATGCGAATCATGGTTTCAAATGCACTCATAACCCGATCAGGATTTTCTCTATAATTTCCTGCAGTATTTTTTTTTTTTACAAGTATTCAAATCAGTAAGAGTAAAGGGAACTTTTATCATTACCAGACCATCGTTTCCCACAGCCTGCTGTAGGGGTGCAATTACGATCTTTTCCTGTTTTCCCCTTGTTCGTTCAGCTATTGGACTAAATCCCTCTGCTCCCCTAAACTCAGTTTCTCCCCCCATTATTTGTTCCCCATCTTGATTCCTAATGCCACCCGCAGTTCCAGCTGCACCTCCCCTTCGTCCAGGGGCAATCATTAATTCCAAATCCTCCTGTGGATTCTCCAAATATTTAGCACATAACTGCCCAATATTACACAAATAACAGCAGCGTCTGAGTGGCTTTTTTTATGATCCTTTTCCTAAAGATAGCACTAAAGGATCTTGAGGTGCCATATTAAATCCACAATTTTTTGCCACTCTGGATGATTTCTCAAAGTAAAGAACATATCCACATAAGTTACTTCATCCCATTTTCCTTCCCATCTCAAAAATAACAGTAATTACAACAGGTTATTATAATTAAGTATTAAATAAGTAATACTTAATTAAAAATAAATATTAATAATTTAATAATAGCAATAATAATTAAACAATAAGAATGTCATTCAGTGGCCACTTTTCTCCAAAATCCAACTTATACAAAGGTACAATATTTTATCAAAGTCTCCCGAGTAAGCGAGCAACCCGGGGGTCCACCAATTTGATTCCAATGTTGCAAAATGCAACCCAATGGGGACTTTTTCAAGATTCCCTCGTCAGAGGCAGTGGTACCCATGATCCTGACCTCCGTTCAAATACAATGTCCGGACAACCAAACAAACTTCTATCCACAGCACAGGACGTCTCCTGCGACTAATGTGGATAGGCCAAAGTTCTTAAGAATGCATTTTCATAAAGAACAAAATCAGGGGCCTTACCAGTGTCCTGAGTCGGTCCGGGGATCTGCGGATCCTCCTCAGGAAAAATTCCCGATGCCGGCATGAAGGTCCCAGAGAATCCCCGAATCCGCGGGAAACACGGCAGAGGGGCCCTGTTGGGGTGCCAAAATGTTACTGTAAAAGTCGGTCATAAAAGAATCCCCTAAGACTTGTCTTTACGTTTTAGAAGGCAAGCATGCTTTATTGCAGCACTGGATGCACGGGGGATAATTCCTCCTAGCGTGCATACCAAAACTTAAAACAGTACCTGATTATATAGACCAGTTAT
>JAVKLA010000074.1:67801655-67812621 GCA_034782735.1 Sagittarius serpentarius
CCTGGAACTAATTATAATACATGCATCTTCATTACGCATGCGTAATAAAATGAGTCTGTGGTCTTTCGGGGGTCTTTAGTGGCAGCCCATAGTCTTCCTCACAGTGTCTGCTTGATGAACTTCAACTTTATGCATTCTCAGTCCTTATGGAAGCCCCTTTATCAACCATTAGTTAGTTCTGACCAACTCAGGGCCACAAGTTCTCTTTTCTTAGACAATAACTTCAGGCTTATCTGTAGCTAGGCCTCCTGTTATCTACTGTTTAACCTTTAAACAGTGTCTTCCATTCCTGTAGGTACATCAGGCAGTAACTTCTGTCTTCCTGTTTCTGTAAAAGCATCAGACAGTGACTCTTAACTCTGTAAGTACATCAGACGGTGACTCCTGGCTTTTTTGCAAGTACATGTTATCTTGCTTGAGGAAGACCACAAATTTCTTTTTTGCATTTACAGTTTTGCTTACAGTTTGGTAATAAATATAAATGGGAGTTACTTACAGGTCTGCACAAGTTCTCTCTTCAAAGCAAGTGGTAAACATTGTAGTATTAATGATCTGAGTGTTATTTAGATGCATTGAGAGTTTATGAAACTGCATTGCAGGAAATTTGTCAATTTTTTTGAAAGGCCATGTAAAGGAGCTGAGCCAAAATATATTTACAAAGATTTGTCAGTAAATCTATATATTTTTATCCTCTAAGAAAAACAAAACTGTGATTCTGCCCTTTAAACTTCATACGTGCATATGCGTGAGCACTTGCCTATGAGTATGCACTTAAAGTGGTGAAAGATGACCACCTCCAAGGAGGAATTGTCTTGTGTTTTTATATTTCACAAGCTTGCTTATGGGTTTGTTTTTTTTTTTCTTTTGAAGTTTGTTTCCCAAAACATACAGTTTTTCAGCACAAAATTGCTAATATCTATCATGTTAACCAAATATCTGGGCAGTGTGGGAGTCCTGGGCTCCAGCCCCAGGCAGCTCCCCAAGAACAGGTCCATGTGCTGGCTGGTCTGCAGCTCTACCATTTTCTTCCCCTGGGGCCCTTTTGTGTTGCATAGAGCACTTACATACCAACAGACGTGGAAAACAGAGTATCTTGATTTGAGTCCCTACTCCTCCAATAACTGGACAAGATAGAAGGGAACAAAATGGTTTGAGGACCTTTCTGTTGCTATTTTTGTGGTTATAAAGGGGATGGGTAGCTTCAGAAGAGTAAAGGAGAACAGAAGACAAAACATGTTTGTCTCCTGTTGTCCTGCATGCGTCTTTTCTCCAATTGCTATACAAAACCTGTGTGGCAGATGGTTCAGAGAACATTGGCCTTCCGAACAGAAAACCCTTTTCCTTTCTGAGTAAAACCAGATGTTGATTCTCCCTCTCTGTTATATGCATTTGCATATGTGCAGCTATTTGTGGGGTCAGGTGCCATCTTTTAGCATGGGATTGCCTTGCGCTTTCCTTTGACAGCATTTCTGGTGTGAGGATGTGCCCAGGTTTTGCTCTGTTTTGCCTGCTCTCAGTTTATTGGCTCCCCTGTCTTGGAGCTTGCCTGATATTTATACCTCCGCAAAGTAAGAGTAAGGTATTTGTGCTCTAATTTGCTAGCACTTCATATTCACTTGGCAAAAGCATAAAGCCTTGGGAACGGGAGCTTCTCTGTGGATTCTGCAGGCAGCCGGGAATGGCAGTGGTGGGAGGCTTGGGGTCTGGCATGTGCCCAGCTGCCCATCAGTGAGCAGAAGCAGCCTTCCCATACACTGGGGAAGGCAACCTCCCCTACATCATGTTGAAAAGCATTCCCTTTTAAACTACAATATGACTGCCAGTTTCTATACCTTCAAGCTCTTCTTAAACGACAGTATTTTTTCTTTGTCTGGCTGTTGTAGCTAAGCTGTGTTATTTGAGATTTCATTAACTGCGTTTTTATGGCACATGGCGGTGGCTCTTCCATTTCTTTGTTGTATCTCAAAGTTTGCCTTCAAAGGTGTAGCTGGCTCTCCTGCATGGCTAACGCCTTCCTGAGAGTTCCTGGGCATGTCAGCAGATAAGCACAGCTCCATAACGTGTCCAGCTGCCTTTATGTTGCAGCTGTGTGTCCAGATGGCAGACAGAATACTCTCTTTAAAACACCGTCTGCAAGATACACTAATCCTGTTGCTTTGAAGGTGACGAACTGTGCAATTCTGAGTGTATTTGCTTATTGATGAAAGAAAGAAGAATTTTCAGGAAATTCAAGAGAGACATCTGACGCTGAAATGAGCTCTTTCTTCAGACCAGACCTAGGGCTTGGATAAATCTCAGCCTTGAAGGACCCAGTTCTTGGTTACTATAACTCTGTGTGGTCCCTTTGCAGTTACAAAGCAGCATATGTGCCAGCTTATTGCCTGGCTCTCATCTATGTTTGTTACATTTATGTTTAATCACACTAAATCCAGCCACCTGGGAATCATCGGGGTTCAAAATACTGTCACTCAGGCTGGCCCGCAAGTCCCATGCAAAGAATGTTGCGCGGGTATTGGGGGTTTTACAAGAATTTTGCAGTGGCTTATTGTGAACTAATCTATCCCCAAACACCTCTACTGGTCTTTCTGTTTTCAAACCCAAAAAACTAGCATGGACTTTTTTTGTCCGGGAGGTGGACAAGAAAACATTCACTTTCAGGACAGTGTCCCTCCCTTCCCCATCCCCTCCCTGCCCAAAAATGTCTTGTGAAACATAAATATACTGAAGTTTCATAGGATTTAGAGGATCTAGGTTGCCTCAGTTTGTGATAATCCCTTTCACAGTGTTGCTTGAGGACGAAATCAGGTGAAAATGGGCTGTTGGAAAACAAACAATGAATGTGCAATGTGGACAGCTGTGAGGCTGCAGGGACGATTTAACTTAGTGCCACCAGTCAAACATTCAAATGTGTTTGTGCGGTACTTCGAACAATTCAAGACTTAAATTAAGATAAGTGCTTTACAGTGGCTTAGCAACCTATAAAATCCTACATTAAGGAGCCAAGCACATGTAATGTGAGATGTGCTTGTTTTGTCCTGAAGTCTAACTCTTGCTCTGCAAGTGCTCAGCGTATTATTTCCAGTGGCAGCCACTGTTAAGGGTGGCATGACTTGTTTTGTCAGTCTCTGCTGCTTGATTCAGCAGTGTTGTGATCTAAAATTATATTGTCATGATTTATAAAACACAGTAATTCTTACTGCAACACTGATCCACACAGTCTTAGTGTATATCGGCCCTGGACTTAGCACTGAATATTACGGCATTAAATGGCAGTGTTTTCTTCCCCTTACAAGGGGCGATGGTGCAGCTGCAAATCACTCACCTAAATGCAGATTACAAGGTTCTGCTGTGATTTAATAAATACAGACGTAGTTTTCATTGTTATCCCTGAGGACTTGAAAAAGATCAGTTATTGATCCTGTTTGTAAATTCTCAAGTGAATAGTGCAATTAGGCTTCAAGTGATATTTAAAAAATTAAATCAATATTTTAGTAGCACCTCTTCAGCATTCTTGCCTTGTGTTAGGCAGAAAATAGTAAGCCTGGCTATAATAAATGCACATGTATGCACATATACATGAGGCAATATTTATATTAAATAAGTTGTGATTTCTCTTGGGAGAGCATTCAGCACAAGCTCCCTGTTGTACAGCACTGTTCTCTCACTTCACCTGTAGTTGAATGTGTTCTGTGAATCCACTGTGTATATTTTATTACTGTATTACTATTTTGCTTTATGTAATTTAGTAACCCTAAAACCTGCCTCTGGATCACATTATCTTTCATTTTAGTCAGATTGTGAGGATTCTAGAAATGGGAAGTCTTTATGCACAGCTGCTAAGAGATATCAGCTGGATCATGTCTCATTAGATAGCACACTCTATGGGCAATTAACTTTTTTTTTTGGCAATGGATCATTCTTTTTCCTCAACTGTTCTAATTCTTCCACAATACCTTTATGATCATCAGAAAAATAAAACAAAATTCCTGTCAGTGAAGCTGAATGTCACCTCGCTCATTCATAAGAAGAATTGAAGCTGAGTTAATGTGGTGATACCAAAACCCTAATTTTTTTATTTAGGTATCTTGTTCAAAAACAATTAAAATTCCTTCATGGGCTTGGTCATACAGAACATGGTTCTCTTTGCTATCATCTTCTTCTCCAAACTTCCAGCTCTAGTCACTGTACTAATCCCTCCTCTACATACTCACCTTCTGTTATTCTCATTGAGTCTTTCTGACATTTCATCTAAGAGAATTTTCTCACCTGACCTGTTCTTAGTTTGTTTTTTTTTTAAATAAAAGAAGCTCCAGCCACTATGATCACAAAATATCAAAAGAATTTCAAAATGAAGAGTCCTTTACTGTTCTTCCCAGTGCTGTGCTTATGACCTTGCTTTTAAGTTCGACCTTTTCTAATTTTTGTCTGAAGAAATAGCCTCTTCTCCTAGAGCAGGAGTTAACCATGTCTGTAGCATTGTAATTGCACCATGCTGTTTCTATGCAGCTTAAAAAATTCAGGTCACTGGCCATTTTCTTACCTCTGCAGAGCAGAATTAATTCTACAGTGTCAGCTGGACATTAATGACTTAAATTGCCTTTAATGAAATGAAAGATATGTTGCATGACCTTCTTGGCTGGGGTGAATAGCAGAAAAAAGAAGGCAAATCTCTGATATACGTTGCTTAATTTGTTTCTACAGGTTCCCTTGGGCTAAATTACTGCAGTGGTGCAGTCAGCTTTCTTCACCAGGCCTGCCATCACTAGCAGTGCTGAAAAACTTCTCATTATAAGTATCTTTACAGGGCAAAGGTGGTGTTAAGCAAGTGTTCATGTAATGTACCATGGGTCTGGCAATTGCAATAAACTGATGCTGCACAAAGTGTTCAGCTCATTCCAAATCCTTTCACCAAGACTGACTTCAAACATCAAAATGGGAAATTGTATAGCCAAAATCACGATCTTGGAGTATCCCTTTCACAGTCAGCAGAAGGCTTACATGCACCTCTGGTTGTCTGTGAAGCAGCTTGTGGTACCTCAGCGGAGCGGGATACGATGGCCATCCGGAGCAACCTGTGGAGGAGAAACCACAACCAGGGCAGCCTAGAATGCTGCCAAGCCTCTGTGCAAACAGGGTGGGTGAGCGGATGTAAGGAAGCATGGATGGATGGATGGATGGATGGATGGAGGGATGGATGGATGGATGGAGAGAATGGGACCAGCAGGTCATTGTTGCACTGTAAACTGGACAAGCAAAGATGAGTGACACAAGCTGGGGTGGTTATGTACTGGGAACATATACAAAGGCTGGAAGCCAGGGCTGTCCATGCCCAAGCACTGGGAATGGGAGGATTTAGTGGAGAAAGTGTGGGTGGAAAAGCAAGCCTCAAAATGCCTGCAGTTAGTAATGCTGACGCACAAGGGGCCCAAGTGTGGTGCGTTAGTCGTGAGACCACCTTCCTGTGCAGTTAAACGCCGGAGGGCAGTGTGGGCTTGCATCTTCACCAGCTTCCTCCATCAGCAGCCTCCTTGCATCCTGCATCCTTGTGGCTCACAAGTACAGAACAAAACCCCTTCTGGTATGTTCCCCGCTTCTGTACAGCGCTGTCGTCTTTCCCCGGTGTGAGTTCGTGCAGGCGGCAGGGAGCAGAGAGGGGAGTCCAGGCTGCGCTCGGCTGTGCTGCAATGTGCGGTGAGAAGCAGAGCTGGTTGTCAGTGATGTCTTTATCCAAGAAAATTAATAACTCGAAGACCATGTAGTGGTTTTAGAGGTCAAAAAATCTTTTTTAAAATAGGTGAATAAAGCCCTGAGTCTAAAAATAGAAGGGGGAAAGGGCAAGAAAAGTAAGTGACTTGGCATAATCCATAGAAAAGAAGGCATGGGATTGGGTGTTGTAATTTATAATTCCAAAACTTCTGTTTCGTTGTCTGGACTATGCTTCTCTCTGCTGCCCTATCTTGAGTTTCATTAATTTAATCACTTCAGTGGGAATAGGAGCAAGACCTTAGGCTGGGATTTTCAAGGACAGTTGAAGGAGTCAGAGGCTCACTGCCGGTTTCCAGCACAATTTTCTTGTTTTTAAAACCTATTGGAAAGCCAAGATCTCAGTTACTTGTAAATGGTGGCTTTGGGAATTTGAAGTTCTTTTATTTGCCTCCTGCTTGCAAAGCAGGGTGTCAGAAGAATTATGTTGACCCTGGTAGAGCTGTCAGTTGATTGTTGTATTTGTTGGCCATCACACGTAGCCATCAGGTTCCTTGACAAGTAAGTACATACATATGCTTTCTGCAGTACATTTTTAAGACAATTTAAAAAAATTTAAAACTCAGAGTTGTGTGACAGATAGACTTACAAGAACAAAAATCACAGTATGGCTTACTATTAAAACTACTATTTAAACTATTAAATAAATTATAGCTAAATGAGCTAAATATATGACTTACTGGATCCACCTCTTGAACGCCTCAAAATGTTTTAATACAGGTAAGGCTGAAGATCAGAAACTCAAAAATTACACACTGAGGACAACTGACACCTTGGGCATGGGAAGGGACGGCCTGTGACTGCGTGGACATCCACAGCAGGGAGGAAGGAAGGAGTCACTTTTCCCTCTTCATCAGGCTCCCTGTGTGAGTTTCCACCCACAGATGCTACAGAGGACTTAGCAGTGTGGGTAGATCATGGAGGCATAATGGAGATCCCCCTTTATTTTCCTGGATATGCAAGGATTTGTAGAGCAGCTCCGGAGATTAAGGCTGCCAGATGCGACCGAGCTGGAATTTGCGTCAGCCTGAGGGTCTCACCACGCATGCTGAAGGAGCTCAGTGAGGTGGGTGAGAAGGAGGGTGCCTGGCAGAATGACTGCTTGAGCCATATAACATAGGATATCATTTTTCTCCCATCTTCATGCAGGTGTTCAAGGGGTCATGCACACAGTTATCCTTGGATACAGAGGCATGCACTTCAATGTGCACAGCCAGCTCTGCTCTGTATGCAGGTTACATGCAGGTAAATAGACATGCGGCAAGTTTGGCATGCAGCTTTTCTTCAGACACAAAATTGTCAGTGTAAGGCATGAGAATTAAAGACCATCAGCTGTAAACCTAGACACGAGCATGCAAAGGAGTTTCAGTTTCATCAGAGTCCCCTGTGCTTTGTCTTACCATAAATGGATCATGAATAAAACATTCTGAGTCATGGAGAAGAGCACAGCTCCCATAATTGCAGGTGAGTGACGTAAAGATGGCATGGCAACACCAGCAACTCCATCCCACTGTAGGACACAGGGAGTGACAGAGAAGCAGTCATCTCAGCTCCATCAGCAGGGCCATTTCAGGAGCCTGTCTGCCTGCTGCGGAGGCATGCGTGCACCTAAAAAGTATCGTCAGACAAATCCACAACCACAGCTCCTGGGTCTGCTGCCAGGATGCTGGACTGGGAATTTAGGTCCATCCCAAGGCTTGGGTGGAGAGCTGAGATGTCTTTCTTACGCAACTCCTACACTGACTTTTGGATTTCATCAGTAAATTCTGTCCAGTACTGGACAGAATTGTCTCACCACAAAAAGGCATACATGTAAATGTTTATTCATGTTTGCAGAACTGTAACTAAAAAGGGGACAATCTGACTTTGAGACCAAATTCCTTTCAGGATTTGTGGAAAGCTGTGGTAACTTACAAGTCTTACTGTGCCCATGGCAAAGATGATACCATCCAGCAGGAACTGTGGTGTAAACTGCTGTCTCTAAAGCCTTTCTATAGGGGTAGGGACAGCAAAAGCAGAAGATAGAGGTGATGTTTAGTCCCAGGGAAAGGAAAGCAAAGCACCATTTCCAGATTTGCCCTTTTTCTGGGAATACTTTGTATAGGGTTTCCTGTGTGAAGAAGGACCTGCGTCTTGTTCCTCTGCTTCTGTTGTGGGTGACCTCTAAAACAAGCACAAAAATACGCATGTACACATCCGTCATTCCAGCTGCAGCTCTGATTAGAAAGATCTAACCATATACTTGTTCAAGTTACTTTCTAAATCCATCGTGATTGGTAGTGTGTCATGTTTCTTGGAAGCAGCCTGTTTCAGGTCACAGAGTGTAATTAAAGGCAATTAATGCAATTACAACTGTGCTGCTGATAATGCTCCAGATGCCATTATGGCACTGTTCTTCCTGCTGCTGGCCTTCACAGGCTGTGCCTTTGTGTTCTCCTAGTGTTGTCATTGTGGTTAAACCAGGGGGCTGGAAATGGGAGGAAAGTACAATTTATTCTTCCTAACTCCCCTCACTCTGAAAATTTCAAGAGTGCTAGGCAGACCTCAAACCCATTTGCCTGTTCTCTTTTCTTTTCACTTAGTGATGAAGAGTAAGAAAGAGACATGGGTGAAGACTGCCATGGAAAATGGTCATAGTTGAAATGTTATAAGCACTTATATATAAAAAATATATTTTACAGTAGTCTATTCTACAATTAAACGTGTACTAAATGTGTGATTTTCCACTAACGAGCGTTATAATCATGGAGCAATTATTCAAAGGGTCTATAACTTAGGCAGTAAAATCTGAGAGACTTGAATTAGCTGTGAACTTCAAACTTTTCATTTGGAATCCAGCCCTGTCTTTCCCTTTTGTCTCAGCTGCTGCCAAGTAATTTACAGTTCAAGAAAGGCTAATGGAGATATAAACAATGCATAGATGTCTGTCACACTTCCTTTATGGGGCTGTGGTATGAAAATAGCCACTGCTTCCAGATGAGGGCACATGCATAATTACAGAATTGCCTCAAGTCTTCTGCTTATCTGCGGAACAGGTACACCATAAATCATCTTTCGTCTTCAGTGGGGCTGGCTTAAGGAGCTGAAACCTACCTGAATTCACTCTCTGTCCTCTGGGTTTATTTTTGTAAAGTGAGCATTGGCCTACTGAAGTGATCGTTAGCCTCATTAAGCCTCTAAAGAAGGACTGAGTACTGTAAGCTCGGTTTTAAACGCTGTCGCAGATAGATAGTGGGATATCTTTGGATCAACTTGTGAGCCTGTCAGTCCTGGCATTCACATTAAAGTTCAACATTTCCCACTTGCACCAGCATGAAACAAAAACATCTCAGCTGAGCTGAATGGTGTGGAAACCGTTTTATAGCAATGCAGTTGTGATTGAGTTCATTAGCAGCAGGTCAGGGCTGCCTCATGTTCTCCTATGCCTTTCCTGCAACGCAGGTTCAGCAGTGCTGCAGCACAGGCAAACAGCACTGCCGCTGCCGCAGCCGCTGTCTCTGAGCACTGCCTCCCTCCAGGGCCAGCTCCTGCTGCTGCTGCTGCTGCTGGGATGGGGACTTGGGGTGTCCTAGGCAAGCCAAAAAACTTCAGCAGGGAGGACTGAGCCCATTCTCTCTGCTTTCAGCTGGGATAGAGTTAAATGTCTTCCTAGTAGCTGGTATATTGCCACATTTTGTGTTGAGTATGAGAAGAATGTTGATAACACCCTGATGTTTTCCTTGTTGCTCAGTCATGTTTAGACTCAGTCAAGGCCTTTTCAGCCTCTCCTGCCCAGCCAGCAAGAAGGCTGGAGGGGCACAGGAAAGTTGGGAGGAGGGGACACAGCCAGGACAGCTGACTCAAACTGGCCAGAGGGGTATTCCATACCATGGGACGTCATGCCCAGTATATAAGCTGGGGGAGTTGGCTGGGGGTGGATTGCTGCTCGGGAACTAACAGGGATGGTTGTACGAAAGGGGAGTCTGTGTCCTTGGAAAGATGCAGTAGGATTCATCCAGTGCTTCCTTTGGAGAAGGCTGACTGTCAGCAGATGCCGGTAGCTGATGGTCAGCTTCACTGTAAGCAGGTGTGTTAGTGCATACATGGATATTCCAGGACAAGAGTCCAATTGAGCAGAGGTAAGCTAGCCTGCACGTGCACGCTGCAGTTCACTGCCTGGTTTGCTGAAGCTGCGTTTGCTGGCTCTGGGACCTTGCACAGCAAGCAGTCCTGTCAGATACAGATGGGCTCTGAGATAACATGCCATTGGGGAAGGGGAGAGCCTTAATCCAACTGGAAATGGGCTACCAGGCAGGGTAGATGAATGCGGTTTAGTTTCCATACAATAACCAAAAAGCTTTTCCTAAGAGTGCTCAATGTGCCGTCATCCACTGCATCAGGTTTGTAGAGCCTTGCGTGTTGTGTCTTTTGACAGCTATGGCATGTGCATGTTTGCTTGGAGAATTTCCTTGCAGTCATGGCTCCAGCCACGGAGGAGAGCTCCTATGAGCAGTGACTATAGATTAGTCTCCAGTCAAAAAAACTCTGTTTTGTGGGAATTGGTGTGATGTATGCCAGGGCTGCTTTCCAGATGGATGGCAGTGTCATGACACATGGCACAACATCCTGGTTGCTGGGGAAAATGAAGGCTGGGAAGCGCTGCAGTTTGGGTGGCTCCTGAGTCACTGAATAATCAAGGCTAATCTCATCTTCTAGGTTTAGAAGCAGAAGATAACATGTGAAATCTCACATTAACGATCAGTTTATTATACACTTCTTCTGTATCCACAAAGCCATTTAGGAGCCGAGGTTGTATTGGCTTGAGCCTTGCCTTCATTTCAATGCCCCGAGGCTCCTGAACATCCCCCTGGACCCAGGCTGATGTGGCACACAGCTAAAACCAGAACAACCAGAGATTTTCACAGCAGTCTGACACCATCCTTAATGTCACCCCACTCTGCACAGACATGACAGCAATGCTGATATTTTGTGTGCAACTCACACAGAAAGAGAGCTTAAGGAGGGCATATAGTTGTGCTTCTGGCAAGAGGAAGAGGAATTGAAGATGTACGGGGTGAGGCGTTAGCAACAATCTCTGGTCAGTCAGTTCTTCTGTGTAGACTGGGATTTGAGCTACAGCTCTGAATTTTCTTCTTCAGCCTCTGAGTCCCTGCCAAACACCGTCAGGAACACCTGATCCTGATTTGCCACAGAAAAAACAAGC
>JAVKLA010000074.1:67853363-67868160 GCA_034782735.1 Sagittarius serpentarius
CTGATGTTCCTTCCGTGGTTGCTGGGAGTGAGATGCCCCTAAAGGTGTACGTCTGCATCTAAGCTGTCCATCTTTGGCTGTCCTTTTAGTCAGTGAATGAGAGAAAGGGTCCTTTAGAGGGCAGGATTTCTGTCTTGTTAGGTAGACATCTGAAAGCAGGCTGGGTGAGTCATGCCCTAAAGGTGCCTGTCTTCCTCTGTTGACTGTGAAGGGAGCTGGGAGGTGAGTAGGCCAAATACAAATATTTACGCTATAGATATCTAAAACTGGATTAAATTAATCCTACCTCTTCTATTTTTAAAAATTAATATATATATTCAAAATATATAAATATATATATACAAGTCTAACATTTAATTTCCAGCACTGTGTTATTTGTCTTCCAGGTCAGCGCCATTTATATTGTCACTTTTCAGGAATAACTGGCTCCCTCCACAAAGGACCAAAGCTGTTGTAGGGCTCGGCACTGTGATAACTCAGTGTTTAGAGACTGCCTTCCAAAATGATGCTGAGCACCAAATGAGGTGCCTGTGCTTCCTTCTCATCCCGTGTTCTGTGAACCAGAAGCCATCAAACATTACTAACGTGTGGGTGGAAGAGACAAGCGTGTCTGTATGAGACACAGCCAGCCACCAGCGAACTGGGGACGGGATGATTTTAGAGCATTGTGCCCTGCTCATTACCCAGTGGGGTTTGGGGCCCAGTTGTTCCAGGACCTGCAATAACCAAACCCAGAGCAGAAGGGACTTGATTTTAACATGTTGCTTTTTAGATGACGCCTGGTTGTCTTTTTTGGTTTTTAATTATCCCTCCCTAGGGCCCCCTTACATCCTAAGTTGAGAGTCAAGGTGTCTTCAGCCTGACACAAGGCTGCTTAAAGGAAGACAAGAAATTACTGTAGAGATGTACGCTAAAACTCCCATTTAGTTTTTGGAGGGTGTTACTTCCATAAGTTGCAGTGTAGTAGAGCCTTTCACCCAGCCTTAAGTGTTGAAATCACTGACCTAGAGCACACTCAAGTGTCAGAGCCTGAGGGCACCAGCCACACTGATGGCCCAGACCAGCTTCCCACGGGCATTCCCCACCGTGCCCATGGCCTAGGATCCCCGTTTCATACCCCTGAGGCCATCAGGCCCTGCCCTGCCTGGCCATGGACCTCATTGATTGGGATCCCGGCCCATGGGCCAATGACCCGGCCTGGCCTTGGCCTGTCCCCATCCCCAGGGAGGTGCCCAGGGCTGGGGCTGCCCGTGTCCCTGGGTGTGGGGTGGGAGAGGCCTGGGCTGCCAGGTGCAGCCTGCTGCCCTGGAGGTCCCCAGGGAGCCCCCGGCCCCTGCAGCACCCTGCCAGGAAGGTAAAGAAGTGCTCATTTAGCTGGAAGTCATAAATCTGTCAGCAAGGGCAAACTTCTAATGGTATTTTCTTTATTGGGCATAAAACCTGGTTACCAGGGACTTTCTCTCTCTCTACTGCTCTCTGCTGCTGAGATCTTGCTAGAATAATAAAAACAGTCTTCCTCTTTTATTAGGTCTTTCTGCGAGCATAGTGTAAATATCGCAGCTGATTGGAGAGCCTTATTTTTCCCATGGTGATACCTTACTTTTCAGACAAATCAACTACAAAAGCTATCACACAAGAGTGATTGCGGGTAACTGGGCACCAGCTGGGAATTTCAAGGTCCTGATGAACAAGTAGGTCTTGTCAAATGCTGTCTCGGAGACATCAGGCCCTGGTCAATGTGACCCAAGTGTTAAAACCCACTCAGGGAGAAAATAAAGCGGATTATCTGCTGTTTCCTCAGCTCACTGGCTGTTTACTTTTATCTCAGGAAGGCATTCTGACACGGCACTGCAAAGCGGCCCATCCGTAGCTCCAGATTACCGGTCCAGAGAGAGAGCTGCAATTAACGGCAGAGCAGAAATTAGAAGATCTGTTCCTGTAAATCAGCTCGGCTAGACACAAGTGAAACTTATAGCAGAATAAACCATAACTGGTTGAAAACACTTGATTATATTTTTTCCTAATTTCCAAAATGAATGTTCACAAGACACATGCAGTCAGGGTGATGCAGGTTATAGTAAGCAGGTGGCACGGGTGCCATTGCCACAGTCTCTCTCCAGAACTGAGTCACTGGATATGCTGCCAGCCACTCTGACTCTGGGGGGTGCAAGACTGAGGAAGGCACTGATTGCATTGAAGCCCACTGATGCTCCCCCCAGGAGCTGCGGCCGTCACTGCCTGCCACCTCCTGCTGCCTTTCAGGGGAGCTCAAGGGATAACTGTAATTTCGGACAAGGCAGGTTGGATTCCAGCGCATCTGTATGACTACAGCTGAAGACTGTGGGTAAGAATAGGTGAGGAAGTTTGGTGTTTCCGTTCCCTGAGATTATTACCACATGAGCTAAAAATAACCAGAAGTCCTGAAACTGCTGTTCTAAAATAACCCACTGAAAGTGAACCATACTTACAGCCAGGCTGACATGATTTCGGACCTGAACATGTGCCAGGTAGTGTTAGATTGCATTACAGAAAACTGGTGGTCTTAGTTCACCAGGGCCATGCACCAGGAAAAATATCTGTGCAAAAAAATGTATCAAAGGACTGCAGCAGGAGCAGGGACAAAGAACACAACACACACCAGTCAGGCTGCCGGATTCAACAAGCGTGCTTTAGATTTCAGGAGGCAGAAGTGAACCGGCCTTGTATCTAGTTTGGGGACTAAAGATTTTTTCTGCTTCATTTTAAGTTTTTCTCTTTTGATAGTGACAGCTCTGTGTCCTTTTCAAAGATGCAGAATAGAAGAGAAGGAAGCCACCTTGCCAGTATTTGGCTGAAAATGTCTAGAAGACCAGTAACTCCTCTTTCTGTGTCCTGGTCCCTGTAATGGTGACATTGATATGAACCGGGCTATTGAAAAGGTGAAGTCTTCAGTGAGGACTGGAAGGAAACAGCCCTGCAGGTATGACACCTGCTACCACTGGGAAATGCACTAGGTATAACTTTCAAATGCCTTGATTTAGGTCTCATACTTTCAAAGCTAAACTTGATGGTCAGTTCTTGGAATCACAAAAGTTCTGTGACTGCTGGTTATAAAGCTTTGTACTGCATGTAATGACTTGCTGTTTTCATTTGCAGAGGTTTGAAAGGTAAGAGATGAGTCTGGCAAGTAAGTACTTCTCTTATGAAACCATTTTGGGAGCTACTGTTATTAACAGCAGTCATCCAAGACCTGAAAATGATCTAGCAAATAAATAACACTTCAGAGTTGGACTTTAGCAATGGGCTAGTTTTCTGGAATTATTTCAGAACTGTTACTTTATAAAACAGTTGCACTTAAGATTTCGTTGCTCGTGCAAGTTCAGGCTGTTTTGCGAGTGGAGCATTTTTAGTTCTGTGTCCCCAGAAGCAGTAGAGTGGGGTCACCGTTAACACTGCAGCCATTTATGTCCTCAGCTGAGCAGCCCGGTTGTGTCTGTGTTGCTTAAACAAAAGAGGAACAGGTCATGGGCTTCAGGAAAGGGCACACGATTATCCTCCCTCTTCTATTACTTAACATGGTTTTGATCTGTGCTAGCTAGTCCTCCCCCAAAGAACATTTGGGCCCAATTCAACCACTCACATAGGCCAAGGACTGTTTCCAGCAAGACAATTGTTTTTTGTGGCAGTGGGTTAGCTGGCTGGATGTGAACTGACTTATACCCCTTTGCCTCTGGGACTGTAAAATGAGGTCCAGTTTTATTTACTGTTATAAGCACTGGTTATTTTCTCTTTCCCAGGAATTCCTAGACTTGATTTACTTTATTCACATGCCCGTATCTGTTTTGAAACTCTCTAGCGTGCACTAGGGACAGACAACAGCCCACAGGGTCACTGTTCAGGGCCAGAGAAATGTTCCAGTTTTTGAAGTATAAATGAAATTTGATAGTAGTGTTTCAGTCATCTGGATCTCTAAATGGGGCTGGGAAATTTTAAGAAACTAAGATCTTTTTTCTGTACTGGCTGAAACCTCAAGCAATACTCTGTATGTTCTTTCAAGCTCTCCCAAGTTAAACCTGCATAGTACAATACCTTATGGTATCAGACGATTTATGATAATCATCTCATATTCTTGATTTAGTTCACTAGGGAATAATTTCTTAATAAGTACATGTGAAATCCCAAGTTATTTTGTTAGCATCTGTGAATACATGGTTGTTTTGTTTGTGAAATTCCTCTGAGAGTTACTGTGTCAACATTTGTTGTGCAACAAATTTATTTACTGTGTAACAGGGTGAGGACAGCAGTGGGTTTTCCTGTAAATGTGAAATTTTTCTTGGCTGACACAACGTGCAGAGCCTTGCCAAGAAAAAGCTGGGTAGCAGCTGCATTTGTTACTGGCTTGATGGGTGCACTTGCATGTGTGTGCAGGTATGTGTCTGCACACATGTAGAAAAACACACATTTGCTGGAGGGACTGAAAATGCTTTAGCACTGGCCAACACCACCACAGGCTCCCATCACTGATGCAGCTATGGATGTTGCAGTCCCCGTTGTATGTGTAAGCATGCCCGGCAGACAGACTTCACCAAAGACTTAATCATTCTTGCCCCTGTAGGTGCAATCTCAGTGTCAGGACTTTTTTAGCCTTATGATATATGTCCTCTCTTTCTAAAATCAACAAGACTTGTAAATACTGAGAAACATCTTGAGTGCAGCAGCAAAGCAGCATGAGCAGTCAGTCCTTGCTGGATGCAGTTGTGGCTGGCACTGCTGGCTTGGGCTCTGTATTTCTGCCACCTCTTCTCAGCCTAAAAGCTGGCTGAAGTCTCAAAGCACTGCCCTGTGCTCAAGTTAATCCATCGTGATCTCCCCAGGGCATAGTAGCCCAGCTACTGCATTACCCTAGTGCGGCTACACGGTCCCCAGATCGGGCTATCTTGTGTCTAGACAGCTTAAAGAGCAGGAAGAGTAGATATGTATAGCCTAAGGCCATCTTAGGAATTTATGGGGATTTGACTTTCTTGGACAGGCATTTTATTGGTGAGCTTCCATAAAATATGGTAGAGGAAACAATGTAGAGAGAGAAAAAAAAAATAAACCTCCAACAATTCTGTAGATAATGCCCCCAGATTTTCCCACTGAGAGTCACAATACCTCTTCCTCTTGCTTCAGCCAGTGTTTCAAGGATTAGACGCAGTCTGATTGCATCTCGGTGGGAGCTTCACGCAGAAAGACAATATACAGT
This sequence comes from Sagittarius serpentarius, assembly GCA_034782735.1. NCBI lineage: Eukaryota > Metazoa > Chordata > Aves > Accipitriformes > Sagittariidae > Sagittarius > Sagittarius serpentarius. The sequence goes on from JAVKLA010000074.1 coordinate 67,858,588, forward strand.
ATTTGTGTGCTGGGAGCAATGGCATATACTGAAACAAAGATGACAATCCTGTTTTCAGGGAGATACCAGCATGTACATGTCCTGGGAGATGATCCAAATAAATTCATTCTTACTCGGGAAATGCCAGGCTTGATGTCTTTCTATCTGGAGAGTATTTGCAGCAGCCTTTGCTGCTACATGTGCGTGGACTAATTGCACAAGTAGAATGCTATAACCTGCTTTATGCATGTGACTACTTATATAGCTCTCCTCACCATAAGATTGGATCACTTGAGTAACAGTTCTCTAAAAATACAAGAACATTGCTTCTGTTTGTTGGTTGCCTTTAGATCAATAAGGCCTGTAGTACCAGCAAGTTCAGTTATCATTGTACATTGTGTAATTATTCAGGAAGCGAATAATGCAATCACTGTAGAAGTCTCAGTGTAATTGCTGTCAACAGTAAAATACAAAACCATGACTTTGCTTTACCAGAAGCTAGTGATCTAGTCTGGTTAAACTATCACTCTGCTCAAAAGCACTATTTGCAGCTGTTTGTCACTGCTTCCCTCTTGCTAAATTTTATTTTGTATATTCACATTTAATACAGTTCTTAGAGGCTTGAATATAATAAAAATCCATTTAGAGAAGTGCTAAAGTGAGCTGATAGTTTTCTCTTGCCTGCTGTGGGCCAGGACTCTGCCCACTGGCTCCTGACCACAAGAAATGAAAACAGCTGCCTGAGGAACACATGCAGGACCTGGAGGCTGAGCCCCAAGCAGTTAACGTCTCCTGAGTTTGGCCAGAAGATCTGGGGTGCCAGCACCATCCTTCTGCTGGTCAGAGACAACTTCTCTGTGTTTTGCAGTATAGAGAGAAAGAAATCAATAGCAGTTTATATTCCTGTGCCTCCTGTCATATACGGTAATGGATCTGCTGTTACAGTGGCGGCTTATCACAGTGAGCAATGCGGCAGAGCCACAGTGTGGTGGAAATGGAGCTGATCTGCAATAACGTTATGAATACGGTGATGCAATGGATTTAGGTTGTGACAAGACCAGGGCAGGAAGTTATTGATTAAGCTTCTGTTGGGGCTGGAGAGAGAATGAACAAAGGAACAATGCAACAGCTCCCAGGTTGAAAGCAACTGGCAAAATCATCAGGTATAATGATCTGTCCTCAAGGAAATTGCAAGCGTGTTTCATCAGGTTATGAACTGGCAAGCGAGCGAACACAGCAAGTTAAGCCCAACGAGAAGAGGGATGGAATACTGGAAGTGCACTTGACCAAAGCTGTCTAAAGAAGTCATTAACAGAACAGGAGAGAAAAGGGACTTCTGAGTGGCAGGGAGTAATATACCTTGTAAATGTTATTGACACCGGCTTTTTAATGTTTTCAAGTTATGCTTTTCTTCAAAATATTTTTGTTTTAGTTAGTGATGTTTTGCTTTAGGCAGGGCATTAAACTGCTGGTCTGTTGTCACCTGGGAGGTTCCCACCCAGGGCTGCAGATCAGGTTGTGCTTCGGGAACCACAGGCTCCTGCTCCATTGTCTCTCACCCTCAGAGATGGAGGATACCTGTGGGTGCCAGGAGGTGAGCTCAGGGACCATGAGAAGCACACTGGGATACACAGTCTCTGGTGAAAAAAAGATTTGCAATTAGTGCTACCATTATTAGTTTAACAACAGCAGGTTGGTGGACATTACTTGCTCTCTTTCAGTTAGTCTCTAGATGTACATTGGTCCCAAATCTTTTCCACGCAGGTAGGCTCCCATCTGGGAGGAAGTTGGGAATCTCCTCCCATGTCACTGTATAGGAAGACAAAGTGTCTGTCACTCTTCAGGTGTTAATTTGCTGCTCCCAGATTAGAAAAAGGTACCTCAGAAGAGCTTTATTCTTTCCTAAGTGTCTGCTAGCTACTTGTCTGTTCTGCTTGGAAATATTCCATGTTTTATGCTTAACCTGGGGCCACTACCGCTCTGTGCCAGTCTCGCTGTATCCTTCCCACCTTTGCTTCTGGGGCATCTCTTTCTTTCTTTTCCAGCTTGCCGTTTTTCAGAAAGGGGTCTTGTCATAGGCCCATTTGAGCAGAAGTCTATCTACCTGTATTGTCCCTTCCATAGTATTTGAACCTGTTGTCTAACTTTTAACAAGATATAACTGAAGGTTAGATGTCCCAAAGGTATTGATTCTTTAGTATCTTTCCTGAAAATAAGCAGCTGGTTAGAGGAAGATCTTTCCTGTGTCTTCCCCAAGGGAAAGGACGCAGTGCAGACTTGTTCTTACTAAACAGAGAATCTATACAAAAAACCAAATTCCTAAGAGAAGTCTTGGTAGTGCTGCTATCAGGGAACCACTTTTTTGCAAGGAAACAACCAAAGCTGAATTTCACTCCACATGCTGGTAGTTTACCAAACCATGTTAACTAGAAGGAATTTTTTCAGCATTACTGTTTCATAAAGGTCCCACTCTGTCCTTGTACCTGCTGCTCTGTATCAGGCAAGCCTTTTTACTGAGCAGTTTGTGGTAGTATCTTCCAAGACATTGACCTCAGATGATCCCATGAGTCTGGCTCATCAGTATGGATAACAAGTTTACTTTACCTCAATCTGAGTTAAATTTAATCTGCTACAGCATGTCTTGGTTTCCCAGTTGGTTTCTGCCTCTCAGCAGCTTCTCACAGGGTAATTATTTTTTTTTTCATTGAATGTCATTTGCAAAAATTTACTAGCTTGCTCTGAGTTTTCTCCTTCATTCTTTCTCCTTTTCTTTTCCCACAATATATGAATCTATTGGTCCCTCTACACATCCCTGGGAGGATCATCTCATTGATAATAGGGGCAGATATTTACAATACTGCATGAACATTAACATTAAGATGCTCCCTCTTGGAAGAGGTATGCATTGCAGGTCCCGTGGGATCTGCCACCGTAGACTGGAAAATGTGCAAGCACAGCAGAGTGATCAGCTCAGTAGCTTAAAAGAGCCCAGTTCCCATAAAAGCCTGTTGTCTTCCACAGAAGTGTTCTGCAGCTCTCCACTTCTGCTCTTCACAGTTCAGCTGCCCAAAGTTCAGGTCATCTAATATCAAATTCCTCCAGAGTATCTTGACACAGGGTGATGGGGCAAGTGCTCACCCAAAAGATGCATGTGGTCATTTAGTTCAGGTAAAACAAAGGAGTTTACCACTCTCTGCCAGGTAGTTTTGCTAAGCTGATTGACTCCATGGAACCATGGTCCCCTCTTTGTTCTTCTCATCTGATGCCAATTCATCTGACTTTGTTTTCTCACCAAGAAAAATGTCCTGCAGTTCCTTGTTCGTTTAACAACAGTATGGTAAAGAGGTGTACCACAGTGACTGGGGACGCTTCTGCACTGAAAAGGCCAAACTGTGGCCAGCAGACATGCACGCCACAGGGAGGAGTTAACGACTGGACAGATTGTTGTCCCAGCCACAGTCCACATGAATCTGGTTTTCCTTCATCAGATAGTCATATTGCTTTCAAAAAAACTTCTGCCTACTCACCTTACCTCTTCCTCCCTCCCAAGCAGCATTAGAGAGTCAGCTGGTTGTTTAAAAAAAAAAAAAAAAGCTTCGTAAGCATCATGTCTGTTCTAAAATGGTGCAAGATGTCCTCAGATTTTCAGGAGGGATGATGGAACTGAAGTGTTTTCTGACATAGGCAAATACAAGACTGAAAACAGTATGTGGCAGAAGTCAGGCAGGGAAAGGACTGTGGTGTCAGGGCAAGAAGGGGAGCAGACCCTTGCTGGACACCTGCAGGCAGGCAGCTAGGAGGGAAAGGGTCTATGAGGTGTCTACAGGGAAGGAGCTGGCGGGGCTGAGAAGCAGGAGGAGAAAAGATGGAGTGGGTAATTAGAAAGAAGAAGGAGAGAAAAAGGATGCCTGAGAAGATTTAGATGGGTCAGATAAACAGTGAGATGTCAGCAACTAGATGAAGCATTTGAAATGCAGCCTTCATTAATATTTCTTCTGTCTTAGACTAATTTATTTTATGGACATGGAGATCTGTTACTCTTGATGTATTGTGATGATTATCAGGCAACCTTATTGGTTTTTTGAACAGTTTCTTAAGCAGGAATTCTCAACATTTCTTGAGGCCCTCTGCTGGTTTTCTACATTTCGCTGTGTTTAAAGACATGAATCACCAAGTGACTATTATTTCTGTGCTATCTATCAGGAAATTTCCAGGTGATTTTCTCTTGCCTCCAGCAGCTATGGAAGCTTTTGCTACCCAGTGGGCTCATAGTCCAATCACATGTTGTGCCACTTGCCCCAAGAAAAAGGCTAGAAATTGTGGACAAGAGTTGGGAGCAACAAAGGGGCAAACATCCAGCTGCTTTCCAAACATGCTACTCCTAAGCAAATAATATAGAGCAAGTAACTGATTAAAGTCATTTGGCTTTTGTTCTACTTGTTTTCATCTATAAGCTATTCATAAAAATTTATGATTTGCTCAAAAAACCAAAAAAGTGCCATTAAGTTCCAGGCAGCATAAAGTTCAGGAGGTCCTTCCAGTTAGCGTGGTGGCAACCTTCCCTTCCAACATAGCTACCCCCAGGAGAGGGAGTCTGCAAGGGAAAGAAGCCGATCCCTTTCTGGCTTGATCCTCATTGCCAGCACGATCGAAGGCAAAGATTTTCCAGCTGAGGGCAGGGTTTGTGTGAGGAAGCTAGAGGTACGAACATGATAACCAAGAGAGATGTTTTATCTGGTAGGTCAGAGGTAAAATCTGTCACTTAAAAGGCCTCCTGCTGATAGTACTGCACTCGCTTGTTCAACCACTTGCTATCCAGCGCTTTGTCCTTGTTTGCATCTGAGAACAGTCAGAAGGGATCGGACTGCCAGGATGGGTACCTGAAAGTACTTGCAAGGTACACCGCGTGTGTGCAAAGGTGTCACTGTCTGACTACACCAGACGTCATGCTTAGCTGTGTAAGGGAAGACTTTAAGAGACTTCTTTTATTCAGGAACAGTCTTTTATTCAGGATTGTCCAAAGGTATCTCCAGGGGGACTGCATGCAGAGTGTCTCCATTTCTGTGAAGATACACTTTTCCTGATAGCTGCCTTTGAGAAAGTTTTGCTGTTGTGGAAGGCCTCTATGTGCAACGGTCTGTAAGCAAACTGGTTTTGGCACAAACATAAATGCATGCAACAGGCAACAGAGTTACTTGCACTTACAAATGTAGCTCATGATAATAGTTATAACAATGTAAAATGGCAATTTTTCATTAAGTGGTTCTGTGTATGAGAAGCTGCAAGCATAGAAGTCTTCTCATTACTTTAAGATGGCTTTACCATCAATGCACATTATTTTGACCTTCAAGAGCTTCAGGCTCAACGAAAAGTTCAGTGCTGTGCATACTGTTTGCTCAACTGAATAAGGCACAGTAGGAAGAAGCTACTTTATTAAAAGAGAAGAATCATACCTCTTATTCTGCAAAGCTTATTCTTCTGGGTTTTTTTCAGTCTAAATCTACTCAGTGCATGCATATGTTTGTGTGGCTTTAAAAAATGTACGTACAATGTCAGACACTGTAATCCATCATAAATGCTACATCAGCAATATTTTAAAATTCTGATGGGTATGCAAAGTAGACTTGCTGGTGCTAAGTCCAGGGCCTAAGCAAGATCCCTTCCATGAGTGGTAGAAGCAAGTGCAGCTCTGCCTAACGAAGAGCCTCAGGCCCTGATTCAGAGCCAGCCAGAGCCGATGCACAGTCTCATCAGCTGTGCTGGACTTCACAGCAGAGCTTACATTTGGCAGGGCAAGGTTTGAAGTATGTCCTGCCCAACAGCTGACACATTTTGACATATCCCATGGCAATAAGCAAAATGAACCATAACATGTCTTATTTGCTCTGTACATCGCAGGGCCTTATGCTGACAAGGGTGACAGCCTCCCCCTGGCATTTGAGCTGCCCGGCCTCACACTCGGTCATGGTCCAACGGGCAGGAGAGCCGCCCACTTCAGCACAGATCTGGATGCCTCCCTCCTCGCACGGCCGGTCTTCATCACAAACACAGCTGTTGGATTGTGCTAAGCAAAAGCACAGAGGAAAAACACTCAGGATGACATTCAGTGCAACAAAACCCAGACTAAAATGTTTCCAGCAAAACTGTAGGATTGACAGCAATTTTCTGGAGGGTGCCAAGAAAGACATGGACCTGTTGGAGCAGGTCCAGAGGAGGGCCACAGAAATGATCAGAAGGATGGAACACCTCTCCTATGAGAAGAGGCTGAGAGAGTTGGGGTTGTTTAGCTTGGAAAAGAGAAGGCTCCGGGGAGACCTTATTGTGGCATTCAATACTTAAAGGAGGCTTATAAGAAAGATGGGGACAGACTTTTTAGTAGGGCCTGTAGCGATAAGACAAAGGGTAATGGTTTTAAACTAGAGGAGGGTAGATTCAGACTAGGTAGAAGGAAGACATTTTTTATGAGGAGGGTGGTGAAACACTGGAGCACATTGCCCGGAGAAGTAGTAGATGCCCCATCTCTGGAAATATTCAAGGTCAGGTTGGAGGGGGCTTTGAGCAACCTGACCTAGTTGAAGATGTCCCTGCTCATTGGACTAGATGACCTTTACAGGTCCCTTTCAACTCAAACCATTCCATGATTCTGTGATTCTTTTCCTAACCAGAAGTAACATGAGTTGATAATCAGGTTCATTGGAAAAAACATAAATGGAAGTGACTCGTGCACTGCTGGGGCTTCCTCTGCTCAGAGAGGCTAATCGTGCTTGTGGGAAAAGCTTGCTCAAGGTGCCTGAGATACTACTCTCAAAGACTTCTCTGATGTTACTGTTTGAACTATTTCATCTATCTACAGCTCCAGAGTCCATATAGCATGTAAGATGAGAAATCTGTCCTTGGACAGTAATAACCTGATCTTGCAGACCCTTACAACTAGTATCTTTATTTACATACAGGCAGTTTCACTAAGATCAGAGGATCAACTCTTAGACATAAAAGTGCGTAGTTTATCAGTGACAACAGCTAAATAATCAGATAAGAAGCAGGTCCCATCTGAGATTTATTTTTCGTAACTGTGTCTTTGATTTGGTGTTGTATGAGGGGTTTTTTTTGCCTATGTTTTTCTCTGCTGAAGCTCCAGACAGTTTCGATTATTGTTTTTTGTTATTATTTTTGTCTGATCAACCCTGTTAATCAAAACAGATGAACTCCAATCAAGTAATCTTTTTTCATTTTCAAAATATGACAATAACTGTGCCTCTGTCTGGGGCACTTCTAAAAACCTAATTTACTTTGTTATATTCCTATTTCTGGCAGCCCTCCATTAAATGCAAGGTAGTGTAGGATACTCAGGGAAATTAGATCAGGGAATTTGAAAACTTCCACTGCAGACAGATTGCAAAAGACTGGGACTATTTCCTCTGAGGGAAGAGACACTCACCTTTGATCATAATATGAGAAACTGGGGATAGGCAGTGAAGTATAAACAAAAGTAAGTGGCTTTCCTAGGAAGTACAGAATAAAACGTTCAATGCCTTGCTGCAAGGTACTGCTGAGGAGACTGCTCAGCAAATTTCAGGAAAGGATTAGCTATTCCTGTGGGCAGTAAGGATTCCCACAATTCTTGTGTTGAGGAATTTAAAATAGATGGATACAGTGAAAAAAGAGTAGGGCAACGGTTTCATCCAGAACTTTCAGAGGACCAACAGGGTAACTCACTTAACAGGGACTAGGAATAAGCTTTTCCTGTAGATAGTGCATTTTGTTATGATATCCTCTGGGGTTTTCTTTTCCATGGTTGGCGCTTCATGCCACGTTCGGACACCAAACACCGGGCTAATGATCCGAACCAGCTCAGCAGTGCCTGGTGCTTCTGGGAGGGTCTGGAGATACCATACCAGGACAGTCCTGCAGCTAATGCGTAACTGGGCATAAAGATATCATTTTCGTCATATAAACAATTCTGTTTACAATTGTGAAGAATCTCTTACCATCGCATTTTTCCCACGAACGGCACGATCCACATGATATTTCAGCTGCCTGACGTATTTTGCAGTTTTCTGCATTAGTAAGAGAATATTTTCTGCCCATACACTCCAAGGCATGCATCTTGCAAACAGTTAAAGGTGTGTTTCTCTTGGTTCTTTGATCTGTAGCACAGATGTCCAGGGAAGGACTGAAAACAAAAGCAGGGATCGCACTATTTAAATGTGTTTTATCTTGATACGTCTTAAAAAGACCTGAGGGAGCAGAAAACCTACGGGGTCTAATTCCAATTTCCCTGTTCATTGAAGTATATCCTGGGAGTGCAGCAAGTGAACTCGAGACATAGACATGTGAAATAATTCAGACTCCTTCCTTTTCCACAGGATGCTGCACCTCAGCAGGGCCAGGATCTGTCCCATCTGAAGGACAGGGATATTACTGGGTATTTGCCATTGACCTCAGTAGCAGTGAGAGCGAGACTTTAGTTTAAAAGTATGCAGATCTCAATTATTCTCTAATACATTACACATGCATGCACCTAAGTACATACGCAGAAAACATTTCATATACTTATAATGATATATACACACATGCACATATATTAAAATACTTTATAAGTATTTCTTAATTGTAAGACATTAGAATATACTTAAAGACATTTTCTCTGCTGTCCTTTAAAAGCCTCAGCTTTTACTAAATGAAATGTTATGATCCAACATCAGAGACCAAAGAAATTTCTGGAAATACACATACATGTTCACAGAAATTTTATGAAAAATCTGCTGTATTTATCCAGGGAACTTGCTTGTTTATTTCTTGACATTCATATATTGTTCTAACACCCACAAAAATTATCTTGTAAAAGTGGTAATAACAATTCTTGGACAACCTTAAACTGTGTTTGCTTTGAGGACAGTTCCAGGAAGTTGTCATCATTTGTGTTTGTCCTGGTTTCAGCTGGGATAGTGTTAATTGTCTTCCTAGTAGCTAGTAGAGTGCTGCGTTTTGGGTTTCATATGAGAAGAATGTTGGCAACACCCTGATGGTTTCAGTTGTTGCTCAGCAGTAGCTTAGTAGACCTAAGTCAAGGCCTTTTCAGCTTCTCACGCCCAGCCAGCAAGAAGGCTGGAGGGGCACAAGAAAGTTGGGAGGGGACACAGCTGGGACAGCTGACTCAAACTGGCCAAAGGGGTATTCCATACCATGGGACATCGTGCCCAGTATGTAAACTGGGGGAGTTGGCCTGGGGGGGATCGCTGGTCAGGAACTAACTGGGCATTGGTTGGCAAGCAATTGCGTTGTGCGTCACTTGTTTTGTATATTCCAATCCTTTTATTATTATTGTCATTTTATTATTGTTATTATAATTATTATTTTCTTCCTTTCTGTCCTATTAAACTGTTACTCATATCTATTAAACTCTTAGCTCAACCTTTTTTCTTTCCTGATTCTCTCCCCCATCCCACAGGGTTGGGGGAGGGGAAGTAAGTGAGTGAGCGAGCGGCTGCGTGGTGCTGAGTTGCTGGCTGGGGTTAAACCACAACAGTGTTTCATGCTGTAAGTGTAAGGAGGGCAGGAAAAAGCCCTTCCATTATTTCCAGATTTTAATCT
>JAVKLA010000074.1:67875182-67885898 GCA_034782735.1 Sagittarius serpentarius
ATTTGAGACAGCCACAGTGAATCAATGGATTGCAGAAATCAGTCACATATTTTATCTTCTCCTAAATTCCTTAACAAATTGAATGGTAAGATTAGCTGGTTTTCCTGTAGAAATGTATCAATCATGCTAGCACAGGGTATTAACTCATCACACGAGCCAAGCATATGCTATAGAAGGACAGAGTGACAATATCATCTGCTGCCTGCAGGTCCAGCCCTAGCTTGAAGAGAGTATCTCTGTTCTTATGACCCATGCTTCTGTTGAGGGTTCATACTAGAGAGTAACATCTTAGTAGAGATATGTTGTACATACGGGACCCTGGGAGACCATGTAGTGATACACAAAGAGATGTTATTTAAACAATGTGGACTACCATTTGTAGGCAGTCAGTCCTAGTTGGAGGTAGGAAAGGATGGTGTTGAACTGCAGGTCTGAAAATTCCCAAGTCTATATGGTCACACTCAAAGTTGACTCACGAATAAAATGTGCAGGGAAAAAAGAAACCCTAATGGTTACTGACCAGGTTAGAGGAAAAGAGTGAAGTGGGGAGATCATCCAAGATGTAAACTGATTGTTGGAGTTGTGTTCTTATGACAAGGCAGTTATTTGAGAACTTTGTGGTTGCCCAGTGCTGACCACTGGACCTTTTCCTCAGTTGGCTTTAAACACAGACTCATTCCCATGGTTCTTGGATATAGCCACAGGACTGAATTAAGCAACAAAGTTTGTTCCCACAGGAAGTAATGCCTGGACTGGGATTTAGTCTCCCTCACTTCCAGCCTTCCTTAAAACCAGACTTTACGGGCATGTTTCTATTTCAGTATTACAATATCTGGATTCAAAATAAAAGTCAATTTAGACCTGATTATGTCTAGGGAACTGGGAAATGCAGGTGTGTATTTTTCCCCTGCTGTTGTTGGAAAGCAGATGTTCAGAGATGTTTCACTGGAATTCAGGAACAGAGTTGTATTTCAAAACAAGAATCGGTTGTACATACCCTGGCAATATAGGTCTCCAACTTGCCACTGCAAATTACTGCCACACTTAGCAATGGGATCACCAACAAGAGAATATCCATGCCTGCAAGCATAAACAATGCTTTTCCCAACAGGGTATGAGTTCTGAGCATTCTGAAAGAAAAGGAACAGGATAATTTTGGATATAAAATCTAGGAACCACCAGCAGTGGTGCTACTGGGATGCAGTAGCAGAGGACAGTGAAAAGTATTAATACCGCTCCACAATGGACTGATGAGAGTGTCTAGAATACTGGGGGCAATTCTGGTTATCAGTAGTCAGTAAATGTGATTAAAATGGAGACGATGCTGCAGATAAGGTGGTAGAATAGAGAATATTTGGGCTATCTTAACTTAGCAAAGGGAGGGTTAGAATTGAAGGTACCCTATGACAGGGGTCTGGCAGTGGTACGTCAGAGATAGAACAGCACTCTCCTGCCCATGTATAAGCTGACTGCAAACATGGCTGTTATCATGCGTTAAAGGGGGAATATAAGCTCTTGAACAAACTTCTGGGGGCATCAATTCCAATTGCTAATTCTTAGGATGGCATGTTATCAGCTTGCTAAAGGTTAATGTGATATGGTCACTCAAAAGAGCTGAACTTGAAGACACGTCTTTTCTCATTTTATATTCTACTGTCTTCTAAGGAGAGATCTTATGAAAAATTGAGATTACTCCACAAATTGCAGGGTTTTACCTTTAGTTTGTGAACCAAAAATATCAATATAGGAGACAGCTGTTGATTACTCCCAAAAAAAATCACTGGTAAAAGAAGGAGCACAGAATTTTGGATCTTGCCTCAGGCTGCAGTTGTGCAGAAGCAACTAATGGATTTTGAACTAAGCCTTTTATCTATATATTGAGCAAAAAGATGCTAGACAGCCATGTAAGATGGAGAAGGCATAATCCATTCTTCCAAGGGAGGAGTCTAGTCTCCCTTGTTAAACAGGCCCAAGTTACAGTCAGCCAAGTACCTTGCTAGATCATAGTTTCACCAGGGAACAAGAAAGTGCAATGATTATTTACAGGTTGTATAGTGAAGATTCCTAAAATCTGTTTATAATTTTGCTCTGGACTTGCTGGATGACCTCAGATAGTTTCCTTTCTGTGCTGTTTTTTCTCTAGTTTCTTGTGCTTTAATACGTAATTCATGGCTCAGAAAATTTTTAATATGTGTATAGGTTAATGGACAAGTAGATTACATTTATCTGTAAGTACCATGGTCCAGAAAAGCAAGGATTTTGTTCTGGGTTTGGGGGTGGGGCTTTTTTGGCTTTCTTTTATTTCCAGTAAGACATCTTGGCTAATGTCACATAAACTTCAGCCAGGGAGAAATGCTGAGAGAGCTGCTATACAGTAGCTCTGATACTAAGCTTACCAAGATAAATACAAATTTGCTAGTGAGTATCTGTATTAACTGTAACAGAGACACTGCAGGTAGGGATAGGACAGATAATAGAGTAAGAGAAATAACTTACTTGAACAAATCCATTTTTCAGGAGAGGAGGTGGTGAACAGAATTCTGTAGGAGTTACGGATAAATCAAAACAGTGTGGTTCAATCAAGCTATGAAGCAAACGAAAGTACGATTTAGTCTGAATTTAGTCTTCCTTCCTTTCAAAATTCTACACTTCTCAGTGAAGCCCATTTTCAAGACTATTATGCGTTCCATTTACGTCACAATTATACTTAAATCAGGCACTCTGAGAGAGTACTAAATAGAATGGTGTCAAGTTTACTGGCTTTTACCCCATTTTCTACTCCTACCTTGGATCAGATTCACAGCTTCTGAATTTCATTTTGTTTCAACCTAAGTATGAAAGCTCAGTAAGTGATCTTCTCCCAGGATTCAATAGCTTATGCACCCTTCTGAAATATATTTTGAAATCCTCCTGTAGTCGTGCTCCAAATGTTTTTTTCTGCTTACCGAAAATGCTGCAACTCTTCATCTTCGCATGGTCTGCTTTCACGCTGCTCTCCTATGCAGGCCTTCCCACCGCCATGCGGGGAGGGGTTGTTGCATGTTCGACTCCTTGATTTCCGTCCCCCTGAACAAGGACTCCAGGAAGACCAGCAGCTCCAGTGTCCATCAACAACACCTATGCAACATTTGGGAATATTTCACATTAAACCACTCTGTAGGTGTTTCAAACGCACAGACTGTTGAAAGCTAGTGATGGTCCAAAGTATAATTCCATGGGGTCTGCATGTTATCAGAGTCTGAGAGAACATAAAAACAGCTATCAGCTACAACTAAATACAAAATAAAAAAATGTTTGAAGTTATTGATACTCATTCATTTAGTGTATATACTTATTTATAGAAGGTTACATTTTGAGTGGTTAGTATTGTCCACTGCATTTAACAATAATAAAAACAGTTCTTTGTTAAGTACTGTTTGGACATGTTAAGCAAAGGCTTAGGCTCACTCTCCATGCTGTATGTCTGCAGCAATATCTGACCCAAGCAGACACTGCACACCAGCCACTCATTCAGCTTGTGCAGTGGGACAGACAGACTCTGGAAGGAGGAAAACACATTTTGCCACTTTTAAACTCTTATGAATTTAAAGAGTGCTGACCTGGCTGATCTTGCACGAGAGTTCCCAGCTCACAAGCTGCTCCAAAAGTGTAAGGCTTGCAGTAACACACACACTGAGTTCCTTCCACAGCCGCCTCACCACCATTCTGGCAAGGCTGACATTTGCAGGGATCATTTTCAGACATATATTCTTCAATGGCTTGTTTTAGGTAATGCTTTTTGACTGAGGAGCAGGGCACTTCCTTTACCAGCTCATATAATGGTGTTAGCTACACACAGTAGAGAAACATTTATATTAAATAGTTATAATCAGGATAGAAGAGTTTATAAGCACTTTTTTCATGCAAAATAATTTGTGATGTATGCCCCTGCACATGGGAGTTGACAGATGCTCTAATTTGCTAGCTAGCTAAAATCTTATGTTAGTATTCAATATTAACCTTTTTCTGAAAAGTCAGCTCTGCTTAACAGCATATCTTAAAGCTAGTGGTAGATTAGTCATGTTTAAACATATTTGAGCTCTGACATTACAGTTGAGATAAAAGTGTGACACAGACCACCAATGTTCAGTAACCTGACTTCTCACCCAGCTACTCCCAGCCTAAAAATCTGGACATTTAAACAACCCATTATGGTATTTCATTGAGCAGTGATTGAAGATAACAATAAGTGAAAACATTTTGCATTTCTATTTTATGATATTCTGTGCTTTTACATTTAATTGAAAACTTGGGACAGAAATCTTTTGGGTCTATACCATTCTTCAGTATGAAGGCCGTTCCAAAAAGAGACTTAGACAAGTTAGCAGTGAGTATGGCCACGCACAGCTTTGAAGTGTCTGGCTTCCAGAATCTCCAGTTATGCTAAACTTCTGGATGCAGAGAGAAGGAGGAGGGATAAAAAGGATACACAGAAGTTGGCAAGCTGAGTGGAAGCCACACAGACTTGCCAATATGCATTTCAGGAAAGGGGCTATCACAAATCTGGGCTTTCTCCAGTGCTAGGGTGACCCTCTACTCCTAAGCAGAACTCCACTAAAGTCACTGAAGGCTGTTAAGATTGTAGATATTGATCTGCCAAAGGACTTACATTTGTGATGCTGCTGATCACGTTAGCTTCATGGAATTTCCTTCCTGTGAAATTTTCTTTTCTTTTTTATAAAGAAAACAAAATGACTGCAGACTACAGCCTGATTAATCACCCACAATAGCTTAATCATTTCTTCCCTTGAGGTGACCCCATCTGTTCATCTCTGCTTCAGGAAAATAGCCTTACCTTTTGTTTAATTACTCTGGGATAATCTGTCACTGATCTGGCCCAAAAGGAGTATCTCTGACTGTTCCCAGCAGGGTTATTCAGCTCTAGATAACTAAGGCCAGCAACAGCACCTGGGCTTCCTCCTTCTATGTAGGGGTCTCCTTGAATCTTATTACCACTGCTTCCTGTAGATTCAAGATGGGAAATACAGAAAATACCAGCATTGCTGTATTTACAAATGGAAATCGAAACAATACACACAAAAATTACCCTAGCAAGTAGTGAAAGGACTCATTGGTGCAGATGAACCACCTGCGCCTGGATCAATAGCTTCTACATTGATAATATGTAAGAAGTATCTGATTTTGCAGGTGTTTTGGCAGCCCTGATTTAGGGTGTCCAGAAAAGTAGTAGTTACTGGGAAAGCATCAGCAATGATTAATGGGTGTTGGAGAGGCTTTGAAACCAAACATTTGGTGTCTGGGTTCAGCATGTTAAGATAGAGTTCAACAAAGCTTTCAACACCTGCTCCTCATTTTGACAGGAGGAGATGAAAGATGGAGACATGGCAACTGTATGAGTCACTGTTCAACATTTACCTGAAGAAGTCTGTAGCAGTTCATCCAGTTTGGAGCACTTTATTTTCTTCTTTTTCACAATGAATGCATTCCAGCCTGATGTGGTGCACTCGTACATGTCTGTTATGCTCATACCTGCAGATAATCGATCCATTAACAGTACTGTACACAGAAAGTGTGTTGGATTAATTTCCAAGTTTCCCATTGACTACAGATGTCATGAAATGTTATGCCTAAATTAGAAGGCAACCTACTAGCACATCCTGTGGGAAGGTCCACACATTGCTAAAGCCTATGGATGGAGGCTGAGAGATGGGAGGTGTATCTGGAAAAAGTTTATTGTTTCTTTCACCTCTTTTCTCAGCAGTCCCTAATTCTACAGCACTGCTCCACATGGAGTGCCATCATATGTGTCACTGATGTTTGCTCTGTTTGTAATTTATTCTGCTTTACAGTTTTATTCAACCTTCATCTCAAAGTAACTTTCAAGCTTTAACATCATTTGAGATTTAGATTGGCACTGGAATTCAAGTTTAGCCTGGTGAGATCCTGAACCAATTATCAAATCTTTGCTACCCAGAGCACTGCAGGTCACAGATGTGGATCTAGAACTAAATGTTGTGGTTTGAGCACTTTTTCTAATCTTCTTTCTTTTGCCCGTGAAGAGAATGTGGTGACTGGTAGAAGCCTCTTACTTGATTTAAGGTATTAGCTCGTAGAACATGCAAATAAATTTTTATTGTTGTTTATTCACTTTGTTTCTTATAACAAATACTCTAGTACTCTACCTTCTGCTTTCATTTTGTCAGTATCCATATAAAAAATAACTTTGTAATGTCCTCCTAGAGATCCAGAGTGTAAGAAATGAGTCCCAAAATGTTCAATAAGTCTTCGGTAGACATTGTAGTCATAGATGACTGGAAGGTTGGCCAGTTCCTTCCAGAAGGGCTCCGCAAGAGTGAGAAAGTCTGGACGGTTGTTAATAAACTGAGCAACTTCCACACTGTTCTCAACAACCATCAGCTGCTTACTCTGGGGGAAGGAAAAGACATCAGTCATGCTTCATGTCACTGTCAAGGTAGTTCCTACTAGCCAGATGACATGCACTTTACATTGGCTACTAACCAACAGCTTTACAGAGCTGTTGGATATGTCTAAGCAACTCAGTGAATGCAAAAAGAATACCCTGAAGTTAGGAAATATCTTTTTGGACCTTTATTTGTAATTGCTGTAACATCTTTCTTTTCCTCCCGTGTACCTGAAAGCTAGCATAAGGACAAATAAGAAAGGAAAATACCACTCTTCAAAGCTAATGGTGGTTTCCAACACCAGAACCCTGGCAGTAGCAGGCTAACAAGCCTTGTCTGAAAGCAAATCAGAGGCACTAGAGAGGTCTTCTTTGCATCCTATTTTGCCTAGAGGAGCCTTTCTTTGTAAGTGGCTCTAGCTGTTTTGAGGATGCTGCTGAATCATAAAATCCTATATGCCTTTACAGTATTATTCACCTCAGACTCCCAAAGTTGCTTTTGAACTTTGTTATGCTAAGTCTCAAAATTTGCCATTGTTAGCATGGTAACATGAGCTTGGGGGCCATAAAATGCATAAATTTGTTACTTGCTTTCAGTTGCTATAAGATAGAGTTTATACTTCATAATTAAGGGTTACTCTCTAATTATTTATCTAATGCTCCTTTTTATATAAGTCAAAGGCATAAGCATTGTGACCCCCTGGCTGTTTAAGACACCAGATCTCTTTCTTAATGGAGTTGTACTAATGGAAAATGTATTATAAAATACATTAACTTTAATCACAGAATTATTTCAACATTTTTGCTCCAAGATACTGACAGAGGTAATAGGGAAAAAAAAGGGCAGTAAATCATTAGAAGAAAATGGAAAAAATTAATCAATTATGAGAAGAAGCCAATGTTTTTCTTCCTCAAATAAGGAGGAAACCAGCTAGTAAATAAATAAGTTACTAATAAAGAGGTAAAATGCAGAAAGTAAAAACAGCAACCTATCGCTCTTAATTGATAACCAAATAAGTGATCTCTTTGTCATGGTTTTATGGGATTTTTTTGTCATGCACTTTGTGCCAAAATATCTGGATAAAATAAATATTTGCTTCTCATAATAAAAGCACATGAAAAAAATGATGAAAATGTTTGTACAAAATGCTAAGCCACAGTGACAACTTATACATACCTTTTGACTGTGTTGCAGAATTTTATTCTGTGAATAACTGTGTCCACTGTTTGATTTTTCATACCTCTCTGTGTGTTTCATATAAGACCAGCTGCTGTTGAAAAACTCATAACTGAAATCATTCTGAATTTTAACCTAGAAGATGAAAGATAGAATTCTGTATAAAGAGCTTCATGAAGAGTGTTAAAAATGATAACTAACAGAGTAGAGCAAGTCCTTCCTGATGCAAAAAATCTGATGTGTTTTTCAGGCTGAATCCTTCTCAGATTTCATGAAAAGTACTGAACACTATTGGAAAAGCAGTCCATATAGTTTTCTTTATATATATTTGTATATTAAGTATCTACATTATGAAGTAAAGTACATTGCAGATTTCTTGCCATGCTTTTGATAGACGTGAGACAAACCATATCTCTGAGACAGTGACTTCAAACAAAGCATACCTCTGGAAGATCTCCCCAAAGCACCCCAGAGCCTTGTGCACATAACATTTCTTAGGGTGATTCAGGCCACTGCTTATGCTAAAGAGATGGCTTTACATTCAGTCTAACTGTGAGAGAATTAGAAATCACATCCAAGGAATTACAGACTGTTTTCCTTTCATTTTAGCAAGTTTACACCAGTTTGTATTTCAAAATAATAAGTGACTGCAGAGAGGGAACATGTGTCATTCAGCTGCGTTTAAGAAAGTTTACTTGCCAAGAGACCCTACAAGCTTTGCATCATTCTCCCATTTTTAACCATTACTCTAAATATAAAGCTGTCCTTAATGGAAACATACCTGGAAAGTATAAGCAAGAACGCTCTCACTCAGCCTGTAGTATTCTCTCCCATCGCCGCTAAAGACCTTTCTGCATTGTCCTCCAAAGCTCTTTGTATGAATGACTCTTCCCCTAGTCTCTCCAGTAATGGCATCAAAGCTATGAGAAGAAAAACGTGAAAGATGAGTAAGACAAGTAGCAAATCATTTTACAGGAGGCAAAAATTACAGAGCCATTATAACAATGCTGTATCTGCAGATGAAGATCATAAGCTGTTCTACCTGAGAAAAGGGGATATCAACTGATAGACTTCTATACCTGCAGAACTCTAGTGTGCATAGCATGTTACAATATGGAAAGCAAAATTTGCTCTTGATTTGTCAACAAAAATGAACACGTATCAGTATCTCTTAACATTAAGACATTCATGTCTATCACAGTTGATTTTACTAAGTTTTATCATTCCAGCGATTAATGGAACACAGAAACAACAGAGCATCCATTGCAAAATGTTTTTGTATTGTATCTGAATTATATCGCATACCAAGTGGTACAACTATGCTAGAGAAACTTAATATAATTATTTTGCTAGGTTGTAGATGGGATGTATAAACAGAAATCCATATGGATCCACAATAATAAATGCAACAGCAATGAACAAAAAGGATGAGCGTTGCTGGCTTATTTTTTCTATGCTGATGATCATGTGTTATTGGTTAACATTCATTTCATATCTTAAAAGATGTTTTTCAATAGCAGGAATGAAAGATAAAAGGCTTTATTCTGTGCTTCAGATCAAAGGGCCTGTACATCCTCGGCTGCACTGAGCCACTGGCATCATGGAGGCCGTTGTACTAAACACTTTTGCATATGGGACATTTTACCACAGGCCCAGGAAGCCTATCTGTACAGCCAGAGCTTGTAAATACAACAGAAATGTAAATGCATTGGCACGAGTACGACTGAGCCCAGCACAGAACATTACCCTGTTCCTGTAAGTTCCGAATTTGGAGGTGTTTTATCAATATCACATACAGTCGTCCTCTCTTCACATCGATCTTCATCTGCACCATCTTCCTCACAATCCTGATCTCCATTGCACACAAGAGATCTGCTAATGCACTGACCTAAATCAGAACAAAAATGCATGGGGAAAGGAGAAATGTTTGTTCATTTAAAAGCAAATCACCTAAAATCAAAGCAAAAGCCCCACTTATGTACTACATTAATTGACTTGTTCGCTCCTATGGTGAGCAGTCTGTGCCCAGGAGGGCTTGTGAAACAACACTAAATGTAGACATAAAAAAATACTGTATAATACACTTGGGGGAACCACAGCCACTCAGGGCTTATGATATATTAATAAAATCGTTGACTTCTAGATTTATTTCCTGAGCTTTCATCCTTTGACCACTTGTGATTAACTGATTATTTCTCTGGTAGCACCAAAACATGTTTATTATGTTCCTCTGTGATAAACATCTACCTACTGAGGTAACGTGCTTTGTTGTGAAGGTAATGGAAGCTGCTTGGTTATGAGGACTGTTATGGGGAGTATTAGTTTCCATGACTCAGGTCATTTCCAAGATGTTTGGATATAGCCTAGAACAGCTTTGAACAATCACATCTAAGGTTTCATTCCTTAATTACCTTCTCATAATGAAAAAACCTGTACTCTGGGGAAAATTAATAAGGCAGAATGCCTTAGAGAGGCTACCAGTGCTACAGCATATTATCTGCAAAGCTCTGCAACACTACAGATAAAATTAAAAACATGCATAGTTGAGGCTGGGAAAAAAGGAAACACCCACCTAAATCAAATTTATCTGTAGGTCAAGATCTGCAAAGCCATTGCCCATTTACTAAAGTTCAAAGATAACAAGGTTATCTTCTTAACTTTGTGACCAGAAAATGGTGAAAAAGATCTTGGATGGTACCTGAGAAACACCTGAACCGATCTCCACAGCCGTCCTCTGTTGGGCATCCCCTCGTGGGGGTGCATGGTCTTGTTTCAAAGGCATCCCCAGAGCAGGGGTTTCCCCCATACTGGCCATAAACTGCTACTGTCCGTCTCCGAATCTGAATGCAAATCAAAGGAGATCTTAGAAAACCCAAATGCAAAGCAGGAGTAGTTTACTAGTGTCAAGACAGCTCTACTGCTGTAAGAAAATGAGACATTCACTATTTTT
Source organism: Sagittarius serpentarius (assembly GCA_034782735.1). Lineage (NCBI taxonomy): Eukaryota > Metazoa > Chordata > Aves > Accipitriformes > Sagittariidae > Sagittarius > Sagittarius serpentarius. Next base: position 67,885,731 of record JAVKLA010000074.1, read on the forward strand.
TCTGAGAACAACCACACTTGGTATTACCACAATATGGCAACAAACTCTCAAGTTAATAGAAAGACAACTATTTTATCTACAAGGTCTTTAGACTCATGCATAAGCTTGCCTGGTTTGTTCAAAACTCTAATATGTAACTGAAATCAAGAGAAAGCTGCTGACAAATTT
>JAVKLA010000074.1:68107660-68119190 GCA_034782735.1 Sagittarius serpentarius
GACGAGTATGTAAATGACGGTGGTGTTAACACTGTCCACTTTGCCTTCTAAGTTCCCTTTTCTGCCAGGGACACGCAGGGGCTGCTACATAAACTGAATCATAGCACCATGTGTCAACTTGTGACACAGAGAGAACCACCAAAATAGAAAGCAGACGCTGCTCACACCCTGTTTCCTGGAGTGTTTGTGATGAGCTGTGCTTAGTTTCTGTTTATCCTGGGTAACTCACCTAAGCATTGCTGGCCAACATCTATTTTGAGCTGTGCTGATTCCTGCCATGCTCAATAAGAGATGAATCTATAGAAAAGCAACACTTTCTAAAGTCTAAAATCTACTGCTGAGTTGGAAAGGTGTGTTGGAAGTTCATGATGGAAACAGTGTTATGAGTTCTGTAAAAAAGTCTCAACTGCCTGAAGTTCCTACTGCACTGTACAAGATGCAGTTAAGTTAGCTTTAACTGAGTGATACATTAAGACGTAAGTCTTATTACCTTAACACAACTGTCCTTTGTATTCTTTTTTGTATTTAGGGCTAGCTTGGACTGGGCAACTTCTTTTGCTTTGCTAGACTCAGCACTATGACACACCATTTAGAGCAGAGCCTTCAAAGTACATTTCAGGAATATGTATGTACATCAAGCCAGGTTTTCTGCAGGGTCTCTGAAAGGAAACTTGAGAAGATGGCACTGAGACCTTGTAGGAACCTCTAGAACCAGCCAACAGATGAATGTGCTCTGCTGAAGTTCCCCCCTGAGTGTGGAGGTGTGGATTTACCAGATCTATTAGCTGTTTACATTGGCTTGATCACATAACAAGACCACTGTCGTCTGCTTTGGCTACATCTGTCTTTGGTCGCTTCTGTCTTGCCCTCAACATGTTTCTTAGGTTATGCATTTTAAGTGAGGAGGCAGAGAAGCTGTGTTTAGAGAACCAACGAAAAGCTCAGGAACTCCCTTTAAACACTGCAGGTTATGCAGAAGCCAGATTACAGCCATCTGTGTGTTTTACGTATTCTGCTTCAAGTGGGCTGATCACTTTCCAAAGCAGGACAAAGGGAAATGTAAAAATAGGAACTGAATTTATGACCTAGAAAACCAAGATGGTTAATAATGCAATCTTTGAAGCAATTGTATACGTGTTAACTGGGTCATATAAATTTGTGGTATGACAGCTCATACAAGGAAGTTATAAATAGATGGCAGGAGGAAGTAACATAAGAAGTGACAAATAGGAGGCACTGCAGACAGAAAGGTGACCTTTTGATTCTATTATTCCCTTTTTTTTTTGCATTTTGTAGCAAGAGCCTTCCAAATCCCAGATCTCAATTTTATTAAAGGAGAAAATGCAGCAACCTTGTGACGTTCACATCTCTGCTTACAGCAGATTCAGTTGAGCCGTATGAAGCTTAGCAGGGACATGGAGTTTCCAACTTGTTGGTAGAACGGGTGGTTCAGGGAGTTTAATGAGAGCAGCCCTTCCCCATTCAGTTAAAATGTAACTTTCGACATGTGGGTGCATCAGTTCTGTGCTGGCAATGTATTTGCTGGGCTGGAGACAGAGAAAGTGAGATGGGCTAAGATCCTGGATGTTCCCGATTCTTCTAAGCAGCAGGCAAAGAAGGCAATTGAGGGTATGACCCTTTAGAGATGGTTAAATCCATAGGAATGTTTATTCCTATACACATAAGGACAAAAATTGGGCTTTTGATGTGTATTCATGCTGTTTGTGATGCTATGGAAGGGGCTGATTTTAAAACAGGATGAGTACACCAAAGCTTCTAGCTGTTGAGTCATAAGATTTCTGCCTTAACTAATGATGTTAACTCTTTACAGCCGACAAATTATTTGATTTTCAGCCCCAATAGTGAGGAGATTTTTACTTCTCCTTTTGTACGGAACTACCAACTTGTATTCCTGGTATTTTTGTCCCAGAGGTGGCTGCATGTTAGCAGTGACTACCAAGATTTTTTTTGGCAAAGCATTCCAACATTCATTGGGTACATTTGCATTCATTCGTGTAAAGGATGCTCTATAATCTAAATATGGTTTTAATCAGCTTGTAAAACCACACCAACCAGCAAGACTGTCTTCTGCCACATTTTACAGTAGGTTTATGTAAGAGATCTTAGGTTTCGTAAAACCAAGATGCTCAGCATTAGGCAGGAAAGAATTAGGAGTTCCAAGTTCCCTAAACTTCTGAAATGTTATGTTCCATAAGACATTTTTAAAACTTTTTTTCAGAGGTGGGATTGAAATACTTTATTTCAGAATGAGCAATAGTGAAGGGAATAAGGCCCAGGTTTCTCATACTGGTTGAGTTCAAATGTGTTATCTTAAAATATGCTGAGTTATTTATGGTTTCACTTAATTTTCCTTTGGGAATGTGGCTCACCTTGGTGCAGTGAGCCAGCACAAGGCCAGATGTTATTTAGCTGCTGTTTATGTGCATGCGTTTTACACTGGCCTATTGCAGAGTTGACTTATCTCCCCATCCTGAGACTTCCATTAAGTTTCTATCACTGGCTTTCTTTGTTCAAAGTCATCTCTAATCCGCTTCATCTTGTTCTTCCGATACTTGAGGGGTTGCTTTTCTTGACTCTCTTGAAGGCTTCATTTTGCACTTGATCCAAAGCTCCATGTAACTTGGAGCCTGTCCCTACTGTGCAACGCAGCACGTTGCATGCATGCCTGAGCTAATGGAGCCCTGGAATCTGGAGGAGGATGGCCATGTCAGCACAGTGATGCCAGGCTCATTACTTGGGTGCGGTATCACACTGATGCTGCTATCCTGCTTCCAAGACAGGAGCTGGTAACCTGGCACTCTGCTATGCTGGGTAGACAGACCAGTCTGGGTATGTGCTAGCTCAGGATCTCTGCTTTGCACACCCTTGCACAATGCAGACATGCTTTCTGATTCTGTTCAAAGGGCTCTGCCCATCCCTAGCTCTTCACAGCCTTTATTGTTAAAATCACGCTGATGTTAACTTTTGCTAATTATCCCATTGTTTGAGTGCAAAAAATTCTTCGCTGGAATACAAGGTGTTGTTTTTACTTGCACATGTTCTCAGTGGAGAACAACATGCTGAGGTGTCCCGGAGGTTCAGCCCTCGGTGTTCCTGGCTTAGCTGCTCCTCATAAAAGCATTTATATAACACAACTGCAAAAAGAGAGAACGTTACTAGATTACGCACCAAAGTGATTCATCTCAGGTGCAGAACTTTGCGCAAAGGCCAAGCCAATTGTGTTATGACATAATTTCTTGTATGCAGAAATATTTACATGTTATTACACATCTTCTTGTTACAGCACTGACAATTATCCTGGCCAGTCTGTCCAGGCTGTTTGGTACAATGCAGTGCCAAGTAGAGAGCTTTAAGAAGAACTTCTGTTTCATATGAAATGTGTTGCCCTTAGACAGAGAATCTGTGCTACTTTTTCCTGTATTAACACAGAGCAAGCAAGATGGGAAAGTCCGTTTTCAGAAACAGCAAGAAGTCGTCTTGACAGCTCCCACAGCCTGAATCCTGTGAGCTGAAGCAGCTCAGCATTTCCTGGCATCCACCCCTTGCCCCTACTTACTTTAAAAATAATGAAGCATGTCTGATGGGACAGACTGGGTCATATAGTTGTGGAGATAAATCCACAGACTGCACTAATTTGCTCCTTTAGACTGCACAATCACGTGCCTGAGCGGTGTACTCTCTACTATGATATATGAAGCAGGATGACCCTGGCCTTGTCTCTCTCCTTGTCTAGGTCAGCTGGAATCACAGAGGGAGGAGGGAAAGATTTTAGTGGTACATGGAGGGTGTACAGTGGTACAAGGGAGGGAAAATCACTTGAAACTGAAGAACCTAACCCACAGCTGGGACGACTGTGGTGGTGAAGAACAGTTCGATGTCTGAGTTGTAGGGAACAGCTGCTTTCTCAATGTGACTCAGGGTTCTAAATCTACATGTTTTACTGCTGTTTTTAACCCCAAGTAATTCAGCTTTCTCCTCTTTCTCTTTATCCTGGAATTCTTCTGATATTTTCCCTTCTCTCTTCTCCACCATGTGCTCACCACACAAATAAATCAGCTCTGGAGAGCCCGGTGCGATAGACTGGAATATAATTTAGAACTGACTTTAAAGATGCTCACTTTAACATTCTTCGATACAACATGTATCTGTTTACAGAAGCACAAGCTTAGATACAGGCTAATTTCCCTGCAAAGAAGGGGAAAAGCAGTGAATGAGCTTATGGTGTGCTCTGCCAGTTTTCTTCAGGTATGACAGTCAAGTCTCTCAAACCTAGCACACCTAGCCCTAAGGCAAAACTCTTGAGCATAATGATTACAACTGATGAAGTGGATGGTAATCACTCCTTATGTATTCTAAAAGATACTGCTAGGCTTACCATGTGTCTCCAAAGGTCATTCGTGACCTATTCCTATGATGTAATTCTAAAGGAGAAATAAAAAAGTCTTAAAGCGAGCCCCATGGTGTCCCAGAAAGCCAGCGGTCAGAGAGCAGAGTCATCAGCACAAGTCTGGGGACTTCCCTACCCAGAAGGCAAATGTTGCGGCAGAAATAATGACTTTCACTGCTTAAAGCAGCACGCACATAGGGACAAGCACATGACTAGATATCATGTGATCATTTTGCACTGACAGAGGAAAAATTAGACCTCTCACTAAAGTGGACATTAAAATACAGAATGTTTTATTTTTCTGATTATTTCTTCCCAAATCCTTTTTTATGCTGCTAGATTGCTTCTCCATTTTGAAAATGTGAGCAGATTTTGATTGTTTTCTGTTTCCAGCAGTGTAGGGAAGGTGAAAATCAGCCCTTAGTTGAGGCCTTGTGCCAGCCATGACTCTCGAGAGACGTTACAGAAAAGCCAGAATTGATTTGGCAAGTGTGGATTCTACTTTTCACTGCATAAAACTGATAAAAACACAGCCATTGTTCAGATTTTAATGATGGTGTTAAATAATAGAGAGGAAAAGACGCTATAAATACAACTGGCAATGTTCTTTTTCACAGAATTTGGGATTCAAGGTCCACTGAATTCAATGGAAAGACACCATTTGATGTCCAAAAGCTCTGGATGATATATTGTACTGTTTGGACCAGCTCTATAGCCAGTGTTAGTTAATCAGCTTAACTCCTCTGGCTTTAACTGTTCTAATTTCTTTTACTGCATCTGAGAATTTTGGATTAGATCCAGTATGAAACTGAGATACCCACAGGTTTGGTGCCAAATTAGCTAACTTCTTCAGCATCTGGCTTGCGCAGTGATATTCTGGATGGAGATGTACTTACGTACTCATGCTTCCTGCACAGTGCATGTGAACAGCCAGGTGCCTGAGAATAGTATCCCCAAACCCCATAAGTTGCTATCAGATAGCCAACGTAAACTGTTAAGCATGAATGCATGCTCTTGGGGGGGGTGCGGGTTGGAGTCGGGGAGGGAATGTTGTTGGATCATAAATCTGGAGTCAATGCTTCAGTTCCCCAGTTTTTCTTTCGGCATTCAAGCCTTTCACTGTACATTGTGCTTGGCTTGTTGTTTATTATGCATCTACCATCTTGAGCTTAAAAGAATTGTAAATGTTCGGAGGACATCTTTTATTTAAAAGAAAAACCCTGTTGATGGTCCAGCAATAATTAAGAATAAAGTATTGTCAAGAATTGGGTCCAGACACTTTTTTTTTAGGTAAATACTCTCCTTTTACTTGAGAGTCTCAGAAGGAGGGAAAACTCTGCATGAAAATGCTAGCTGGTGACTCAGCACTATTTGTTTTTTTGTTTCATTTTTATTAGTACTTGGTCTTCCATTGTGACACCATCTCCAGCATTAGCCCACACCCTAGAAGAGCATGCACAGTTGCAGACATGCATATGTGTACTGGCAGAAGTATGTCAATCAGGCATAATAGGTACTGACACTGTGCCTGGTTCAGGCCATCATTAACATTTAATTGGTGATAAAGAAATTTTAACGTCCTAACAGCAGTATGGGATGGATGTGGCATGTAGGAGGAACACGTAGCAGCATGGCAAACAACGGTACTGGGAGTGCGTACCAGAACTGGATTCATGGAGTCACAGGGTTCCTGTCCTTAATCCTCTTGCATTATAAGGTGCTCAAGGGAAGGTTCACACATGAATCATGTAATGGTCTCATCCTTACTTATCTGTTGGCAGCCTCTCTGAGGGCATCGAGGTTACTGTAGCAGAGGCCTTGCCTGAGAGAGAAGAGGATTCTTTGGCTATATGAACCCTACGATAAAACCTAGTGCATGGACTTGTAAGACGGCAGGAAAAGGAGCCAGTCCAACAGCTGGAAAGTATAGCCAAGTCTGCATCACGCTGGATTCAAACTAATTAGCTTTACTGGAAAAAGGGCCATTTGGCAATATGGCAAAACAGCTTTCAGGGCCTGTGGTTGCTTTTCTGTATGGAACTGCAAAAATGCAGGCTGCATTGCAATGCCCTTGAATTCTCCTGTGCACTTTAGTCTTATGTATATGGCAAAATATTTTCTGATTGCTTCTTGAATATGGAGGCCTAAGCTGTCTCAATGTCTCTTGCTTCAGACCTCCTGGAGTGGCCTTACATAAAAGTGTCATTTTCCAGTGAATCTGTGCTCCCTGAAATCTGACTATAGTCTCTTACCTCTCCCGCAGAGTCCTGTTACGTGATGGTAGCAATGTGTTCGCTGGCAATGGCACATTTCAGAATTTACAAAGCAATTGGTGTGGCTAGGGCATGTCATATCAAACCGTTTGCTGTGCGTTCATTGTAACACTGCATAACTATCAGGGCAACAAATGACCTAGGGATCAAGACTTCAGAAACAATGAATAAGATGTTAGAAAACCATCTTCTTCTGATGCTCAGTGTAAGCACTGCAAGACTGAAAGAGTAGACAATGTTTATAAGGAAGGCTATGCAGAATACCACTTGACTCGGGTGCCTTTGAAGGGTGATCTGTAGACACTGACCACTGACGCCTGCCAATTAAAGCCTAAGTTCAGGAGTAATTCTACACTTCATCTTCTCTTTGGAGCTATAGCGTTGAAACCAGAACTGGTTTTGAGGCCATTCCTTCTACTCAGGACCTTGAGCACGGAGGGTGTTTTGTTCAGGTTTTTTTTGAAGGTTGGCGATATATGGCTTTTGCTCCAGTCACAGGGCTCTATAAACCCAACTTTTTGGCACTTCCCTGTCTGGATGATTGCTCATGACAGAGTTTAGGAGAGTGTTAGACACCCAGCCCCAAGAAAGACATTGTTTCTCACCATGCATCGGTACTTCATTTAGCTGCTTAGTGAGCTAGAAACGCTTCAGTCGGTGCTGGGAAGGAGGCTGCCTGGACGCTTTCTTGGAAGTGCGTGTACAAATGCTGCCTAAAGGAACGCTTGGGCAGTTGTAGGTAGGTCTGATCTTGCCATTTGGTGTGTAAGGCTTGATCCTAGATGAAATTACAGCGATCAAAATGCATGAGCCGCAAGGTCTGGCTTCTAGTTTTCTGTGCCTGAGTGGGAAACCCTGAGTTCAAAGGAGAGCAGTCGGTCTCCCTTCGGCACAGGCAAGGGAAGCCAGTTGCGAAAGGTAGCAAAGTGCTGGTGCTTCATTGCTGGACTGGAAAGTCAGGCAGAAGGGCAGCTGCAGACTGCGTGTCGCTAGGATTATTGCCAGGCTGTTACCGCCTGCCTCCCCGCCACGGGATCACAGCGTGCCTGCGCAGTCCTTACCTCCCCTGTTTGGCATCTGACAGTCCCGCCAGGGGGTTTCTGCAGGGAAAATGGTGCGCTGTTGCATATGCTACGACTGCAATAGCGTGTAGGTATCTAAATTCCACCCCGTCACACTAACATTTTGTTCCTTGTTGGTTTTGTGTATAGCACCTGTGTTTTTTTCTGCCTGGAGCATGCACATAAATCTCATTAGCGTTATTTTCCATCACTAGCCCTTCCCAAGGTGTGGAAGGTTTGCTGGAAGACCTCTGAGCATCATTCCCTAAATGCCTGAGTTGGAAGGCCCACATTCAAGCAAATACACAAAATCCTTCAGTTTGACCTTTGAAAACCAGAGCAGCAGGCTTCATTGCCTGAGGCTACACAAGATACTACTCTATGCAGGTTAGGAGGAACCTTGAGTTAACGTTACGAGATAAATATAACTGCAAGCAGGCCAGTTCAGATAGTTTTCCTTCCTTCACAGGCTCATTTGTAAGTTTAGAGAATCTCTTGAAAAGCAATAAAATAGAAATACAATAGGAAAATACCCACCCAAACTATCACTCTGATAGTTTGTTATTTTTCTTATTACACAGGTATAAAATATCCTGTAAAAATACAAATTACTTTAGATTAAGCAAAATATTATCCCAGTTATGCTTATTAAATAAAAACATCTTTAATTCCTGCCTTGGAAAATGCAGATTTCAAATATGATTTTAGTTTTCAAAATATTTCAAAACCCAAGGTCCTGGCTTTCTTGCCCATTCTCTCGCTTTCTACCTTCAATTAGTTTAGCCTCATGTCTATAACTAGAGAAAAGTACAAATGAAATGCCCGTGAACTGTCGTATTCCTGGTTTGCATCCTGCACTGCTCCTCTTTAGTCCCCACAACTTTCTTCCTAGTCACTCTGTGAACATACACATCTCCTAAACTCCCTCATTTGATAGGGCAGTTGTCTTACATGTGATTTTCAGTATGTCTCACAGACCATAACTAGATGGGAGATTAGAGCACCCAGACAATCTTCAACCTTTTTGTGAAAAAGGAACTGAATTGTTAGAGTGCTGTGAGCCTGACTGGTGCTGGGGGACAGGGGAAGATGCAAGCCACTCTGAAGATATGGTCTAGATGGGGCTGACCACATTACTGTGATACAAATATACAATTTGTGGTTGCTGGATAATGACGTCAAAAAAAATTGTAAGGCAATTAAATGATTCAGGCTGATTGACACTGTAAAAATCAAGGTGCCACAACTGGTTCTGCTATAGACACTCTCTGTAACTTTGGCCAAGTCACCTATGGTCATGCTTTTGTGGGCAGGTAGGAGTTATACACAGATATGCATTTACAAATCCAAGAAGGATATTTATCATTAAGTTTTAGGACCTAAAAATATTTGGATAGACTTTCCCCTTAACCTGCCACTAATAATCTCTCCCTTCTCCCTAGTCTTTGTGTTTTCTGCTTAGATCAATAGGCCCTCAAGGTGGGAACTGTCCTTTATTCTCTGTTAGAATTGCCAACGAATGCCAAGGGATTTAATCTACTGCCTCTAGGCTTTTTGATAATATAAAATATTACAAACAGTAGTAGAGAGATGCAAACTGATGAGGAAAAGGTATAGGTCTTCCTTGCTGCAGAGATCTCTCTATAGTATTTGTCATTCATATCTTTGAAGAAATGACTGCTTAGCTTTTCAGAGATATACAAATAGGAGATTGTCAATAGAAATGTCAATGATATTTTATTGCTTGTCATTTTCATTGGTATTTTATTGCTCTACCTTTTAAACAAAAGCAGCAATTCCTATCAGAATCTGCTGATAAAGGAGATAGATACATTTTCAGTAAATACATTACTTTCATATGTGTCCCTTTCTTCGGAAAACTTTTAAACTTTATGGAAGTTTTCAGGTATTAATCATTACTTGTTTCCTTGGGCTTTTCAGTTTGATTTACCTTTAGGATGGCTTCAATGTTGGCAAAGTATACTCCCCAAAATGATTAAACTTCTTACTGTCAGACTGCGAAGACTGTCCTGGCAGAATGGGGCAGCAGCAGAAAGACTCTTGGCGTGGCACCTCAGTAACCCTTGAGGAATTTCATTATATTCAAGATGGACAAGATAAGTCACCAGCGAAGCGTTGACAACCCTGAAATACTTAGGGTTATTAAGTCAAGTCTAGAAAGCATAGGCCTTGGAAAACTTTTGTAAGCTGAGAGAGCCAGGCGAGACAAAAAATTGCACGTAATGTTGTTCTTTTGTTGTATTCTAGCATTTTGAAATGTCTTCCTGCAGTAATTTTTGTAAACTGTGAAATTTGACTAAAAGATAGCTGCAGGGCATAACAAAAGAAATTAAGTTTTTTTAATTTTGGTTTTTTTTTTTTTCAATTGTAACTAGTTGTCATGAAACAAAGAACAAGAGCAGGTTTTGCATGTGGATACTAGCAAGGTAAAATTACTGGCTTGTGTGTCACAATTCTATAAAAGTTTTCGAAAGACTTTTGGTGTTAGTCTATTTTAGGACTGTGGGGTGAGGTTAGAGAAAGATTAACTTGCTAAACCTCAAATTAAGCCTAATATAGACACAGTTTATTGCTATTTACCTTGACTTAGTAACAGGTAGGGTTTGCTGTCGATTATAACTGACCTCACAGTGACTTCATATTGTAATCAAACTTGGTTTTAGCAACTTGGAGGATTTCAGTAAAACTGCCTTTACAACAGATGAATATCCTGGCTTCTGCCAAATCCTGTGAAAACTGACATACTGTGCTGCTGTCTCCTGCAGATTCCTCTGAAGTTTAACAAATGAGTTCTTACAATTGCTGAAGGTAAAAGAATAAACAAAATTTTCTGTATTGTTTTCACCACAAACTGTCCATGAAGTAAGCTGATAGAAGATGATCTGTTGAAGTTTATGACACTGATTCCGAGTCGCAAAATGTCAGAGCTTTAACTCATATTCATCGCACCTGAAACTTGATGAACTCTGCCAACTCTCAGCTGTCCAACGGCCCTTGGAAATTATTCTGTAATTCCCAACAGGTTGTTTTGTGGTCACCAGGGAGGATTTGTTATAAAATAAGACATTGCAATTTAAGTATCCTTTGCTGACAGTTTGGTCTTTCAAATAAATGAATAAATAAGTTAAATTAATTTTGAGAGTGTCTCTAAATATGTGTATAGATAAATGTGCCCACATTTAATTCAGGAAAGATCTATAATTTAGACACAGTTTCCTTTTTTCTGATTTCTTTTCAAGACTTTGATATAAAACAGCCTTCAGAACAGCTGCCATTTTAGGTATCCTAACAGAAATGCTTTGTATCAGAGTTAAATGTAGTGGGGAGCAGGAAAATGCTATTCACTTTGATATTATTTTCACGAGGATCTCATAAGAAGCATATGCAAAGTGGTAGCTCTGACTCAAAATTTTAAGACAGGCACCTCTTTTAAAATGCTTTGCATGTGACCTTGTTTAAAAAGGAAGATTTTGAACGTGCCGTTCAATATTTACTTCTGGGTGTCTGGCTGTTCATGTACTTCTGACATAGGTGCTGCTGCCTCAAGCCATCTACCAGAAATGTGTGTAATGAAAGCAATAGAGAAAAAAATCTCTTTGCATTGACCTACTCTTTGAAATAACATTTTTTGATTAAAATAACAACTGTCCATTGAGAAGAATTAGTTTTATCCTGGCTTTCTTTCCTCTCCAAATAATTTGTGTGAAGTTGCGCTTCTAGTTGTCCAGAACTGCTGTAACCTGTGAATTTCATTAAAAGCCCCTATT
>JAVKLA010000074.1:68233612-68244343 GCA_034782735.1 Sagittarius serpentarius
TAAACCTGCTTTGGGAGAACCAAAACCTTTCATGTTAAAAGGGATTTCCGAGCAGCTTCTGCACATGTATTCACAAGTGAGCAACAGCATGGAAGAAAAAAAAGGGGGCGGGGGGCAACTATGAATTTTATTTTATTTTCTTTAGAGCCTGACTCATGTTTTTCATGATGCAAGTCTGGTCCAGCATGTTCCTGTCTCGATACTTTGCAGGTAAATAGCAGAGGTGAACAGAAAACATAGTTTTCTCTTGGGAAAGAAACCAAAACACAAAGAGAAACAAAAAAATAGAAAATACAACCAAAAATGGTGGCGGGAAGATTCTGAGAGAGTAAGAAATTAGTTTATTGGCCAGCTCTTTTTGACCCCCTAAACAGCAAACAATCCAGGGTGCTCATGGGTAACTGCAACAGAAGATCAGACAGGGAAACTGGCCCTTCTGCTAGTTGGCATAAATTGACTTGTAGACATTGAAGTTCTCCAGGGTTTTTCAACAGAAAATAAACCCATTAGAAAGTATGTGACCCACTCTGCTACATAGTGAACACCTTTCTTTACGAGCCTTGGAAACAGGCTCAGACAAAAATCAGTTTATTAACTGGTAATAAGCAAAATTCATGGATTCACTCCAGTGTTTAGATGCAAGGCATGTTCAACTCTTGACCCTAGTTAGTGTTTCTTCCCTCCAGAATATGTTCTCAGTCTGTTTGTACATGTGTGAGATGTCTGAGTATATAGCACTAGCTACATTTCATGTGATGACTAGAACTCCCTGCAGGTCATACGGGTAACAATACTTACTTCACAGTAACATCCAGTGAAAACGAAACAATCCATCACCCAAGCAAACCAATAGGAAATGCTTAGAAGTGGATGATTTGACCACCCAGAGCAGATCAGGCTGCAGAGTATCCTAAACTAGCTCCAAGCAAGCTGCCAGGTCCTTGAAAAGCAGACCATGGGGAGCAAAGTATGGACATCCTAGCAGGCTTGGACACACCCTGAAGACATGATTGTCCTACCACCCCTCTCGTAGGTTGTGTGTGGATCCCTATGCTGCATTACACTGTTTTGTTCTCTTTCCCCACTCTGTAAGCTTCAATGTCCTGACCTCCAGCCCAGACTTAAGTAACCAAGGAAACTCTTTCTCATATAATGGAGAAGAAAGTGGGTGATAGTCCCATTCTGGGCAATGGGAAGTAGTTAGACATCTTACACAGGGTGTAGAGAGGTAGTTCCACATTCTCCCACTGCCTGAGTGGATCTGCACTAATACCGCCATGAAGACTTTATTTATCCCCCTACTGTGGCAGAACTTTGGTGATACTGGGTTCCTTCCATTTGTCCTGTTGAAGTTGCTCCCTTTTCCATCTAGAAAAGAAATTTGAATTGAGCCAAAATAAAAAAGAATTACTGTAGCACCGTTGTAAAGGCATTCATTTAAAGAAAAAAATGGTTGCAGTTGAATCCATAGTAAGAGGAGAGATAAATAGTAGCTTGCAGCCAGGTATCCCATACCCCGAAGGCCTGGCTAGCTTTCCTGCAGGTACATGGTCCCTCAGCATCAGAGCTCTTCAGTGCTTAGGTCTCTGGAAAGAAAGAGTGTTTGGAAGAGGAATAAAACATCATCTAAGCAGAAATCACTGAACAGGCCTGCTGTAAAGAATGGAGGTGAGGAGTTCACAATCACCTGCCGACAGCCATGTGTAGGAGAGGTGGAATTTGTCAGCACTCTCTGTCAGCCCCAGACAGCTTGCATGTGATTTTGGCTGAGAGCACAGGAGATTATCCACTGCCACCTCTAAGGTTTTTCAGAGGCAGAGCGTTCCAGGATCCTGTTCTCCATGAGATAAGCAAAGCATTAACAGCTGTGAAGCCCCATATTGACTCCTGGGTGTATGATGTGTGACACAAGTTGCCGCCTGGTTGTGTACTATGCTCAACCTAGTCAAATAATCCGTAACATACACTGTATTGCATACTCATGAAAGGATCTAGGTACAGCTGATGGAAAAGCTTTGGGCTTTCCCAGCCCTCACAAAGTTCTTGGTGTTTCCCAAAAGCCATACGCACCTTCAAGGAGTCATGGTTGCTGAACGGTATTTTCAGAATCTAGAGTTTGTCCGTAGGCACCACGGAGGCAGGTGAATGCTAAAGCCTTTTGCATACCATACAAACACATGTTAATCAAATGCTGCCTTGCTCATCCTGTAAGCACATGTATAATCTAAAATGTTCCAGGATAGGTTCCAGTACAAGAACCTGAATAAAGAGAGCAGTTCTTTGTCTCTAATGAACCAACGAACAACAGCATTGGAGGTTACGGCTGGTGCCAAACAGAGTGTTGGATATTCATGCCCAATCTTGCACTGCATTTAATGCACTGATGAATGATTGGCCACAAGTGAAAGAAGAAACATTATGCTGTCCTTCAGCTGACTACACTAAAGCAATCTTTCAGAAATAAGTGGTACACCTAGTAGAAACAATAAATCAACCAGACACACTGAAGCGTAAACCATTCTTTCTCACTGGCCCTGGGAGTTCAGCTCTTTCTTGCTACAGACTCTTCTGAATGACTGAAATGCTTTCTGTGCATGCTGATACCCTGCATGCGTGCTGTAACTGAGACCAGTGAGCCAGTCAGCTGGAGCAGTCCTTCTTGTGACTTTCTGTTAGATTTTTACCTATTTTTAAGCCATTCACTCAGGAAAGCTTTTGGTTCAGATTAAGCTTAAAAGTTAATTTACTGCTTTACATCAGCAGGCAGGTGGGTAGACATGCCCTTTACAATGCCAAAGTGGAACTCTCCTTATCCTGATGACTCTTCAAACACAAGTGTCGGTGCTTACAAAGCTGCATGCAGCAGCGACCCTGCCATCAGGTTTCAGATGCCTGGGTAACACCTTCGGTTAGATTTGCCTAACTGTTATCACAGTGGCAAAGTCAATACTTATAAATTAAACAGAAAACCACAGGAGGTTCGCAGGCGGTGGGACTTACTACCCAGACAATTAAATCATTCTGGCACAGTTCTGGGTGGGATAAAGATTACCCTCTCAGAAGATCCCCAGGTACTGGTCAGTAGCTAATACAGAGTCAGACCCAATACACACACAGTTTGGATGTAGGTACCCAGTGCTGGAGTATAGTAATACAGGCAGAGTCTATGCAGTAGGTCTTGATGCTAGACAAAAGTCCTGCATGTGTTTAATTTATTCATATAGATGAGAAAAACAAACCCCAAAGAATATTACACTGTGCTCTGCCTTATAAATTATTCTGTTCTCATCAAGATCTCATGAGGTCCAGAGCTAACTGTCCATGTATACAGCCAGGAGAGACTGCTAGTGCATTTGAGGACAGTATTAGAATGCAAAATTATCTTTGTAAATTAAGGTAACATGTCCTGAGAGAAGAAAATCAGATACAATGAACTTAGCCCAAATATAAGACTTCCTTTGTGAAGGGCAATCAACTGTACCAGTTCAAGGTGGAGTACAGTAGTCTAGGGAACAGTTTAGAAGAAAAGGGTCTGTACCTTACAAAAGATCATAAACAGACGTGAATCAACAGTGTCATGCTCTTGTGAAAAAGGCAAACAGTGGCTCTATGAACAGGAAGACTGTAAGACTCACAAAGTAATTTTACTTTGCCTTGGTAAATCTCCACCTCAAATACCTTGTCTGTATTGGGGAAATCTAGGGAATTTCCTTCTTCCTCCTTCTGCCTCCCCTTTTCAAACAACTGTGAAGCAAGGAAAGAGAATCCAGAGAAGAAAAAAAAAGACTAAACAAAAAAATACCTAGAAATATGACCTATGCACAGAAATTGAAATTGTCAACAGTATTCAGTCTAGAAATGAGAATACCAGAGGACTAAGTGATTACAGTCTTCAGGTATGGAAAAGCCAGCAGGAGGGAAATAATCTGTTTTCCCCATTGACTTTAGATAGGACCAAGCACCATGAACCTTCTGCAGCGCCGGAGCACATTGTCTATGGAGGCTGAGGATGCGCTGAGAGGAGGAAGGTACCTGTGGTAAGGGGAGGTTGGGCAGCAGCTGTAGGGAGCAGCATAAGCACGCTGGTCTGGGCTTGGCAGTGATGATTTCTTCAGAGATCGTAACATTTTCTATGATTTCCATACATACTTCCACCTCATTGGTGTAAGTCTGGAATAATGCTAGAACTAACACCTGACTCTCCGTAGTCCCGCTTGGAGCGTCTCTCTACTCAATGGTGAATTCTTAACAACATTGTTTTGACACTTTCAGTTAGCTATTTCCTTGAATACCCAGTATTCACTTTTGCTGCTATTGCATAGTGTGTGGCTCAAATTACATGTTACAAAATCTCTAGCATATAGTATCCATACAGTTACATCTCAGTTTGACATTTGTCTTCTCCAGATAGTGCAGCCAGTTCTACAGAAAAGATTCTTATACTTTAATCCTTTAGTAATCAAACTCTTTCTTCCTCATGAGAATTTAAGACTTGTTCTCTGTACAGTGCTTACAAAGTCACCTGTGTAGAGCATGGCCCTAATCCACCAGGGATTTATCAGCTGCTGTTTGACAGGTAAAAATGGTTTAAAAATGGTGGGAACATCCTGAATACTGAAGCGTGAGAAAAGCAATAGCCTCTCGGGCTTTGTTGTAACCCTGTTGTTTAACACGGTAAGGCAAGACAACGTCATTCAAATACAGAGAACAATTCTTAACCCGGGTTTTCTGTTACATTTTCTGCTAAATCCCCAGAGAACAGACAAACCTGCTGAGTTTTTCAGGCTCTTCATAGGTCAGGTTTCAATTCCAGTTTCATATAGGAGACAGGAAGGACTGAGAATACCTGAGAGATAGAGAAGGAGAGACAGAGAGATCGATAGATAGATATAAAAGTATATATATCTGTATATAGCTACATATATTTCATTAGAAATGGAGGGTCATGAACTGTCAGTTACAGACTGAGCTGCACAGACTTCAGCTATTCCCCAGGAGGAAGCCAATGTTCCTTGCTCTGGGATTTTGTCAAGCACAGGACCTGTAAGTCATACACTAAGGTCTTTCTGTTCTTTGTGAAACAATAACATGGAGGAAACCACTGAGAAACAGGTGGACTCCAGATAAGAACTAACCATACCACATTTGGTCATATTTGCTTCTATTCTAATTGACTCCTGACAGCTTCTAAAAATAAACTGTTGGTCTATAAACTAATAAAACTGCAGTCTGCTCTTACACAGACTAACTGGCAGATGTAGATCTGATGTGGATTACCCTCTGGTGCAGGAAACTCTGCATATCAGATACAGTGGCTCACTTTGCATTTCCTCACTTTTCAGCGCCCACTCTATGGCTTATATGACAAATTACTGTCTTTTTTCAAGAGTGCTTTATGCTATTACAGCCTATTCCAAGTAAATTTCTTGCACTGAGGAAGAGTAGAATGATTGGTTTATGTCAAAGCAGTGGGGACTGATAGCAAGGTTCTCAAAGCCTGCTTCCTTGATCGCTTTCAGATGTGCTATGTAAGGCTAGATCACATAATCTGTGATATCTGTAAAACAGAAATAATACTGAATGTTATTGCTAAAGTGGATTTGTGAGGATAAATTTATCAACACGATGAAGTTCTGAGACACCACAGAGCTCACAGCATTAGGTAAGTTACAATATTACAATGCATTAAATATCTAGACAGAAATTTTGCAACAGAAGTTGTCTAACTCCCCATGTAAATCTATTCTTGTATGAACTAAAGAGCAGAACTGTCTTTTGTTTGCCATAGAAACAATGGTCTTTTAAGTCAAGCAGCAACAAATTTCAAAGTTTTTGCTAACTTTTGTTTCTTCCTTTATTCTCTCTAGTTTTTAAGTCAGCCAACAAGTTTATCCACCTTTCTTTGGACTTGCTTTCAGAAACTTTTTCTTGAGATTTTCTAGTGAAGAGTCAGGAAGCACTTTGCACAAACTAGAAACGTTCGTTTGTTAACAGTGCTGCTCATTAGGTTAAAATAACAGCCTTGGTGTTCAATCGGAAAGGAACTATTCTCAACAAAACCCACAAATCTCTGGAAACAACATTTCTTTTTAGTTAGTGTGCCTGATTCTGATATTATCTTCATCAAAAAGAACAGATATGGCAAATCACAGAAAAAGATTTTTAAGTAAACTATCTGCCTTGTAAGTAGGCTCAGAGTAAGAAAGAGAATTTATACCTGGCCTCATCATCATCATATCACCCCTACTTTCTTTGATACCGTCTCCCAACAGGAGTCTCAATAGCCACTCCCTTACACCTCCTTCAAAATCATAGAATCGTAGCATCACAGAATGTCTTGGGTTGGAAGGGACCATCAAAGGTCACCTAGTCCAACTCCCCACATTCACACAAAATAAGCAGGTATCAATCTACGCCCCAGGTAATGCCTTTCTCAAAAGCAGCTTGCCCACAATTGAGAGTAGAGGAGGCTGGATTGATGTGAGCAATGCAGTCCCCAAGCTGGTTCCACTAAGTGTCAAATGGAACAAAGGGAGTTTTTGACAAAGGCCTAACAGGAATGGGATGGAGATCGCCAAGGTCACTTCATACCAGTCATTGCGCAATCCTTACATGGCAGCTACTTCAAGTATAGCCTTAGTGTAATAGGAGAACATCAGACATCCGAGACTGATAAACAGACCTCACCACATCCTGATTTGTATCCAAACTCTGAAGTTAAGCTCTATTCATTGCTTTTTGCTGTGGTTCCTTTATACAGTTCTTGGAGGAAAAAAAAAGCGTTGTTCAACTGACCTGATATTTTGCAAGTCAAATCCCCAAATTACAAGTTGAGCAACATTTTGGCAAAGTTTTTGGCATTTTATTTCCTTCTTTCCTGCATTTATCTTTGGCCAAAGCAGATCTTCTCAATGATTCCCCTGTCTGCACAAACTACCATTTTCTGAAGAAGTCTTCACCTTCTTTTAACCCTTCCTGAACTTTGCAGCTTGCTTTTTGTTCAGTTCTCTCTTCTAGCCAATGTTTTTTCTTGTTTTGTCCAATGATTTTCTGCTGCCTTTCTGGATCTGTTTTTCCTCTTTTTTTTTTTTTTTTTTTCCTCAAGACCTGTCACAGGTCCTCCATCCCTCCAAAGGCTTTAGCTTTTTTTAGTATTATTCTTTTTTTTTTTTATTTTATTCTTTTTCCTCCTTAGGGTGTCTCCTAAGTCAGAATTTTACAAGTAAATGGCTGTGTTAATAAGAAGACAAGTGTGGAGAAGACTAACCTACGTAAATCCAGAAACTAGATTTCAGTTTTTCATGTAAATAATCTGTGTTTCTGTGCAGTTCTGAGAGTGCAAGGGGTGATTTCCATATCCACAATCCTTTGAGAATTACATCAGTGAACATCTATCTGAATTCCTCAGAAACTCTGTGGGAGTAACACAGATAGAAACAGGAGTAGGAATACCATAATTATTCTCATCCTGGCCAGAAGAAGGTGAAATGTTTTGGGGTGAATTCATGCCACAGAAAATGGAAGTCATTCAGTGACACCTAAGTATGAAGAACAGACTTACACTGAGATCTCTTTATCAGCATGTTTGGACAATGTGAGTAATGGCCATTGTTGAAAATGCAGCTTATGAGAAAAGAACACACTCACTTTTACAAAGTAGCTAACAAGCTCGCTTCCATTTCCAGCAGGAAAGGAGCAGTATCTGACATGTTGTTTGAAATAGAAAGCAAATTGAAAGGCTTGGTAACCAAGTTTGTAGAAATGAAGCAGATACACTTGTTTTGAGATTAATGTCAAACAAAGTGCCACACTTCCACAAGAATCATTTGTGCATGCAGATATGCACGTCCACACCACTTTTGCACATGCCTGTCTTCAGTGAGATATCAGGAGTCTGGGCAACAGCGCTCAGAAATTTGCTGGCATTTTGATAGTCTGGCTTCATGTCAGATATGCTTAGCAAAAAATTACCAGGCAGACTGGGATTGGTTTTTATTATATCAGGCAGACACTTTAACTACTAACATTTAGTTTAGGAAGATCATAAATCTTACAGGTTTTATATATCCCTTATACATACCTTTATGCAGAATATGCATGCTGGAATACCTGCTCCACTGACTGGAAGCTGTTATTTCTGCATCACAACAACAGTTTTTGGTATAAAGTAAAAACTTTTGATTAATTATTTCTTTAGATAGCTATTTACCTGTGATGGATCACAGATGATACAACTATAATTCGGTCTATTTATTCTTCTTCCAAGCCTTTGTGGTAAGTTTTAAAAACAAGACCATGGCATGAGTAAACAATTCCTAGTGCTCTTATGTTATTTCACTTTAAAATTCAACTGAATTTGGCTGTACGTTTTTTAAATATTCTCTCATCAGAAAACATGAAATTAAGTGTTTTCATTGTTTGTTGAATTTTCCATGGAAGTGATCCAAATGAGCACTTGGAATAATCAGAAATAGCAGTAAAATCAAAATTATGTGCTTTGGCCTTACTGAAACAGTAAGTTTCATCAATTTTTCAAAAGTATTTCAAAGAAACATTGCTTTTTCATACCTGTCTGAATCAGAAGGGAACTTCTTATTCCAAGATTTGGCTATTTGTTATCAAGCAGAACCCTATTGCACCATATAAATACTCAGAAATCCCATATTTCAAAAGCTTGTAGTACATAGCAACTTGGATGATATGATTTAAAGGGAGTTCCATGGCTATTTTACCTTTTATCTTGTTGAAACCCAGTGCATCCTATGCAAGCCCTTCAAAAATGCCAGCAGGAGTTTACACCAAATACAAATTCCTGGTGATACGTGCTGCACATCAACACCTCATGGCTAAGAGCTCCAAGACATACAGCACACACCCTGAAGAGTCAAAAAGGCAAACACTGGTGGTGATGAAAGTTGCTAACAGGCCTCCCGGATATTATACTGCTAAGACAGGGCTGGGCTAAATGGGAACCAAGATGTGATCTGGATTTTACCAGCCCTTATTTGCTCATTTTTTTCCACAGAAAGGGATGTGGTTTACGTGATAGTCCCTGAGGGAGCACTGGTTTCTGATGCTTAAAGGCTTCCTAATGCATAGAAATTGCATTCAATCTGCTCATAAGCCATAAGTGGTGGCCCCAGTGAGTACCCTCTGACAGTGGCTATATATATTTGTATGCACACATACATATGTTCTGCCATGTATGGAGTTGCAGAGTCTGAGTTATTAGGGGACAGGAATAAACAGCTACAGAAGAGCCCAAGGACCCATGAAATGTCCCGATTTATGTCTGAAGTAGTGTTCAGCCAACAGGAGACTCTCCACAGAAAGGCTTTCTTAGAAAAGCCCATCAATATCCCTCTGTAACTCCCCAGAGCTTGCTACGTTTGCTGAAAGACAATGACTGTGTGTTACTTGTCTCTGAGATCTACTTATCACTTGTCACTAATATTTGTATATAGTATTTAATCTACTATCTAGTAAATTAACTGAAAATCACAGAACAGTTTACTTCAGGGCATTCTTATCCCTCAGTGGAGGGATGAGAAGTGCCACTGAGGTTCACCCTTATTTTCCTGTCAGGTGATAGTTATCATCTCTTAATACACTGCCACTCAACAGAAAACATGACTATCCTCTCAGCCTAACCTTAGTTCTGACATAATGCCATGCAGTTTCCTTGCTAAAGCTCAGAGTCTCTCATCTAACAAAAGCAGCCTTTATCAGCAGTATTTGCTGTTCCAGTGTGCAGAGAGAAAAAAAAGGTAAGGTCTCACAACGAGAGATAAATTCATAGAAGGAAAAGGTGAGTTAGCTTGCTGTTCTCCAGCACTCTGGGTTCTTCTTTTACCTCTGCTCTCTGAATCTCACTTCTGCTAGGTTTGTTCCTTGCCAAAGACTGGAAATGAGATACTCGGAGAAATTATCCAACACGAGTAATGCATTAACTAATTACAGGTCCCCCCCCTTTTTTTTTCTTTGTATGCTTTTGTACCCTTTGCTGCTATGTCTACTTGGAGTTTTGGGAAACCTTCAGCTGGAAGATTGCTTACCTTTGCTGTTAGAGTGAAAGGCTACTTTTTTTCCTTCTCTCTCTGCATCTTCAGAGCAGTATTAGTGCCAGCTAGAAGTATCACCACATCATGCGTCCTCACTTTTTTCCAAATTAAAGGGTTAGTTGAAACAAGCACCAGTACTTAAGTCAATACTATCCAAAGTACAGAATGGAAAGAAATGATCATTGAGAAATCCACACAGACCAGACCTGGATCCTGCATATCCTTACAGCTTCAAAACCTCTCAGTCCACAATAAGAGTTAATAAGGTCTAGTCTGCTAACACTTGTACAGAGAAAGGGCAAGAGGCCATGGTCACAAATGGCAGCAAGGGAAATTCCAAATAGACACAAGCTAAAAATGTTTCATGGTAAGACAGATTCAATACTGGAGCCAGCTGCCCACAGAAGCTGCAGAAACTCCATCCCTTGGGGTTTTCAAAACTAGACAAGGCCCTAAACAGACTGATCTGACTGAAGTGAGCTCTGCTCTGAACAATGGGTTGGATTAGAAACCTTCAAAGCCCTCCTTTCCCACCTGAATTACTCTTTGATACTATTATTTCAGAATCAGTCTGCACAGGTGAATAGGATGGATTGCAGAACTAAACCAACGACTGAGTGAGAACAGGTGTACAAGAATAGGGCAGGTATGTTCAAGACATGGCAACTAC
>JAVKLA010000074.1:68257396-68273940 GCA_034782735.1 Sagittarius serpentarius
GACAGCAGCATTCCCTTAACCTGGGATTCACTGGAGCCAAAATTTGACAGGCCCGAAATTTACCGATTTTCCGGTTACTATGCAAGGCTTGACTACTGACTCAGATTTCTGCCCAGGGCTGCGTAGGACTCAGTTCTCTCAATACTTGTTTTTAATC
Organism: Sagittarius serpentarius; assembly: GCA_034782735.1. NCBI lineage: Eukaryota > Metazoa > Chordata > Aves > Accipitriformes > Sagittariidae > Sagittarius > Sagittarius serpentarius. Next base: position 68,257,554 of record JAVKLA010000074.1, read on the forward strand.
TCTCTGTGTGTTTTTAGAGTGTGTTCCGAGGGTCCAAAGCAAAAAAGCTAAATGCTCTGCCTTTCCACAGTCTTTTCCTTCTCCTTACTCTTTCCTTAACCAATTGTAGGCTTGCCACAGCAGGGACTGCCTTTATCTCATGACTGAAAAAAAAGACTCTTCCTTAGTGTATTACAGGAAAGAACACTGAAAATAAATCAGTAAATCAATAGGGCTAAAATGTCTCAGTGTCATTCAGACCACAGCAAAATAAAAAGCCTGGGATGCTGAATAAAAACCTACTTCTGAAACAGGACTTGGAAGACATATCCTAGGTCTTAGTGTGGGTATCTCTGTACTTTATGAGATTTTATGAGTTAAAAGGAATAGTTCCTTTCTGGAGTCTTTGAAACTCACAAACTCAGAGACTGGCGCCTATGAAAATCCCTTTGGGATTTAAAAGTGCTTGGACATTGTCTTTTTTAAAAATTATTTTTTATTTTGTCCAGGACTTTTTGAAAGTTTTAGTTTTATGTTTTTGGGGGTCAGGGTGGGGTGCAGAGATAGAGTAAGTTTTGGCATGTGGGGGACATCAGCATGCCAAGAAATTTCTCCAGAGACACTTCCTCTAAAGAGAGGCCTGTCAGTCATATGAGAGCAACACAGCCTTTACCTAGCAGCTTGGTGTCACACCCCTTCTCCTCCTCTCTGCTTGGGGTTAGGATAGTTCAGCAAAGCTTTAATCTAGACTAGCAGTAGGGTGTTGACAAAAAAACTAATCTAATCAGAGTCTCCAAGAGTTCTGGTCTTGATTCTTGGATCTGTTATGGCCACACATAGTCAGGGAAGTAATTTAGGAGAGGTTTTCTGAAGCAGACACAGAAATTAAATATTGAAGTTTCCTCAGCTATCACTGACATTTGGAGACATAGCTATTTTTGCACCTCTGAAAACCTGATTCTACCTCTGTCTACTTCCCCATTTTGAAGATAGAGATGATAAGTAATTTTTAATTTCTGTGTCTTTTAACCTCACTTTTAAGATTGGAAGTAAAATGACTGCTCTTCATTTTCAGCACTGAAAAGCATGATCCCTCCCCTTGCCATCCCCAGTTTTCCCTCTCATCACCTATGGCATCTCAATGCTACTGCAAAATAGTTTTAAATATCTATTGGTGTCTTAGATTTGGCGATATCTCTGAAGATCTAATATATGTCACCAAGTTCCCAGATAGTGTTTGAGAATAGGGGCAGACCAAAACACAAAGAAAACTTCTCGCCAGACAGGTACTATACAATTTTCACTTCAATTCAAACTGCATAGGAGACAAAGTCTGTGGTGACAGCACTGTTACAGCTCACCTTTGCTTTCAGCTGGAAGTAAAAAGATAGACTGACAAAAAGGAGATGGTCAGGCACAGCCTGTCTCTGTCATTTAAACCTTGGGCCCATGCCTAATAAACCTCCTTCTGACGCTTCAGAAATTACTTCTCATTTTATATTAGTTCATTTGAAGTAGAAAACTGTTAATGGAATTTTCAGGTTAACACATTCACCTTTTTGCTGCAAAATTATGAAGTCATGCTTGATTTGAGGAGGCTGAAAAAGGACAGATTTACAAACAAAACTTTAATATGTGACAGGGTAAAACGAATGCATGCCCTGTAAAACAATTTATTTATGTAAAGGGATCACTGAGCTAATGACAGAGAGCACCATGCCGCTCAGCAGTTCTGTTCATTGCCTGAAGCTTGATTCCCATGCAGTCCCACTGACATCTGCTTGTGGAGTAAGATGCTGATCAGTATGAACAAAGTACAGAATCTGAGCCTTCCTAATTAAGATACGTAAGGAGGAGACACAGAGAAACTTTCCCTCCTGACACACCAATTTTCATTGTGTCAGGTTCTGTGCCACTGGGCACAAATTTATTAGCAACTCAACAATGTTGTGGCTGGCCAGCCCTGAGGACTGGTACTCATCGGATAGTACTTCCCTGCCTAACAGATCCTCATTCTGGGAATTCAGTTTGTCGGTCAGATGTTATAGAGAAAACATCCTAAGCCCTTGCAATCTGTCAGATATACAATTTAATTCTCTGTTAGTACTTGTCTGTACATTTCTAACTTTCCCTGCTGCCTTTCTTTTTTTTTTGTGTGTGTGTGTCACTTTTACATAATTTGCCATGGGAGCTTTGACGCTTCTGCACCAATTAGAAATTCTGCCTCTCAACTGAATTAAGCATTTCCTAGCAGAGATTCCCTCATTATTTCATTTATAAAAGCTTATTATATTGACAACTTTTGCCACTCAAGTGTCCATAGAAAATTTCATAACCATTTAAGCATGATTCCCTACTTATCTCAGATGTAAACATCACGTTTCATTGCTTTTTAGATAAACACTTCTAATTCAAACTAAGTTTTTGTTGGATCCACGTATCAAAGCATCATTTACAACAATAAACAACTACAGCACTACTTTTGTTCATGGGCACTAGCCAGCACAATCTGACTTTATCATAATTACCTAGACTTTTTGAGGTTTTCCTTCACTCCGCCAAAATGCAGGTAAGGAGGTTCAAAGAGTCTCAGTCCATTGCAGTCTTCTTTCATGGGAAGGAAGGAAAGAACATTTCTATGCTTTCAAATGTAACGCCCCACTTTCACCCCCATCTTGGCCTGCTCCCCAGCCCTGCGGTTGAAAGAATTGCTAAGTCTTGTCTATCATAAAGACAGGCACTTTTCAGTGGTTTGGGTAACAGGGAAATTTTTTACTTTGCTGCTCAATAGTATGCTACAGCAAATACGTCAAAGGAAGTGCCCAAGTATTTAGAAGTTTACTTTGACTCATCTCTTAGCTAGTCAGCTAAAAGCTAACACTAAACAAGATAGTCTTTTGTTCCACTCCCCATCAGCAATCTTGATAACCTCGAGGGATAGTTCTGGTCTGTTTTCCATACAAAGACAACCTCAGGAATTTCAAAGGATTCAGTTCAGGTTTGTTTCCATGTAAAGATCGAATCGATGCATACATACAGTAAAACTGGACACTACTTTGATCCTTTAAAATCTTACAGTGATTCAAAAAGCTACAAAACCAAATACTATCATGCTCACTGAGAAACAGAAAATGAAGGACTAGTGGAAATCCCAAGGACAGGGAGTGTAGTGTAGGGTTTACTCTGAAAAGTTGTACTGGTGTTTCTTAAGGCAATTTTCCACTGGCTTGTCATAACTGTGTCTCTAATAGGGATAAACTAATCTTCCTGGATAAAAATAAAAGCAGGAAGAACTGATCTAATTCTTTGGACAAAAATTAAATTAAGTAGTTTCAAGGTATAAACATAACTATACCATCTAAAATTATTGTCAAGTTCAATGATTACATTCCTTTAATTACAATCAGAAGCACTACTGAAATAGGTTAAACAAGGGTGTTTTCCTCTGATTTTTTAACGCAGTTTTCAGAGAAAAGTGGTCAAATTACCACTAGAATTCCCTAAAATGAGACAAACCAAATTAACTCTCTACTGTCAATAAAAAACTAAGGCCCAGCTCCTGCCTTTCATCACTGCTTTCTGGCCAGGAAAACCTCCAGACCAAGCAAAACTCTGGCTTTGGGCTACATTGTAGTATACTCACTATACATATCACAGAAATACAAGTTTGAAGCTGATTTCCCCAACTGTGCCTGTGAATTGCAGCTGTGCTTAGAGCTCACTGCTCCCTTTGGCTGCAGGAGCAGAGGATATGCTCTCAAGAAGGAAGCTTTTCTTCCCCAACCAGAAAAACACTAGTTGGTAAGTGCTGTGGGTAGGGAACCTGCCTGCAGTTTCAGTCTGTGAGGCATACAGGCTGATGTGGTCCCATGTCAACAGAAAGAAAAGAAAATGTTTTCTCACTGCTTGCTGAGTTCAGAGCCTGGGGTGTTTGGAGCCTAGCTTGAAAAACAGAAGCAGACACTGCTGAGGAGCTATAATATCCTCCTCTTGCACTCCTGGCTGTTCAGCACAAATTAAGCTGTCTTGACTAGTGTCTGAATACTTCAGAAATGAAAAATAATTTCTAATATGTCTTCAAACCAGAGAAATTATAGTTTGGGATAATTTTACAGATGCTATAGTCTCAGGAAGAACTCTGAATGGTCTAGTTGGCTTTAATCACAATTTTGTTTTCACTCAGGAATATAAAGCATTAAACACAAAGGCCAAATACAAAATGTAAGCTCAAAGGGTACAAATTGAGCCTGGCTATTAACTGTAATTCTTGGGGAAAGGCTTAGGAGGGAAAGGGTTATTTTCAGACTTGCTTGCAAATAAATTATATTTAATAAAAAAAGCCCAGACTCTTAGGTCCATGAATTATCAGTAAAACGAAGCCTTCAGCCTGGAGGACTGATCAGTTCTCTGAGAGAGAAATCAGCATGGGTTATGAAATTCTTACAGAAGCAAATGAAGCAAGTTGGCAATTGCCTTGCTGTCCTCAGTAACACACTCACTCCAGGGAACTGCTGGGCCAATCCAATACTCAATTGATTAACATATTAGTAGCTGCCAAATGTCTTTTCTCAAAGCACTGGGACTTTCTGTATATGTACCAAGTCTGGAACAGACATGTGCACGAGCTTAGCATCTCAGCTTCAGTAACGATAGGAAAATTCTGGGAAAGAAACCAGCTTTGTTCTCATCTGTTCTGAAGATTTAATATGTCCCCTTGTGATTTTGAGAATTCAGTCATGGGAATTTACCACCTGCAGTAAATACATGGTTACATTTACATGTCTGGAAATGCATTGGTCTGTGCTTAGAATATAAAGCTATTAATTTATTGACACGTGGTCATCAAATGGACACACATTTGATATGTTCTTTGAAGATAAATCTTAACAAGGTTAGACTGTATTTGCGAGGATAATAAATCAGTCATGCTTTGTACATTAGTCATTCACTTCATGTTTTCACTACAAAATGGGTCTGTTATCTGATGATCACAGACTTGAGAAGTAGTACAAAAATAAAGAAAGGAAACTTTCTTATTAGAACATCTACCTGGGTCAATGTTCTATTCTAATTATATAGCTGAAAAATCTTAAAGCCTAGGTTAGGTACCTTGAAAAGCATAGATTTCATTACAGTTTCCCTTCCTCCTTCCCTCTTTTAAGGATGTTAAAGAATAAGGATATAGGATTTACTTTCCAAATTTAATTTTTAGTTTAGACAAATCAAAATTGTAGATGAAAATCTTTCCTTTTACCTGGTTAGGGTCCTTTGTAAACTTTCTCAAACTTTTTAGAAAGTTACTGTTTTTAAAAATATTCCAAACCAGGCAGATTTTTCCTGGCTATAGTCTTTTTTAAAAAGACATCATGCAGTAGAAAGAAAATGGATTAATCTGTATTCCTACACCATTACCACCTTACCACTGATACCAGATTAAAAATCTCTTTGTATATTTTTAACTTCTTTTTTCCTCTCTTTTGGGATTTTGTTCCACCCACTGCACTAGTGAGTTTATGCATCAGAGTTTCTGTGTTATCTAAAAGATCTAAACATCTTCACTTTCTGTTTTTTTTCAACTTTATACTGGGAAGAAGTTATTTACTGAACTAAATGTTATGTTGCCAAATGCTTATATGAGACCTGAATGATTGGTCTGATTTCTCTCTTTTCCTGATTACAATATTTGTAATTATTCCAAAATAACCATCATTAGCCATTTGGAAAGAGCAGAGTAAATGTACACACTGCTGCTTTCCCACTCAGCGCTCTAACTGCATCTATTTGTAGAGTTGTGAGTTTCCAGTCCGTAAATATGGAGACAGCAGGAGAAAACACAATGCCCTGTGGTGAGACCAAGAGAAACTGCATGTCATACATCAGCCAGGAGCGAACGGTTAAGTTATAAATACATCGAGAAGTGTTGACACAAGTTCAACTCTGGTGGCAGGAAAACAAAAGCAAGGGAGAAACATAAACAATAGTCTTTCTTTTACATAACTGTCATTGTTAATATTTGATGTTAGTCTCCATCTACAAAGCAACTTTCACCCATGTTTCCTTTTTCTTATCTTGAATTATGAACACCTTAATGCATCTGAAAATTAAAAAGTCATCTCTCAACAGAGGGAGACCGCACAAGTCACCAGCTGGAAGAAACATTTCGTTTAGGTCCGTATAAGAAAAGATCTTGTGTCAGGCACTTGAACACTGAATGTACAAGTCCATCCACAGCTTTACAATCCTCACCTGCCCTCTATAGTTTGTAACGAGGTTTCACACTGTGGTAGGCTGAGTTGCATGAGATGTGAATTTGCAAGAAGGTTTGAATGACTGTGGAGAGACTGTTTTGCCGTTTGGAGCAGAAAGGTATCACCTGCTAGTCTTCAGTTTCTAAATGAATGCCTGTTGTTATATGAAAACACAAATGAACTTTTCAGGCAAGCAAAACTGATGATAAAATTTGGCATATTTATCTTTGATGGTGCACGGGCCACTGGAATGTATATTATTTCCTATGGATAATGAAGAGGGAAAGTTTTAAGCATCTAACAGATAAAATAAGTTTTATGATCAATTCCAAGTCTGAGTTTGGTTCACAGAACCTGTGCTGCAAACTCTTGTGAACATCATCTGCCTTGCTACAAACTTCTTCCTACAATAATTTGCAGCCAGAAGGATCTGTATGTGTCAGGTCATTTATTCTTAATGAATATGAATAATTCAGCTTGCCCCCATTCATTTCCACTGTTAGTAAGGCCTTTTGGCTTTTCATGGTCTTTTGGTCTGTGTTAAGTATTATGTACCATTGACATATCTGAATGCATCTCTCTGCTTTCTCTAGGTCAATTCTGAGTTTTCATGTGGTTATGACATTTTTCAGCATATGAGTCACTGCAGCAGTACAATGTGTGCACTGGAGTCAAATCAGGAAAGGACAGCTGCAACTGATACAAGAGGAAGATACCAATTCTCATGACACTAAATGAACTAATACAGGGACTGTTTGGTTAATTACATCAAGATAAACAGAAAACAGCCAACATATGCAAAGATTAAAGCATCAGGCATGTTCATAAGTCACCACTCCATCTGACTGAAAACAGGGTTACCATGGCTCTGTCTGGGATTTCCAACACTCGCTGGAAGTCGAGGCCTGTCGGAAGGCCTCTGCATATGCAAACACATTCAGTGCTTCTGCTGCAGAGCCAGTGTTTCCGGGAAGCGTCCAACTGACTCCACTTTTATGTAAGCTGAATTGCCAAACTAATGCGGATATATATGACAGCAGCAGATATTTGGCAGCTAGGGAAAAGTTACTGCTCTGACACAACCACTGTGCGCTTCAGTAAGTAAGTGAAAACTTTGAAGTCTTCAAGGGAAAAAGGTCTTGGTAAACTCAGACACGTGCCAACACTACTTGGGAAAAGAGTAACCCTGTGTGAAGGAAGCAGTGTTACACGGAAGAGCGTACAGAGCACTTTCCCCTTTTTCAATGCACGTGATTATTCTATTGCAACACAAGTCACCTTGGATATATCTATGCTGGTCATTCAGAGGTGATATCAAACACTGGGCTTTGCTTGTCCATGCTGATTAGCTGGTAGCCCTTTTTGTTCTCTCCCATGCAAAGCTTGGAAAGGCTTCTGGTAACAGCTCACCCTATGGACTGCTTCCAAGGCTGCATGGAGACTGAGGTTGGCTCCCTCTACCACACTATCCACACTCCTTCAAATCTGTCTGGGCAGACTTTGAACCCTCAAAGCTCCCATGTTCCCTTATGCCACAGCCCAGAGGTGTGCAATATGTGTGGTCATTTTTTTATGCTGTAACGTTACTGCTCTGGTGGCCTGCAACACAGTTTTCATGTTCTCTCAGACAGCTTGAACTGGAAAAGCACACATTAAGTAATGCCTTGGGCTGCAAAGCTATCATACAGGGCCCAGAAGAGTTCCAGAGGTTATGTTGCTTGGGCACAGGTTATCGGCTGCAGAAGGTGGTGTCCCTAAACTGCATGGATACACGCCAGTTGCACCACTTGACCTTAGGGTCAGGGACTGCTCCCTGGCACCCTTTATTTAGCAGGATCCTTTGGGCAGGGATGCACACCTTCATAGACTTAGAGTTCACCTACACCAGCAAACTAATTCTGAACAAAACGCTGACCAGCTTACGTCTGTATGGCTAAGCTCTCTTCCTGACCCAAACATACGGCCCCTTTTCCATTCTGGGAATTGCCTGGGCTTAGGCTATCCCACAAAGAGTATGCCAACATTGTCAGGGACCACTAGGACCAGCCAGTGCCATTCCAGGCAGCACATTAATGGCAGGAATAACATAATTGCGGCGCTCATGCCCTGACCCTGCCGGAGTTTGCCACATAGCCCGTAAGGGTATTTAACAAGCCAGTGCAGGTGTTCTGCTAGGGAGAAGCCAGGAAATCCTGTGTGCTCTGTCTTCTTCAAAGCCAGCTGGTAGTTTCTATTCTATCCGCAGGCAGATGTGGGTGTGCAAATTGATTATACTAAAAAATTTCATTGAGCCTTTATCTCTGCCAGTGATGGGGTGTGTGGGATGCAGTTGCCAGAGCAAATTACAGAGCTAACTCAGTCAGTCATTGTCAACACATAAAATATTTGGAGACTTTACAACTGGAAAACCACCTGAAATATGTTGAGTTGTATTTGCTTGTTTTTAAATTTTACTTTGAATGGGTAATAACTTATGTAGTCCATGCAGTGGGATGCCACACAGTTTTCACCTTTGTGAAATGCACCAAGCTGGTTTTGAGCCTGGGATATTCACACCAAGCATGATAGAAAATGAATATAATCTACCAACTTATCATTTAAAATGGAGTGTGCGGATTCTGAACACTGAAAAATCAACTTCAGTCACATGAAACAAACGCAATAGAGAAAAGGCAAGAATACAGCAAAGTCAATACCCTGTTTTAATTTTTGCAGCCATCTCAGCATATTTTAAGGGCATTTGAACTGTCATACGAACAAACAATTAAGGTCTTCTAAAATTCGAGACAGAAAAATACAAAGACATGGGGCAGGAAAGGGGCCATAGGAAAACATACAGGATGTGTTTTATGGTATTTTGCAAGAAAATCATGATCATTTAATAAATCAGCTAACCTTCCTATATAACATTGATAAAAAACTTCACCTGAATTATCTTTTTATTGGATAAAGAAAAACAAAATCTCTCTTCATCAATGTACCTTATATCACTAGTAATCATAACTATGTGAACTTTCAATTTCTGACAGTTATATTTATAACTGTTACTGCTATTATGATGATTTACTTAGATAATTTGACTTTGGGCCATCCAGCTGACAGTCACTTCCATATGACCCATAACCTAATAATTTTCAGTGTTTCATCTGCAAATGATGTTTTTATGTATTCTTCCCTATCTTTTTCACAGAACAACTGCTATACGTTTATGCCATTGTATCTCAGAACAGAATTGGTCCTGATCTTGCTATGATTCTACAAACAGGTATTTCTCAGACAGGTGTAATCACAGTGCATCCATCTGCTTTTATGTTTTCTCATTTTGTAGCGGATTAAGTACAGGTGGTGTTTCTCTAGATGGTAATAATTAATCATTCAGGTTATGGATGATGGGATAGATTTAGAAAATGTCCTGGATATTATCATTATTCACACAGTATTTTATTAATAAATATTCATGGATATTCCTTATAGAAAGGTGTCTGATGCCATTTATTTACCATGTGAGGTTTAGTTCTCAATTAACTTGCTTTTTAGGATACCATTCTACACTAAAAAGCCTTCAGAAGCAGAACCAATGTACAGTCTTGTCTTTTCTTCCATCCTCTTTCCCTGTTCAGTCACATTAATTGACCAGTTTTCCTGGCCATATTCTGATCCAGAAATGCTCTAGTTCAAAATCACACACATTTTTGGAGATATTTTTCTGAAAACAAATCTCATTGGCCTGAGATGAATACACAGCAGTAGATTTAAATCATTCCTGATTTGGAGTGGAAGTGCTGTACCTGCTCTTTACTTCACTCTAGGGGACATAGGCCAATAAAAAAGATGCTCCCCTTCCCTTTATACACGTATTCTTGTCAGATGGGTAATGAAAAACCTGTCTTTAAAAGCTGATGTAATGTGCAAACTAGAGAAACTATTACTGACAACCTTATTCTTCAGCACCTTGTGCAACGGGAACTTTCCTATGGACAGGAGTGGGGAAGGGATGGGACTTGGCTGGAGGGATGACTCTGTCGCTGTTAACAGGGAAGAGACACTCAGAAACTCAAGTCCACTCCCTCTGCACATGATAACAGAAACACTGATTACATGACTGAATAAATAAAATTGAGAATCCTTTTATATTCTAGAATCCCTATTTTCTAAATAGCCATCACTGAGGGAGGACTAAAAAATGTTGCACCTCTCTGTGTTCAGGATGTTTCCTATTTTGCTGAGGAGCCATTGTGTTTTCCTAATTCCATGCATGAATTGACACTTATTTGCTTCATACCCCCACCCCATTTGAGTTCCTCAGAATTAATCTCTGGTCTTCTAAGGTATTTTAACTGTAATATTAGCATTGCAACATGCTCTTGCATTTACTTGGTGGATGTGGGATTCCTTAGCACGGGGGCTGCTCTGGTCCAAATCTCGCCTCTGCCTGCAGAGGCTCATACCTTTTCAGATTCACAGAGTTCAGACTTTTTGAAAAGAGAATTCTCTGTTACTTAACTTGCCTGTCACTACTTGAATTAGGTCTCATCCTAGCAATTAACAAAATCACTAATTGTTAAAAGAATATCTTCTTAAGCAATCTCATCAGTTGTCATGAAGGACAAATCACAATTTTCCTATCACCATCATTAGGCTTTGCCTATTTTTAAAAAGAAAACACATAAGGTTTTGGGTTGGGGTTTTTGGGTTTTTTTTTGTTGTGTTTTGGGGGGGTTGTTTGGGTTTCTTTTTCCCCCTAAAAGTTGTACTGCTGCTGAAGTATTCTTTTCTAATTAGGAAATATTTCTTCAGTACATTTGCACTAAAGACTGTGCGTTACAGACACTGTTTTATGTGTCTTGAAATAATAGCCAGCAGATTACAAAACTACGATGAAATAAACTAAGAAACTGAAGAACAGTTTAAAAGACTTTTATTTTTGCAGAAGAATGCAATGCCATCAACCAAGCTTTACACTCTACACAAAAGGATGCTTTTACTCTAAACCAGTTCAAAAGTTATAAATACATTATATAGCCCTATTTTATTAACCTTTACCTACATGATACGTATCTATCTATGTATTTTTAGAAGAAAAGATTAAAATTCTTTTTCAGCATGCCCACTGTTTCTCAGTAATACAGTTGGATGTAAATGACTGTGGATGCAGTCCTGGTGCCAGGTGAGTCACGCAGAGAGCATCTGTGGAGGAGGTGAAACAGAAGCTTCACCCACTTGGCATCCTCCCAGGCTCAGGAGAGCTCCAGCCAGCCTGTGTCTACTTGCATGAGCGCCACAGGGAATAACACCCCAATGGTGCCACACTGATGTGTTTCTCCCATGGCTTCTAGAGGCCACCGTAGGCATTTGTGGAAGACAGTGCCTACCAGCGGACCATTAAGCATCCAGTGTTGCCCAGATTTACCATAATTTGTCACCAAAGAGGGTTATTAAAGAGAAAAAAAGACATCCATGAAACACCCTTTCCACCCCCAAGAAAAACAGACAACAAAACCAAAACCCAGAAGGGAATCATAGCAAATCCTGGATTGTAGAACTGTTATTTTCTTCTCTAGAGCTGAAGAGAAAATGATCAGAGCCACCTTCCACTGATCTGAGATAAAATCTTTCCTGAAGAAATAACATGCTTTCCTCAAGAGCAGATTTAAATCCCTCTTAAAACATCTTGATTTGGCATCCATAAAAGTGAGGCCAACAGCAACCCGTTCTGTGTTCACCACTCTTCTCCTGTATGAAAATTCATGTCATATTGCTCCATCCTTTATCAAAATACTGAGAAAGTGCTGGATGTATACCCATATGAATTACAGAGCTGGAGTCCTTCCTTTATTCCTACTCTAATATAGCTTGTGCTTTCTCACTTGTAAGTGAGGTTATGACCAAGTTGCTGTCTTGTTGTAAGTCCAGTATCATTCCACTCCTAGGGCTACGAAAAACTCAGTAAAAATATTTTCAAGCACTGTATTTGAATACACAGTGATAATGGAAACAGGGTTCAGCCTATCAATAGGAGACATTACAGCTAGCGTTCAGATGTCAATAAGGTAAAGGTAATTTACTAAATATGTGGCACATCCAATTTGGTTTGAGTATTCTTCCTCCTGAACCAGGTGGAACCAGCAAAGTGCCAAAGTATTGACAGGAAGGACGGAAATGCTGAAGTTGCTCGTCTCTGAGACAGGGCAATGTCTGCTTCAGTCACCACAGTCTCAGGAAGGTTTTTGAAAGCGGAGGATGGCACGCCTCCTAGCCTTCCCTTGTGATTTTTCATTTTGGATTATTACTCAGCTTTGGCCTACTCTTGATTCTATTCAGAATAAAGTCTGAGGTGAAACCTCACTGCAAACTCAAATAATATTGAGTTAACATTCTGCAAAGTGGGGCTGTGAGAGGAAAAAGGGAGCAGGCAAGGAACAGATAAAAATGTATTGGGTAGGGGAAGCAATCAGTGAAGAAAAGGGTAAGAAATAGAAAGGAAGGGTGAAAGCAGAGACTGCAGAGACAAAGACTTAGCAGTGTCTGGGCTGCAACTAGCAGAGTCCCTCGTGGACAGCTCTGGCATTGCCGCACGCACAGATAAGGTTCAGAGTGTTTACTTAGTTTCCCCTGTGCCCAACACTATCCACGTTCTCAGTAGAGCTTACTGCCTCTGGCGCTGTGCCACACTAACCTTGTGATGCTGCTCCTAGATGGAAACTGGCTCATTTTCAGTTGCATCACAGACTGAGCAGCTGAAACTTTAGTCTGTTTGAACGGGTGAAAAACCCATAGCTAACATTCTGGTTTTGACCTCTATTTAGTTTAAACTAAATTAGTTCATATTCACTCAGTCCAAAATTCCTAGGACAAGATAAGGTTTTCTTTGCTTACCTAAACCAAGTATAAGCGAGCAAGTTGTTCCAATGAATGCATATGCCAGGGTTACTGTTTTGACCCCCCAAAGTGACATTTCCAGTCATTATCTTCCTTCCACGAATCTGAGGGGTATTTTGAGCCATGTCTCTGAGAACAGAGACATTTATTCCAGTAGAAATTCTTCTACATCCCTGCTAAAGCAATTTTGACTGATTTAGTTTTATCTGCTTTTTTTCCCTTCATAACCCTAGCTGCCGATATTATTCCACCAGTATGACCATTATTTCCATATCTCTAGAAAAGCGCATGCACTTCAATATCAGTGTATAAGTCATTATTGGTATGTTGCCATGCTGTTTTGCCAGATAGTCATGGCTCTGGCTGAGCTCAGCTGCATAGTTCAGAAAAAAAAAAAAAAAAAAAGAAAAGATAATCAGGCATATCTTGCATCAGACATAACACATAACAGTATTTATTATACAGTGCATTTCAAACCAGAGACTGTCAGTCACAGTTTTACAATCTAAAGTCCTCCAGACCACAGCATTTTGAAAAATTTCTTGAAAATATCTTCAACGCTTCTCTGAATTTAATATCATCCTGGCTTAGGATGAATTTTTCTGGCTATGTTTCCATTGCACCAAAGAGAGTGGACAATTTTTAGTAAGTAACTGAATCTGCGATGCCTAAAGGTTATGTTAAGCTTTCTAATCTGACTACCTGCTACACAACTGGGTGCAGTTAAGATGCAAATGTAAATTAATAATCCTACAAGCACAGTAATACAAGCAGTTTCTGAAAATAGGTCAATTTGTTTGTTTTCCCCCCATTACCCTCTTGTTAATTTTCAGACATGCTCAGCAGCAGAAGACAGGCTACGAAAACTCTATTTAGCAGCAGAAACCCAGTTCTGGAGGTGACTGCCCAATGTGAATGGAGCACTGTAGTGGAATGTTTTAGTCAACAGAGAAATGGGAAAACAGGAAAAATGCAGTCCAGCACACCACAGAGAGGGCATTCAGTATCTCATATTAAATGACACGATTTTAGAAACCTGGTCCTTGTCTGTTTTACCTTGAAACTCAGAAGACCTTTCTCAGGTCATTCTCAGATCAGGTGGCATCATCGTGTTAACAAACTGGCCTGCAATGACCAGCCACAGCTGCTCCATGACTGGATTCATAAATTCAGCTGAAAAACCACAAAATTTAGATTGAAGAAGACAAAACTGCACTGCTGTTGTTCTCTCAGTCTTATGCTAATTTTCTCAGGTGTCGATTAAACCTTCCTTTCTCTAGTGATTATTTATCAGGTAATTTTACACAGACACACACTTTCAAATACATTTGAAATGAAGGAGACCCTCAGATACAAAATCTAACAAGTGAGACGTTATATTACAGTTCAAAATTGCACAGTTGTCTGGCTACAGCTCCTAGTTCAGTGAACATAATCATTAGAAAAACTCAGTTTATGAAGAAATATTATGAAAAGTATATTCTTATTTAGTGCCTTTACTCTGTTTAATTTAACAGAGAAAGCAAATTTTCTTTATTATTTTTCTTTCAACAGCTTTCAGATCTCTGTGTATACATATAGCAGACACCTTTACAGTAGATGTTTTTCCACCTGAATCATTCTGCAATTTGAAAATACATGCAGCATTTTTAATGCATGTTTTCTGCCAGCGGTACCAAATTCTTCAGTGATTTATATTTTATCATTGAGCCATGTTTAATATAAGGATCAATAATGGGGATCCTCCACACAAAATGGTGGAGAAAATGTGGCTTCACCAGCACCTCTACTACTCAAACTGAGTAATGCCCTGTTCAAGAGAGAAGCAGCAAGTCAAATCAGTGCAGGTGCTGCTAAGTAAGCCTTATGATGTGGCCTGAAATCAGCTTCTGTATTCGGTTGCCTCCATTTTTCGTTCTTTGTTTGGGAAGTCCTAAGGAGGCTCTACGGAGCTCAGGAAGTGATGCTAGATGTTCACTTTCCAAATCTCTGTTTGGGTCCATCTGGGGTTCTAAGTGATTCCATGCTCTGCTTTTTTGAGAATTACTTGGAATAAATATGCAGGACATTTACCCCAGAAGATTGCTAGTAGACTTAAATGCACCAGGGCAAACTCATCCCTTACATCATCCTGAAGTGGTTAGTCAACAGGTGACTATGGCCCAGTGTGTCCAAGACAACGCCACTCTAGGGCTGGGGTGCTTGAGCTTCTCGCCTGTCAAAGTCCTTCTTGGATGTAGTTTCTGGAGGACAAGACTGATAATTTTCTAACTTGGCATATTTGCATTGGCAACCAAAATGCCTTGCCGCTCAAGACAAAACAAGGAAAAAAAGGGTAAAATTCAGTAAAGCTCCATTTGGCTTTGATAGGGCTGTGATTTTACTGCAGATTCTGGTTCTGGCTTTGCCACTTCATCTCTCTGTCATTATGTTAAGCATCTAGTGCAAATGATTTGTAGCTGAATAGGTGGCAGCATAGTAAACATAAAGTTTTCTCTCTCCACCTCCAAAGTACGTGCGTTTCTGCAACAGTGCTCTACAAGCAGAATAAGTAATAGCGCTTCGTTATGCATAAAATAAATTCAGTCTGGGATCTAAGAAGCATGTATGTTGACTGAGGTTTTAAACCATATTAGGTGTTACTGTCTACAACATTATCACAAAGTAGAATTTCTTACAAGCCCTACTTTGACACTTTTTATTTCAATGTAATTACCCAATCTGTAAACTGCAGTTATAAATTAGTGATGTTCTACATAAATGGAGTTAATTTAGAAAAGTACACTGCTTGCATACAGGAAAAAATATCTGTGATGAGCCTGGTATTTCATACTTTGAAAGAACAAACCGTTGTATTTTAAAGATGAATGTTACTCTTCTTATTTAAGTATAAAACAGTATCAATAGCTGTAATAAATTTTATTTTAGAAAAGGAAGGCTCTGATGCAGGCAACAATGTTTTATACAATGGCTTTTCTACAGAAAATGGTGACTTCTCAAGAATATTAATGCATGTTCTTTTTCTTATTTAGGCTTCTTTCATCAAGATAATAGAAAGAGAAGACCTGTTGTGACTGAGTAATTCATGTATTCTCTCTTCACATATGCAAAGCAAAAAGATGAGTGAAAAGATCTGAACCAGGCAATTGGTTGGTAAAATTGAGCTGTGTATGGCTATCTGGCACCAAAACATGATCCAGGTTTCATGCATGACTCCTGCCATGTAATATGGGACATGAACCAAAATATCCAGTCTGTCAAACAATAAATATGGGGGTTTT
>JAVKLA010000074.1:68335599-68348607 GCA_034782735.1 Sagittarius serpentarius
GAGGGGCTCAGGAAAGCTGGGTAATATTCAAGGATCACTTTCTTCAAGAACAGTCCATCGTAGTGAGCCAGAAGTCAAGCAAAAAAGCCAGGAGGCCTGTGTGGATAAACAAGGAGCTCCTGGCAAAACTCAGACACAAAAAGTAAGTATACAGAAAGTGGAAACAGGGACAGGTAACCTGGAAGGAACGGAGAGACCCTGTCCAAGCATGCAGAGATACAGTTAGGAAAGCCAATGACCACCTGGTGTTGAATCTGGTGAGTGATGTCAAGGACGAGAAGGGTTTCTTTAAGTACTTTAGTAGCAAAAGCAAGACTAGGAAAACTGTGGGCCCACTGCTGAATGGAGCAGTGTCTCTTGGTAACACAGGACATGAAAAAGGCTAAGGTACTGAGTGCCTTCTTCACGTCAGTCTTTTCTAATAAGACCGGCTTTCAGAACTTCAGAAACCCTGGACACCAGGGAAAGTGTAAAGCAAGGAAGACTTAATGGAAGAGAATCAGGTTAGGGAATACTTAATCAAACTGGACATATTTGAGTCCATGGGCCTTGATAGGATGCACCCACAAGTGCTGAGGAAGCTGACTGAAGTCACTGTGATCATTCACTTTGAATGATCACTGCATTTGGAAGAGGTATATGAAGACTAGAGGAAAGCAAGTGTCACTCATATCTTCAAAAAGGGCAGAAAGGAGAATGCAGGAGACAAGAGGCTGGTCAGCCTCACCTCAATCCCTGGTAATGTAATGGAGTAGCTAATTCTGGGAACCACTTCCAGGCACATGGAGGACATGAAAGTGATTGGGAGTAGTCAGCATGGATTCAGGACCACTAAGATAATGAAGGGACTGGAACATCTCCCATAGGAAAAAAGGCTGAGAGAGCTGGGGTTGGTTAGCCTGGGGAAGAAAGGGCTCAAGGGGGATCTCATCAAGGTGCACAAATATCTGCAGGGAGGCAGCAAAAAAGACGGAACCACGCTCTTTCCAGTGGTGCTCAGGGACAGGACAAAAGACAGTACGGACAAACTGAAACACAGGAGGTTCATGCTGAATATAAGGAAACACTTTTTTTCAATTGTGAGGGTGACAGAGCATAGGAATAGGTTGCCTAGAGTGACAGTGGAATATCCATCCTTGGAAGTCTTCAGGAGACATCTGGATATGGTCTTGGGCAACCTGCTGTAGGTGACCTGCTTGAGCAGGGGCACTTGGTTGCAATGAGCTCCACAGTTCCCTTCCAACCTCAGCCATTCCGATTACATCATATGCTGAACCCACCTTGAGTAATAGACAGCAAATAAAACAGAACTCTCTGTCAATGAAAAGAAGTGGTCCTGAATGAATCAGAGTCCTCTTAGAAATGGTACACAGTTTCAGACACTAATATTGAGATGAAAATTTGCCTTGAAGGTGGCAAAAGCATGAATGCAAGATGTTTCATATGAATCCGCTTTGCACTCAGGCTTGCAGTTCATGAGGAAAACATTTTGTTGGAGAGTCTTTGAAGCATTCTTCCTTTGCATTCTTTCCTAGGCTTCAACACACAGTTTTTGTTTGCAGGTGCAGACTCTTCTGCAAATCACCCCTGAAGATCAAACCTGTTTAACCTGTTTTCATCTTGGGTTTGTCCATCTTATTTCAACAATTTCTCTCCAGTCTTTGTGTCCCCTTCCACTCTGAAATAGTTATCTTCCCCTTCGCTCACTGTGTGCCAGCCACCTCATAGAAGAAACAGTAGAGGTGAAATTTTGCTGTGTGGGCATATATTTTCTAGATATACAGAGCAGTTTTGTGAAACATTGCATGCCCAGAGCATGTATGCAGACAAAGCTATGATAGACTATGATTTAAATTGATTTTAGCTGCCCAGTTCCAAGAAGCCAAACTTCTGCACATGTAGATTCAGAGTTTCCAAAACATTATGTCAAAATTTTTCAGGGGGATAGGAAGGAGCACTTTCCTGACAGAAAGGCCACAGCACTCTGAGCAAATTTCAATTCCTTGCTCCAAATCATGGGCAGTACACAGTTAAAGAAAAGTTTGCCAGGGTTGTTTTAACATTGCAACACAATGTATTTTCTCCAGCGTTTTCTTGGAAATGGCAAAACTATTTTGGCTGAAACTGTCTGGAAAAACACTAAGTGAACCCAGTATCATCTAATGGTAAATTTTAGCCTAAAAAGTTAATATTTGGTGAAACTGCAAGTAAGCTAAGATGAAGGTATTGTAACAAGGGGATTTGATAAATCTCAATAATAGTGCTGCCAATCAGCAAAACACAGTCCCATACAAAGGCCAGGGAACTAACAATCACCAATAACACTGAGGAACCCCAGCCAAGATGCCAAATTGAGCAGTAATGGAAACAGGCATGAACCATTAAATTTGAAACAGTCCAGAGAGCTGGTCAGTTTTAAGCATCTCTCCTGTCCTTGCGCTTGTCTATATAATGCTTTATCTGCATTACTATATATACATATATGTACACATATTAAGTTCTCAGCTGACGCTTATTTCCAACAGATGCAGGTGTTTCAGTCCTGATGCACTGATCACTAAACTTAGCTCAGTTAAGAAAAAGTCCAGATTCAGCAATCATGAGACATGAGTTAATGTAGCAGAAATGTTGCTAGTGTTTGTATTTGTAAATATAGAGGATTATTCAATACCAATACGTTAAAAACTTTCCCCAAAGTCATATGGCACTAGGCCAACGAATAGTGCCTAACTTTAAGAACTATTTGAAAAGACACAAATAACCAAAAAAAGCACCATGCAAGTGTAAGTTTTGGTGCATCAGGTCATTAATTCTGTATAGTTAAGAATGAAATTACAATGAAGAAAAACATCTTTTATTTTAAAAAGAAAACCACAAAATAGCTTTTTGGGAATGCTAAACTCTGAAAACCTGGACTAAAGTATTTTATGGGTTACTACGGTATAGGCTTCTCAGGCAATCACACCTCATCTAAATTCCTCAGCTCATGATGAAGAGTTTATTAATACAAACTCAATCAGAACCAATGTAATATCATAAATCAAGAATTAATCATTAGTTCTTAGTAGTTTTGTTTATGGAAATCATAGGTAAGTTAATGTATGATTTAGAGTCTAAGCCATCAAGATATGAGTATATGATCCACCCCCCCCTCAAATCTACACTTAAATTTCAGAGCTTAGGGTCTGAGAGAATGACTGCATGGAAGTACATGCTTCTGTTATGCAAGAGGCCAGATTACTAGACCTAATGGTCCTTTCTAGTCATTGGATCTAGTCCATTAGAGATTTAACAGGGAGGGAGCACAATTTATAAGGCTGTATCCCAGGCGTCAAGTATCCCAGGCGTCAAGTGCAAAGAGTGACCCATAGATGGCACAGAACGTGAATGCCAAGAATACTGTGCCTGCTGCACACAAGCAATCCCTGTTCAGGCACTACTCCAGATTTATGTAACTACAAGGCTTTTAGACTGCAGCTGGCTCACTTTGGACAATCAGCAGAGACGTCCATCTTCAAGGATCACTGTGCCATAAGCAGTGTTCCTGCACATGCACAGCACTCTTGGACAGCCAACTATTTAGTGCATAGCATTACTCTACACCGGGTATAGCACCCACCACCCATGTGCAACAGGACAGGCTATGCATCATACATGCGGTAAGAGTGGAGATGCTGTGCAGATTCTCCTGTGTTTAAGCGGTAAGTCCAGCTTGTTGGACCTTTGCATAGCTGGGTGCTGTTGCCAGGACCTCACAGCCTCTTAATCAAAAGCAGACCTGATGATACTGGAAGGCATAAAGAATAGTCCACAACTGGCCTTCATTTATAAAAGCTAAATAGTCAAAAAAACTAGTCTGGGAATCATAGAATCATAGAATTGTCTAGATTGGACAAGACCTGTAAGATCATCTAGTCCAGTCATTAGCCTAACACTGACAAGATCCTCACTAAACCATGTCCCTAAGCACTACATCTACACGACTTTTAAAAACATCCAGGGATGGGGACTCCACCACGGCCCTGGGCAACCCGTTCCAATGCCTAATGGCCCTTTCAGGAAAGAAAATCTTCCCAATATCCAAACTAAACCTCCCCTGGAGCAACTTGAGGCCCTTTCCTCTTGTCCTAGTGCTTGTTACTTGGGAGACTGACCCCCACCTCTCTACAACCTCCTTTCAGGTAGTTGTAGAGAGCGATAACGTCTCCCCTCAGCCTCCTTTTCTCCAGGCTAAATAATCCCGGTTCCCTCAGCCGCTCCTCATAAGGCCTGTGCTCCAGACCCCTCACCAGCTTCTTTGCCCTTCTCTGGACACGCTTTGGGAAGGCTAGATATACGGCTGAACTTTGGTGCACAGACACCTGTGACCAGCATTTATTTACAAACGGCAGGCTCAAAACCCACCTAACTTCATAGACACGATTTCCTTGGTAAAAATCCTGGAATAATTCAGGTAAAAAGGGAGGCTTGGTGTCATCTCATCCAACCCCCTCTCAAACTAGGCTCAGCTTCAAAGTTAAATGACGTTGCTCTAAGTCCTGTTGCATTTTAAAAATCTCCAGAGGTGAACATCTCACAGCCTCTGTGGGAACCTGTCCAGGGCTTAGCCACCCTCAAGGGAAGATTTTTTCCTATATCTATATGGGATGCCTTTGCTTCAGTTTGTGACTGCTACCTCTTGTCCTATAGCTGTGCACCTCTGAGCAGATTTTAGCTCCATCTTCTCTATAAACTCCATCAGATAGATGGCGCAGTTTGCTCCAGTTCCCCTGACAAAGCCTCCTCTCTTCTAGGCTAAGCAAACCTTGTTCCCTGAACTTCTCCTTGTACATCACGCTCCAAATTCTGGTGACCATCTGCTAGACTTTCTCCAGATTGTCAATGACTTTCTTGTACTGGTGGCCCAAAACTTGGCACAGTACTCCAAATGTGGCCACAGGACTGCTGAATAAAGGGGAATAATCACCCCCCAACCTGCTGGCTACACTCTATACTCAAATGTGCAATTAGCCGTCACAGCTAAAAGGGCACATTGGTAAGCCACATTCCCTCACTTTCTGCTGCTGTCTGGTGCACACACTATGAAGTGTGAACAAGCCCTGAGCAGACAGGTATCTAGCTTAGACCCAGATTTTGACACAATTAGAGAAAATAAGAATTCATCTGCTTATCTTGCTCCGGGAGAGTTGATCTGGTAGACTTGTTTGATACAACACAACATAAAACAGCTGGATAAGGAGGAATTCCCCTTCTTGTGTATACAATACCCTAGTGGTTAGGAGATGCACATGTGTTTCGGAGACTCAGGTTCATCTCTCTCATGTATATCAGGGATTTTGAACTTGAGCACTTTGAAAGGAAAGCACCTCACCTCTTGCCTGTCCCAGACTAGAACCTTAACAGCAGGACAAGTATTAAATCATTTGCCTTAAATGAGATCTTTGATGAAACAGGAAATTAAACGAAGGGCTCATGCTAGGTAATCTCTGATCCCTAGTCTCTATAGTTGCTCCCATTTTCTCACTCAAATGAAAATATAATTGAGCAGTGAGAAATCTCTACCAGAACTTGCTGGGAGGTAAAAGAGGTTACAAATCTCTCACCTCTTAATGCTCTGGCTTGAAAGTTTAGAACGTAAGTCTCCCATGTTCAGAGTGATTACACTTGTCTTAAATTTAAGGATGCCATATCCAACCCTGACTTGGGACAGGGGTGGGGAGAAGGTGGCAAGTAAATAAAACCTTAAAAACCCTAACATTGCTTAACTTCATATGGAAAAAAGTGTGTGGAAGGGAGAGCTCCTGAAGATGGTTCCAGGTTATGAGACTTAAGAGGATACAGGTAATTCAACCTGAATTTGAAGAAATATTAGATACCTACTTTGAAAAGAAAGTTATTATTTGAGTAAAGCAAAAAAACAAAGTAAATTTTAGTTCTTTAAAAATTTTCGCTCATAAAATGTGTAAGAAAAGCTGAGCAACTAAGTGAGAAAACAGTTGCAAAATATTCCTGAATCTCCTAATTTCATTTATTTTTCTTTTTAAATTCTGACCAGAGTGCCAGCACTAACTTTGACTACAATGTGATCAATACAATTTGGATTTGAGTAAAAGTCTGTGTTCAAAGAAACAGAGAAAAAGTCTTTCATATATTCTGCTAATGCTTCAGTTCATCTCAGTGGAAAATTACCAAGAAAAGTTTAAAGTTTGCAAACAAAGAGGAACTAAGGGAAAGAACTGAGGTATGGATTTGAATACAGGAAGGGAAGGGAAGCATAGCAGAAGGAAGCTTTTATCTCAAGTGTTTAACTTTGTGTAGATTACTTAGAAAATGTCCCAAAAGCTCAGCTATGCACCAGTTCCTTCTAAGGAATCTAATCCAAACTAATGAGGACAACAGATATTAATCTTGGCAGCACATGCCCCCTGACATTAGGTCCGACTCCAGTGATAATTATTTGATAGTGACAGAAGAGGGCTCCCACACTCGCTGAGCACTTGCAACTTCAGCTGAAGTCAGCAGCTGCTTGCAGAGGTGTTCTTATTCTAACCCAGTCCTCTCATCTATCTGTAGGAAGAGGAGTGGACTCTCTCCAAACTATTTGCACCATTCTTTACTTAGCCTGCAAAATGCATGATAGACAAGACAACAGCAACACTTATATTTGGATATCACTTTCCAGTCATGTGCTGTGCATGTAAATGTAAAGGCTTCTAAAAACTGTAGCTATAAACTGGTCTCTACAGTGTATGCTGAATAACTAGTACTATTAGTACCAGTACTAACAATAGCTATGCATTTGACGTGAAAAAGATTATTACTTATAGATGGTAATCCTAATGGAGGAGGAATAAAAAGCTTCCAGAAGCCACCAGTAAGATTTCCCAGGCATTTCTGGAACTCCCTATATCTCACCCTGGGATTTTCAGCTTAGTGGAGTGCTCTGCTGGGCTCTCATTGCATAAAAGTTTTCTTCACATTTCTCCCACCCTCCCAACAGTTTGCTACCAGTGCCATGTTTATAGAACACATCAAGATTTCAGGAGATTTAAATCTAAATAACTCTTCCAGCCCTGTCCCATAATTCTCAGGAGATTGTCTAAATACTAGGCCCTCTAAATACTGCCTACTCGCAGCAATACCCTAAACGTTAGGCTGCAGTCTAATGGCCTCAGTCATCTAGGCTAATGACAATTCCTTTATGCAAAAAGGATAGTGCTTCAGCGAGAAGGTCTAAAAAAATGCCAGAATATCCAACATGCCAATGCTCAGAGCTTCTCAGTAGGAAGCTCAGACAAAAGGGCAGCTGCCACCTCCAGGGAGACATTGCAGCTCCTTGGCTATCCAACAAAGGGGGTTGCTGGCTGCAAAGGGGTTAACATGTTTCCTGCACACTAAAGTGAAAGTACAAGTTCCCCTGAAGCTAAGCACCAAGCTAGTTCAGCATTTTGTACTTACCTCATTTAGGTAGCTGCCTACTCAACAAATGGATCCTAAAGAGTTAAGCCCTTTCTGTGTGTTAAAGATGAACAGAACAAAGTTCACCCTGTGGTCTCCTTAGGTATCAGGAAATGTGAGAGCTGAACCAAGTCCTTTTTTTGTGTGTCCTCTCCAGCTCTCTACTTGGGACAAGAAGCTGCCAATGGCAACTCTGCTCAACATGAACAATAAAACTGTCAAGGACAATAGTGGTCTCATGAGAGAGGATCATCTCTGCATTTGGCCTGGTCAACAGAAAATCTCCCACTAAGAGGTGAATTTGGCAGCTACTGTGATGTGATGAAAGACATGGAAAAAGAACTATCTATCTATGCTAACAGAATATGGTGAGAGATGGGGGCGGGGGGAGAGAAAAATGAAAAGCCACAATGCTCCAAAGGAGCAAGAAACAATCAGTAAATTGCACTAGCCTTATGCATTTATTACATGATCAGTTGCTACAGTAATTAACATAACATAAATATATTGGATATATTAATCTTCAAATAGGGGGCGTATGGTACAGCTCTGATCTACATGTGCAAGGGGTAGTATGCCATGACTTCATAGCTGTGTCGATGAGCCTCACTGTGCATTGCAATGGGTATTGCTATGGAAAGGCAGGCAGCTAAAGCCCTAGATAAATCCATAGTTGTCCATATCTGGGAACTCTTAAGTTGCCAAGATGATCTTGTAGGCTCTTGGGTCTCGGCCTTAATACATCATGATTTATGGTTTGACTTGAAGGCAGATGCATTTCCATTTCTGGACTAAGTCTGACATGCTGAATGTGCTCATCTAGAAACAGTATTTTTAGGAAGAAATTGTTCCAGACATTTGGAAGAAGGTCTTTCTACCTGAGTTTTCAATAGCTCGGTAATGGATGTCCAAGCTTTTGCAATGGAACAGACAGTCACATCAGTAAAGCATGTCTCAGAACTTGCCCTGCTTCAGGATTTTTTAACTAGAATCACATTTTTACCCTGGGAAACTGAAGTTTTCTAGAGTGCCAGGTGCTACTGACTAAATTAATCTGAGGCAAATAAATTGAGCCTGCAGATGTACTTGGCTGCTGTAGTCAAACCCAGCTGATGGACTTGGGGGTTTTGGAGGAATTTTTTAGGGTTTCTGTGTGTTCAGGCATTGCGGGGATCATTTGCATTAGTTTGCCAGGCCAAAGTGCCAACATCCGCTAATGTACTAACTTAGCTCATCTGGAGAGACCATTTGTAAGAACAAGTATCAGTTCAGATTCCTGATCTTTCTGTTTAAAGAACAGAACTAGCTGTCATCTGCAATTCTGCAGAAAACTGAAGGGAGGAAAAAGAAGGGATAACAGGAATGATCTGGCAGAAAAAAAAAGCAAACTGTGTCCAAATTAAAAAATAAAAATATCTGAGAAAGAGGATGCAGGGAAAGAAGTAAAATACCAGATGGTACAAAGCAAGGAGGCTATGAGCATATTAAAAACAACGATCAGTGAAACAACTGAGAAACTGGCTTATCTGTATACAATTTTCAGGTTGCTAGCAACACTTACCTGAGACTTCATGCTTAACTTTACCCAGTAGCAGGATTTCTGGTTTTACAGATTTAAGTTTTCTTCAGTTACCTCTATGTGCTAGTGTTCAGCAGAGATGTTTGCAGTTCTTTAGTTTGGATAGCGTTTTGAAGTTGAACAGGAACCTTTTGCTATTCAAGGTCCTACAGCATTCTTCTTCCTGGACCAGTTTCCAGGTGTATGTGTGCTTCTGAACACAAAGAGGCAGGAAATCTAGAGTAATTACTGCATTTAAGGGTTTTTTTACTCATTACTACCACTATACCTGGAAACTAATTAGAATTTTGAAATCATTCTGACTTTCATAACAAAATGCAAGTTCTTGTGACTACAGAAAGAACCAGCAATAATATAACAGGTTAATTTCAAATTTACAAGAAGAAACTAGCCTATCTTAAGACTTCCCAAGTTGTGGCTCCTGCATGGCAAGTCACTGAGTTTCTTACCTCCATGAACTATTTGCCAAAAGACTTTTCACACACAAACAGTTCAAGTTTTCTAAAATTAGCTTTTAAAAAGCTATTTTTGTTCCCACAACTATGTCTCCATAAAAACTCAGTCTTGTATTATAAGCAAAGGAATGCAATTCATGCAAATAAACCATGTTAGAAATGAAGTTTGTAAAACAAAAAATAAGACAAAATTTCTAAAATAATTCCTGGGAAGACAGTCTCAAGTATCTGTACATCATACCAAGCTTCAATTCTACCCTGCTCTTGTAACTTGCCCAGTTTGTTGGGCAAGAGCAGATGCCTTTTGCTCCCTTCAGAAAACTGCCTACAGCGCCAGTTAAACAAGAAAATAATTGTATTATTTGGAGTTAAAAAAAAAAAAAGACATCTTTCTGCTTTTGCTATCAGTTAGAGACTATTACTAATTGTTAGAGACTACTAGTAATTGATTTAAGTCTCTCAAATATGATGAGACAGTTTTAGCCACCAGCACACGTACATCAGATGCAGGATCTATGCCAGGGATTGCAGTCATTCGCTTTGTGACACCAGGTCTTTAGCCACATCTCCCTGTTCAGCCTGCTGAATTCAACCCTTGAGCTGCACGTGAATATCTCCCTCATCCCTGGAGGCCTGCAGAACCTACAACCCCTGTGCCCAGATGGGGGAAGGAAGGGGAAGGCTTGTTTTGTTGTTGTTGTTCTATGAAAGAAAACAATCTGTGGGAACAGTGTGGTATGAAGTTATCAGCTCAGATCGGCTTCACAGAAATCTAACATGGCTAAAGGTTCCCCACTCCCTCATAAACCATTTACATAAGAGCTGTTTATGACTTCTCAGCATTGCACATAACCACTTCAAGCTACAGCTCAGCCATTAGACTTTACCTCAGCTCAGCAGGTCTGGCCGAAACAGTACTTGGCAATGGGTCTCTGGGGAAAATGGGGCCTCTGTAAGACACAGTGGTAATTTGGTGGCTTCGTTGCTCAGTGTTAGCGCTGGCTTCCTTCCACAGGACAGCACAAAAGGGTGCTGTGCTAATTCAGGTGCTCAAATAGGAAATAAAACCCACACCTTCATTACCAGTGAACAACAAAAACCCTGCGAGTCTCCCCCACTCCCTGCAATCTTCAGACACAGCAATGCACTTCCATCCAGCACAGCAAAGGGGCTGCTCCCAAAAATTAAGCAGCATTTCTTTTCTAAAACTTCTGTTTTCCTGGAGTGTATACGTGTGTGTGCACTCATGCATCTCTCCAGTTAGGGAAGCCTATGTCCCATAGCACAGCAGTAAACCACTAATCTTCCATAAACTTTGTCAAACCCAGACCAGAGAGACTGGTACCTGGAGACAGGAAATACCACCACCGACTCCATGATGAGCAGCCCTGCAATGTTAACCAGACAGGGATGATGTTATCATCTTTTCTCATGCAGCCCAGGAGAGGAAGCAAAAAGCAAGAGCCAGGAAGGAAGGGTCAGATCCAGCAGGATGATCACACTCCCCATGCTAAGCATGAGATTCAGAATGAGCTTTCTCTGTGGCGTGCTGAAGCCAGGCCTGTATCCTTTGCACTCTGCAGCACTGTGTCACAGTCTCTCTACTTTCCTCTGTGCTAGATGTACACAGTTGGAACACTGTTACCGCCTGCCAGCCCATAGCTTCTGGGACCACACAGCAAGCAAGGCCCTGCTGGTCAGTGCTGTAGGCGGACGGTGCATCACTACAGACTGTTAACAAGGAGGCACATTTTCTATTCTCCCATCTAGCACTTCACAAGAGCAAGTCCCCATTGACATGGCATCACGGTGCTGTAGGAGAACTAACTTAAAAGGTCTTGCAGAGAGCTTGTCACCAGAGGTGGCCCAAGAAGGTCCCTCCACACCTGGCTGAGGAAGAAGATGCGCAGCAGTTGCTCCAATATCTCCATCTGGGATGGCACCCTGCTGCAGACCATTCCAAGTCCACCCAAGATCTAACATCCAATGTCAGTTCCTTTGGAAAGCTTTGCAGAAGGCCACTCTAAAACACCAAGTTGTGCAGTCATTAACTTAGGCCCCTTCAGGGTTTATCAGCAGCCCCATACCTTTCCTCCAAAAACTTTTCCAGAAGATCTGACTAACTAAGTTTGCTGGGGTCTTCCTCTGCATTTGGAGGGCAGAGTAACCAAGTATATTCCCAGCAGGGCTCCCAAAGTGCAAGTCCAAGTCTTGCTTTGGACTTTACCAAGGTGTACACTGGGTCAGGGCTGGCATGACTCTTCAACAGACTGTTGACTTCAGAGATCAGCCAGACTTACACTCATTGGCCTTAAGATATGAGTTTACCCTAATAAACTAAACCTGGCCAAGGTTTAAGCCTCAAGCCCTAACATGCAACTACAGTGTAATTGTTAACACAGCTCTTGACATAGTTTTGGCCTATGCCAGCCAGTATTGACCCAGCACTTCAGGGAATGGGAACAGTCTTCCTTTTGTGCTGACAGGCAATACAGACAAGGCCACTGAGGTTTTCTGGTGCAATGTGGGTGGACAGGGTCTGCATGTACTCATGTTCTTATACCCAGGATGGAGTCCTAGCCCATTTTCATTTACTCATGAGGATATAACTGATGGGAAGAGGCAGAGTGACTTGCCCTTGCTCTGCTGCCCTGCTTTCTCCTCTCCTCAGCTCCATAACTCCATCTTTTTCTCTTCCTCCTCCTAGAATTTTCTTCCATTTTCAGATTTTCTTCCCTAGTAGGATCAAATCCAACATCATCCACTCCAACAGTTTTCTCCACATTCATAAAAAGTAAAACAGAAAAGGCAATTTCCTTCTGGGTTTTGTCCTTACCATTGCTTTCCAGGCAGTTAGTCACCCAGTATCAACTGATCCTTTCTGTTCTACTGTTTGTTACAAACACCATTAGCCTCACCACCCTATTATGCTAGTTTGGTAGGGGTAAATTCAATGGCAACTAACTTGTCATTATTTTCTTTCCTGTGAGCAAGTCAACATTCCTCCCTTACTTCTTCCTGGGTTTCAGAGCAAATACAAACTTTCGTGGGATGTAATGCAAGCTGTTCTTTCCTCCCCTGCCAATCCTAAACCCATCTTACATTTTATATCAGACTGCAACAATTGTATGCAATCAACACTTGGATAGTAATAAAGAACTTTCCTGAGGAAACAGCACAAATTTCCTGGCTGATGAGGCAGACTCTTCTAAGCCATATCTCAAACTACCTCCTCGTGTTTACCAGCAGAATGTCCTACCTGCAGCTCCTGTTCAGCTTTGTTTTATTTCAGCATAGATGTGTTTTTCAGTACTAGCAGATAGGTACCGTATCTGACATGCAATGGAACAACAGTGACATCCATTGGCTAAAGTAAATCCAAGCTAGAACTGTTAATTACACAAGAATTATTTTTAATGGAAAAAGTGTGTTTTACATAAGTTATTCTACTATATTTTTATGTGATCTATAATTATCAATGTTTTAGGAGTGTCACAGAAGTTAAGTTTTACATTT
>JAVKLA010000074.1:68357869-68370001 GCA_034782735.1 Sagittarius serpentarius
GGGGGGGTGTTCCCTCCCCTGTCTCCAGCACTTTGTGCTTCCAGCCTGAGCTGGAAGTACTTTATTTGTGCTTAAAAAGTAAGAGTTTTTTTCTGTGGTTAGGAAGATACTTTTGTACGTGCTTTCTTCAAAGCTGCTCATTAGAGGAATGTTTGCAAACATCCATTGCTGCCCAGTATTAACAACAAGAGAGCAGGCTTGTTGGGTAAAAATCCTAGTCTGGGAAAGTGACTGCTCTTTTCCCAAGAAATGCTCTTCTCTGCTTTTTACAAATAACCTTCCCCTCGCATTTCCTCTGCACTGTCTGTCTTCATAGTACTTCCAAAGTATCAAGAAAGGGTTTTAAAAGAAATTACAGTTTCTGCGATGAAAATTCCTCTTGGGGAAACACATAGAAAAGAAGCAACATTACTTTTTTGTAGTAATTTTGCTGGATTTGTTAACTTTATTTCAAAAGTGAGGAGTATCTGTGAAAGAGTTTTGCAAAGTGCATGAAGACTTGGCAGTTAACACACCTGTTGATTTATGACTTTTTTTTTTATTTTATTTTTAATTATCTCATAGACCTCCAAGGAGAACAGCAGGACCCCAAAACTTTTAAGAGAAAGATGAAAGCTGCCCTTGACAAGACCAAGAACATTGGATATTTCACACAAGAGAGATCTGACGGGGAAAGTATCACAGACATGTGGCACATGAGCTCTGAAGCCAGGCAAACATAGTGGCATTTAGCCATTGAAACAACCAGTTTCCCCATAAGAAGTATTTTTGTTATTTCTTACTGGAATTTGCTCCCCACCCTACCAGCCCAGCAGATCCCGTTATTACTTGAGCATCAGGGCATATTGCCAGGTCAACTTTCCCAGGCTTTTCTGAGAGGTTAGTTCCTGCTCTCTTCGAGTCCTAACAAGCAGAAGATAAAGTGTATCTCCTTAAAATAATTAACCACAGGGTGTTTTATTATTATTATTATTTTAAAGCTTAAAGCTATCAAAACAAAGACAAGAATGGACTTTTTTTTTTTTTAATTTATGAAAGCTTTACTTAAATGGACAATGAGGAATGTTGTTCTCCATAGAGGTTACACAGGAGGTCAGACTAGACAACAAGAGTCCATTTTGACATCAACTTTTACAAATCAAAGAGAGCTGAATCAAACACATACCTAACACCAGCGGTGAATAGTCATCTGCCCAACTGCTTGATTACAACCACATCAGTTACCATGGAAACAGGTACTTTGGTGCTCCCATCCCACCCCATTCCCAGTTAGATTGTAGTCATCTGATTGTTAACTACATAAATTATTCGACTGTGAACTGCCATTTATGTTATCCACAGCAGGGCCATGTCACCCAATAGGATGATTCTCTATCCATTGTTAACACTGCCAAGTGAAGTACGCTGTTTATTAAGCCCCTGAGGAAAGAGCTGTATTTAAACAAACAAACAAAACCCCCCAAAAGAACATAAAAACAAAACAAACAAATAAAAAAACCCAAAACAGCAATCTTTTTTAAGTTTAGCAGCACTTAGTATGAGGATTGGATGAATGCCTATTACATTATTTTATGTATCAACCAAGACTGGAGAATATGTTCTAGCAAAATTTGTAGGAAAAAAAATATATATCTGATGTCAGTCCTCAGATTAAAATCACACCCTAACTAGATGGTGTTATCTTCGGGGCCAGTCTTCAGAATAGCAGGGTCCCTGACTTATTTGTCTGTTAGCAGCTCACGTTTGTAATTTACCCATTAAGTACTAACTAAACACTGACCTAAAGAGAAAACGAGCCTGAAGGAGACAACGATTCGTGAGATCGCCTGTCTGTAATATGTCAGTGGTATTATGACTTAATTAGTTTATCCTCACTGGATTCAGTAAATGAACTAAAAGAATTCATATAGCCTTTCAAGATGCACTGCTATCATCTCACACTGCTGTGAAACTTGCCATGCTGATTCAATCACCTGGCTGCCGTGTGATGTCTTGAAGACATTGCATCATCCTTCACTGCCCTTTGAAGGCATGCAATGTAGCAAGACCTTTCAGGAACTCTTCCAAATATATTATAGTGACTCAGATCTGCACTCTTAACAGAGCTGACCATCCAGTAACCACCCGGTTTCGGCTATACACCAAGCAAACAGCAGTAATTGCCTTTAGAATCACGTTTTTTCCACAAAATAGATTTCAGAAGCAGGAAGGGCTTTAATATTAATTGTTTTCTGATACTTGTGTTGTCTTTTAGTAGCCTTCTAGTAGAGAAGTTGATAACTGATGTTAAAGACCCTAAATAAAAGTTTGTTATAATTAAGAGTAAGATTATTAACTGTCTTAAATGTCTTTTTTTAACCTATTGTCCAAAGAGCCATGTTAAAGAACTGGATTTAGCAGACAGTTTTAAATTTTAAAATCATCTGAATGCAATTACCATCTTGAGTATGCCTTTGGGTGCAATGCCAGCACGACATTATGTCAAATGGAAATTTACTAGGTTTGTGTGGGACAACCCCTTGTAGGTCACATGAAGTATTTTGTTTCCAGCCTAGACTACTGGAAGCAGCCATGATTTTCCCTGTTATTTTCTAACAACATAAGTAAGCAACATGGATTACACTCTGGTTGCCAACAGTACTCCCTGTGCCCTATGCTAAAATTCTTTCTCTTGGCTATTTCATATTGCTGGGCAGCAAACCACAGGAACTTCAAATTACAGGAATTCTTACAGTTTATTCTCATTAAAGTCTTTTGCTCCAGTGACTTGAGGTCTGCTGTTTTACACTACAGATCATTCCCAGTTCTCAAGCCTGCTGACTCACTGATTCATAGTGAATCATATCCAGTGGTTCCAACTGGTTTTTGTCTTTATGTACTACTTTGCCTTTGAATCAATTTCTCAAGTATTCTGTACAAAGAAACCAAAGACTGCTGTATGTGAACATGACCAGGATACACGCTTACCTTACCTGTCTGCATTCAGTTCCTTTCCCCAAGGAAAACAGGTTGATTTGAATGCATGAAAAACTCTGCATGTCAATTCTGTTACCAGAAAATGTCCCGTCCTGTCATCTGTCCCTCATCTCCCTCCCTTTATTTCTTGTAAGCCCCATACCATCAGCTTTGGCTCTACCTCTTTCTTTTGATCTGCCCAGAATAAAAGTAGCCATTTCACAGCAATGTAACACCCAGGACTGTTACTCTTCAGTTCTCATACCATCAAACTGTGTTAAGAAAACACTGCGTGATGTCACTTCATTTTGTGAAAAACTTGGAGGTCAAATGTTTATAGGAACAGTGACAGCAGCAACAGCTTCAGCCAAATGCAGTGCGGGCTGGAACCACACAAGGCTTTCTGCAGAGCATTATTACTTAGGCACGCAACTCCCAAAACTCTCCACTTGTCCTTCCTGAGTAGGTCCTGCCAGATGTGCCAAACTGTGGAGTGAGAGTGAGGAATCTATGTTTTTTGGAAGTTCAGTGTGGAGGTCATAATGGGGTAGAAAACACATTTGCCAAACTTTCACAGCCTCAGACCTCCTAGGATCATAGTTAGAAAGGCCCTCCATGTTCTGTGCTTTGTTCTCTTTCTCCAAATGACAGCAGGAAGAAAATTTTGCAACACATACAAACACGCCTCATTGTTAACACCGGCTTTTAAGGATGTCTTCCACTGGGGGACTGTTCAGTGCTCTTGTGGGACCACCTCTTATGTCTTGCCAATGAACTCAGCTAGAAATGCTGAAGAACCTAATCTGAAGCAGGTAACAAGACTAAGTTTGTCCAGAGATCAGATTTCCTTCCTTTCTCAGAATGGAGGGAAAAAGAAGTTGCTGTTTCTGATAATATTTGCAAGAAGCCTACATCAGAAAAGAAAGAGTTTCCTTCCATGTACACATCTGTTCTTCCAGGATATTGCCCAGTTCTCCTCTGGCTAACATTAGTCTAATCACACTAACTCAGCTTAGTATTTACAACACCAATTGACTCTTTGGTGTAATGCTTTATATCACCATCACTCATTTCAATGCCCATATCAAAGGAGCGTAATTACTATTTCTGTTACAATCAGGAAAAGAAGAAACATGGAGTAAACGATGAAGACTGGACAGTATGCCTATAGAGCTGAATAGAAAGATACCACTATGGATGCACCAGACTGAGTCATCCCTTTTCTGATCTATCTACCACTGCATGAAAATCCACAAGTTCCCAGCATACTAGTTTTATCTGTCCAAACTCCTGATGCGCATGCCTGCAGAGAGATGTAAAACACAGAGAGGATTACAGAAATACCAGTTTGGCAGGACCTCTGGAGTTCTCTAGTGCAACCTCCTGCTAAAGAGAGGACTATTACCAACAACAGATCAGATGAGCCATAATCCAAAAACCTCCCACAATGGACATCCAGAACCTCTTTGGATCAGTGACATGTTCCAGAATTGCACTGCCTCTCTACTGAAAGTTTTTCTGAATATCCAAGCAGAACCTGCCAAGCTGTAATTTGCCGTCCCTGCCCTTTGTTGCCTCATCTGTCACTACCATGTTTAGTTTCATCATCTTTGCCTGAGAAGGGATCTATCAGATCACCCCTTAGTATCCTCCTCACCATATTAAACAAATCCATCTCCCTCAAACTCTTCACAGGAGCAAGCTCTAGACATCTGTCCAACTTACTGCCCCTTTGCCAACTCCTCCCTGTTTTTTTTTCCCTCATTCCTCTGGAAATTGAGACCTAAAGCCAGGCACTATCCTAGCTGGACCTCCCCAGCACCAGCAACAAGAGCAGAGCCAGGGAATATGAGTTTTCATTCCCACAGTCCCACAATGGTAGAGGGCTGCACTCACCTTACAGACCCAGTGAAGGGGATGAGAATCTTTGAATCCTTTCCCTAGCCTCAGAGGTGTAGACAGTGATTTTGACTACAATATATCATTATAGACAATTAGTTAACTATTTCAGACATCATTCATCCCTTTTTGTTCTTCTCTTTCCTTCACAGGAATACCACTCCACGAATTATTTTCCCCTTCTAGCATGGAAATCCATTCCCAGGGAATAAAGGGAAACAAATTACTGTCTATTATGATGTTGCAACTCCTAACCACAGGATTCAGCATCAAGAAGTAAAGAACAATTATTGGAACATCAGGACTTAACTAAACATTTCAGTATTTGGCAAGGCATCCTCTGAACAAGGAAACAGACAGCCACACATAGTGTGCTCATACTTGGTAGCTATAAAATATAATTTGAACAGTGTTTTAGGAGTTTGAATTTTAGTGATGTTACACTGGCTTTTAGCATAGGTGCTGTGGTACTAAAATGAAGCACTTTTTTTTAAGTCATTTGCTATTGTTAAAGCACGTGCTAGTATAGAATTCGTGCTTTGCATGGTTCTTCACAATAGTTCATGACATTTTTTGACTGACCAGATCTTTATCAGTTGTTCTGGCAACAATGTTCAGTGGGAAACAGAAGTGCTGACCCAAAGACCAGCTGGTATCTCTTCCTATTGAGCACAACAGGAGAAAGCCTGAAGTGTTGAAGATATAAATCCCAATTGCAAGATTCAGAGGTCTCAGTTAGCCCAGAACAGGCCAAGCTTCAGAAGCCAATTCAA
Organism: Sagittarius serpentarius; assembly: GCA_034782735.1. Lineage (NCBI taxonomy): Eukaryota > Metazoa > Chordata > Aves > Accipitriformes > Sagittariidae > Sagittarius > Sagittarius serpentarius. The sequence continues at coordinate 68,363,497 of JAVKLA010000074.1, forward strand.
GCTTTCTCCAGAGAAGGTACTAGCTTTTGCTGGAATGAAGTTTGGTGCCTCTTGAAAAGCTGGAATGTGGTGTCCTTTTGGATACAAGAAGTCAGAAAAAGACGACAGTTTTGAAACCATAGACATTAAAACCACACAAAACTTGGATTTGTCAAAATAGGAGATCAAATTAATTGACATTTACAAGCTGTGAAGTTACCAGATTGAAAAAATACGTAAATGCAGAAACCACATATGAAATACAACAGATAAAAATCTCATCCCCGTTACTGTCCTTTTCGTATCACGAAGTTTACCACCTTTTTAATATTTAACTATCCATAACTTTTGTACAGGCTAGAGATTATTAACCAGCAGTCACTGTGTTTCAGATCTGCAGAGCAGATGAGACTTCTCAGGAGTCACTGGCCCTGCAGCACTGCCACCCTCCCAGGAGACACAGTCCCCTTTTTGCAGCCTGACTTCATGGCACGGAAGAGATTTCTAATACCCCCTGCCTTCTTATAATGAAAACACACAGCCCTCGAGGGCTGGCGAGCCCTTGCCTTCTCTGACATCGTGCCACAGACAGGCTGGCACCCAGTCACCTCAGACCTGAGGCAGAACAAACGTTATAGTCACGCTCCATGCTGAAACCTTTCCTATGTTGTCTATTCAGCTACAGCAAGAGACAGGGTGGAAATCTCACTCATGAGCAGGTCTCAGACCAGGCTTCCTTGGGCGGCCTCAGCTCACCTTCCTCCTTGGAGGACCTGTCCCACAGCGGCAGAGCCCCAGGGCCCTATCTGCAGCCTTAGCTCCTCTCCCTGACCTGGCACACCAGCTGCNNNNTGCTCTTCCCGCCCAGGCTCCTGCAGGGGCAAACCAACATCTTACGCACCAGAAAGCCTTTCTGGTTTTTCTCTACCATTTCTCTTTGTCCAAAAGGAATACAAAAAAATTACTAGTGTCTCCCTTTTCTGATCTGCAAGGCACCCTCTCCCCTTCCAAGCTGAGGTAAACACGGCAGCCCAGCTTCAGCACCTACAACATGATCCTCCCTGTAACCACTCAGGCCAAAACAGCTACTGCCTCAGAGTTTCTGCTTTTCTCTCTGAGGCCTTCCTTCCTCCAAGGAGGCCTTGAGATACAACAGTGGCAGAGATACAAAACAAAAAGAGGCTCCCACCCCACTGGGCTGTTCTCTACCCCTCTCCAGCGGGGTAGGGATGCTCAAGAGCATTTTCTGTATCGTCCTTCTTCAGAGAAGTCAGAGGAAGACAGTCACACTTACTCCCAGGCCATCCTGTGACCCCCTCCCAGCTGGATCTAATAGGGCTAAGTGGCTTTCAGCTGGTGCAGGTCATCTCAAGGGGCAGCTGCTGGTCTATGGCAGACCTCATGGGGCCAGCTCCTCCGGCAGAGCCTGCCAGCCTGCGAGGTCCCAGCAACACCAGGCCTAGCACAGCTTGTGTTGCTGCTGAAGCCAACAACAAATATTTTGTTTAGCATGACAGGTACATAGAATCAGCAGTGCATTAAATCAACCAGCCTTAAGTAGCACAGACAGACACATCCCTCTCCACTGTATGACCAGATTTTTGGTGTCTACAGTGGCAAGTCATTAGGTGACCAGTTGAACCTCTCAAAACAGTGTTTCCAACTGCAGTAATTACGAAAAAAAAGTATTCAATAAATAACAGCAAGTCTTCTATAGGAGTCACCACTGAAATTGTTTTGCTGTCCCAGCTTTGGTGGAAGACAGAGTTTGGTATTTCTCCCACCCTGTTTCCAGCAGAGATGTGGTTTAACACTGGCAAAAGGGTTACTTAAACCAATTCCCAAGAGGAACAAATTGCGCAGTAAGAATGATTGTTTCCATAGGCATAGCTCTCTGCACTATTTGCCATCAGAACAATATTCACCAGAAGCAAAGTTTGAAGCAGAGACCACATTCCAGTTTCAACCAATTTCATCACTATCTAGGTGATGCTGGAAGAGAATCAGATTTACATGGTCTAAGCTGGTCGCAAACTCCTACTGAGTCCACCAGGTTTTCCAAATCCCATCCATCCTGCTTCAGTGCTGCCAAAGATCAGAGTTAATTCATTACAGCTCTAGTATCATCTCTACCTACCCCGCCTTGGATGCCGTCACTGTAGTCACCGTCTGGCACTAAGCAATCAAAAAGCAGGTGCTAAAGGCACACCTGAGAGCCTGAGGTTTCTGACCATGGTTTGGGGTGAGCAGAGTGTGGAGCAGCTGGTGAGATCACTGTTTTCCTGTCGTTCACAAGGCAGCAGGTGAACCATCTTAATTTACCATGAGGACTCTTAGAGTAAAACCAATCGCCAGTTTTGGCTTGCCTCTAAATATTGCACTGCAAATTACAAATGAGAACTTGCAACTCAGCTGCCTATACATTAGGGCTGAGCTGACACTTTGAGGTTGTACTCTCAGTCTCTGCAAGGCACCTCCACACATGAACCAGAGCACTAATAAAGCATTTTAGAAATCAAACATACAGAGTTTGTTTGAAGTAATAGATAAGCAAACCTCACAGCAGTCTGTGACATTTGTCACTGACCCATCACCCAGGATCTAGGATTTATGTTTCCTGGCATTCAGATTACTGTGCTTTCTTTAAATGGTACTATTCTCTAAAGTGTTAATTTTTCCTTCTTTTATTTTTTTATTATAAACTTACTATGTTAGTTCTTGCTTTCTACACTTTTTTTCTAGTAGTGATCTCAGGGTTCTTTAAACATAATAAAACTCAGGAATTAAGGAGACCTTCTGAAGGAGATTCCAGTACATTCAATCCACTGTATCTCTATACTGTCATCAGACCCATCTATGTATGTCTTTGGAAGTTTTCAACACTGGGCTGGACAAAGCCTTGAGCAACCTGATCTGGTCTCACAGCTGACCCTACCTTGAGCTGGGTGTCAGACTAAAGATCTCCTGAGATCCCCTGCAATCTCGATTATTCTGTGATTTTATGTCTGTCTTGTCATGGTCATTTCCATGACACCCAAATGTCTTTACTCGTGCATTAAGCAACATGAGTAACATCTGTCACATATTGTTTGTTTTCTTCTCCCTCTCCAGGGAAGAAGTAGGGGTGCGTCTGGTATTGGTAAAGTGTTTTTCATTTGTTTGTTTGTTTGTTTAGCATGCATGTTGCTATGTGTTTACAACAGAAAACACAAAGAGTAATGCTTCATGGAATCAGAGTGGGAGGTGTAATGTGTATAATGGTCCTCAGGAACAGCAGGAGTTCCTCAGATTCCCAGGTAGGGCCTTGCCTCTTGCTTTGTGCCACAGGAGCAAATCTGATTGTGGTTTTCCTCCTGAATTTATTTGTCTCAGCCTTAGGAGGGCTTTGAATGTGAATACCAAGATCTTAAACCTGATTCAGAATTCAGCAGGGAGCCAGTATGGAGAATAAGGCTATGTCTAACATGCTTATGGTAAAATGTTGCTGGGGAGAGCACCATTGTGTTCTGAAGATGTCTGAGCACTGATGGTTTCACACACATGTCCAAGCCTATCTGGGATGAGAGAAGGAAAAAGTTCAAAAACCGAACATGAGACAGTATATGGCAATTGGAAATAATCTTTCACTCAGATGAAGAAAGAAAAAAGGACTAGCTATGCATTGGCTGCAAGTACTTCATGATGGCTTCTTCTGTCTACCATCCTCATCACTTACGGGCTCAAACAGAGCTTCAGGAAGCTGTTTTTCTGCCCTCTTAAAGGGTTATGACTGCCTGAAACTTCCCTTTCTAATCAAATACTGGTTTTAGCTCCTTACACCCTCGCTAAACTTCATCCACCGGGGCTGAAATTTCCCATATCTATGATAAATATTTTGGCAAAATTTCACCCATGAAACATTGACTAAGACAAGGAAAGGTATGTTTTGCCCCTGTTAAAAATATTGGCAGCTCTTCTGTGAAAAGCCTTGCAACCTAGAGAGACTGCTAAGGAAGTTGTCAGGCTTTGTTCAAGACAGATCTGTTTGTTTGCTTCTGTGAAAACACACCCATATTTGAGAAAATTGTAAGCCTCTGAAGAATCTCAATTCATATACACACAGTAGTTACTATGAGGTTTCTACCTGTGCCTTGTAGTCTTGCCTTCCCAGAATATGCATTCACCATCGCCAAAAGTCAGGAATATAAGGCTCCTCCCAGCTTCTTTGGGTAAATAAAAAGGAGCCCATTTCTTCTATGCAAACTCAGTTCTCTCTTCTGGAAAAATAGATGAAGCAGCTGATTCAAATGCCAAAGGAAGATTTAAAGGTGCTAAAATGCCAACAAACTAGACTGAAGAATTCTTGGTTTTTACAAGGAGGCAAGGCGAAGGGATGCGAGACACACAACTTGGGTGAAGCTCAGAAAAACGTGGCATGTAATCCTTGATCCCAGATGACTAATTTTGCATTTGGATGTATGAGAAAAGGCTTTTTAAATTGGTCTTCATTATCAAGCATTGTTGTTATATACTATTTGCCTAAGCTTATAAAATCTCTGCAAAGATTTTGAATGGTGGTTTTATGGTTCCTTTCAAATCTTTGGTGAAAATGTTGAAACTGACTGAATTCACATCAAACCGGACAGAGCCCTCTCAGAAATAATTTGATCAGGTGAGGTATCTGCACCGATACCTATTCCTGGAGATGGTCAGTTTGTCAACTGTTAATCAATTTATTGTGTGCTTGATTAATACTCAATAGTTCAGTTTTTTTTTGTAATATCATAACTTATTAAATAAATCAGTATCCACACCAGGAGAAAAATAGAAGTTCCATGGGAAACCTTAATTCTGGCTTTTCCTGTTATTTCTTCATCATTTCCCAATAATTCTTCATTATTATTATTATTATTATTACAATTTACCATCCCTTATTAAGCAACAATAGGGAAGTTATTATCTTTGGCTCATTTCCTTTCAATAAAGAATCCTTTAAAATCCTATCTTTGCCATTTTCTTCTGTTGGTCTTTCAATAAGCACAGAGGAACAAAACCAATCAGATCAGATTTTTAGCACTCTTTTAAGATAATGACTGTCACAAGTACATACTATTCCCAGTCTTGACCTTGGTAGGAAGGCTATGAAATGTTTGTCAAGTTTAATTTATTGTTGACAAAAGCAATGTCCATTGTTTACTGACCAATTAACTGCTACAAATCCAAGCTGAAACATTTCTTGTTTTGCCATGCATGTAACCAGCTGATTTGAAAGTCTCTGAAAAGTGTTTTGGGAATAGCATGAGCCAGTATACCCTTTAAACACCCTGAATCAACCTTATGAAGCCACTGGATTAAGAAAAGCAAGGAAAATGAGTTTCCCATTTTGTATTTAACTGAGAAATTTTCTCTTGTTTTTCTATACAGCATCTTCAAATAGAACACTACTAACTTTTTAAAGACTAAAGAGATGAAAAGCAAGGAAATGTCTTTTAAAAAAAGAAATGTGTCTTGGGATTCAGGAAGTACCAGGCAAGTTACAGAAAGACAGGAGAAGTGAAGGAGCAGCTGGAACCTACGATGAACGAAGCCACTGGAGAGGTATAAAATAAGGAGCAGGCAGCCAGGAGTCAGAAGGAAATTCAAGAACAGCCTGTACTAGTCCTGAGGATCAGTTTAGAGACCTCCAGGAATTCAGGACAGGGCTGATGGGACCCCGTCTGACGGACCTTCTGTACTCCTTAAGCTTAACAAACATGACATTGGTAGCAATGATAGCAAATGACAGACATAGTGATAAAAGATGTGAATTCAGCAGAGGTAAAAAAAAATTCAAAGCCAAGGACAGAAGATGTTCCTGGACAAGCAGATGTGATCAGGAATGTCCTTGGTTAGGAATGTCCTTGCTTAGGAATGTCCTTGCTAGCACCTGAAATGCTTTAATTATTCTCTAAGAGACCATCGCAGTTATGCTTTACTTTTTAGTTAAAGTTCTGATTTTCAGCTCTGCAACACTGATATACATCATGGCAATAGCCATACTGCATGCACCCAAGCAATATCGCATGGTTTAGGCATATTGTGGTTCTTTCAATGGCTGGTTCCCACTGATTCACTGTTTACTAAAATCTGATTTCTGTCATTGTTCTAGAGTGATTTTCAGAACTGCCATTGTAAGGATTACTTGTAAAATAAACAGCTTCCATTTATCTGTGTAATGAACTCTTCCAGCAGCCAATATCCAGTAACATGAAATACTAAAAGAAAATGAAGTACAGGCATTCCAAGGCTCACTTTCACAGGCTAGGCTATGGTACAAACTACTAGTACCCTTTAGCTGAAAATCATCTGGATCTCCATTCTAAGGTATATTGTAGGCTATCAAATCACACTGACATTTGTATGAAGAGACACTTTTCCTGGAGTTTCCTTGAGTTCTTTCCACCCTCAAAAATTCCTAATCTCACTGAAGCCACATTTAAAACTTAAATTGATTTTAAATTTTAAATTATTTTAAATACATCTAATTTTAAATTATATAATTAATTAC
>JAVKLA010000074.1:68378571-68392034 GCA_034782735.1 Sagittarius serpentarius
TAGTCATTGGCAGCACAGTCTGAAGTAAAGCAAACTTTGCAGATACCAATATTTCAGGCACAACCCAGTTTCTCCTCTGTGCCACTCCTCATTCCTAGTGCAATCTCATCAAATATCATTCCAGATAAAGAGCAGCTTCAGAGTCAAGCATGAGAATATGATGGAAACTCAAACAATGGTAAGTACAGACTCATCTACTTTGCCAATATGACACACTTCAGTAATATCTCACTGCACTCACAGGCATCATATATTTTATTTTCAGTTGGTAAACTAATACAGATAAAAAAGCTACTTGGTAAATTTTTGGTAAATTTTGACTTGGTAAATTTTCCCAAATGTTTTCTAATTTGGATCATTTTCTCATGGTCTTGCATGCCCATGATTCTTCATAATCAGGATAGCAGAGTACCAGCTTGTTCTCAAACTCACAGCTACTGTAGGAAGCTACTAGAAGTCACATCTCACATTTACTTAGAACCATCAGACCTGAAGAACCAATGGTGAACCAAACCGAAACAGATGCATTGTCACTCTCGTTGTCATACATCAAAAGCATACAAACAACTCTAGTGTGTCAAATCTGACAGCCTCCAGAAGTGTATGTCTTGAGAATGCATAATAACAGAGCAAACACACAGTGATCCTTCCCATGAATACTTCCCCAGGCAACAAACTTGAAAATTTCCCACACATTTATAAATACTTTTAGTACGTCTGATAACATGACAGTTTCTTATTTGAACACTCTATTAAGAGCACTGACAGTTGGAAAACTGGGTGTCAGCTTCAAATTAATGGAATTGTTTATTCACAACTTTCAGCTTGTTATCTTTAGAGCACACAGGAACTTTCTGATTTTTCTAAGGGACTGATTTATTTACATACATGACCAACTTCCTCCAGTACCTCTTCTGAGGATGCACTGACTTTGAATGGTGTGTTTGTTGCCGTATAACAGAATAGGTTCCTTACGTAAGAATGGAAATCCACACCCACTGCTGAACAACTGGTCAAATCCATACTTAAGACCAGCTGAAGCACTAAGTAAAAAATGGTCAGCTCTTAGGAGCATGTTTTCAAAGCACCTCTTTGAAGAGTTCAGAAAACAGGACAAAATGTAGCCATAACTGGACAATGAAGAAACATGAATGACAGCGTATTCTCCTTCTGCCCGTGTGATCCAAAAAGATTCCAAAAGGGTCAGTGCTGGAGCAGGGAAGGGAAGGAAACTTTATGCTCAATTCATCTGCTCTAATAATTCCTTGAATGGGGAAGCTAGCCCTCATGATGATTAAAATATTTGCCCCAAATGTCCCAGAAAACCTGTTGTGTTTAAAATTGGCCTTGATCTCCAGTCTGAAGCCAGTAGTCTATCTACTAGGCCACACTACCCCTGCTTAGCCCTGGGGGACAGTTTTGGATCTGATCCAAAACACATAGAAGACAACAGGAGTCTTTCTTGACATCAGTGGCCAGCAGATGCTCAGCACTATGATCACAGAATTACACAGATCTCAGTGGCAGAAAAAAGGTGTTACACACTGAAATAAAGGCAAATATTACCTTCATTGGAGGCAAGTTTGAGCAGTTCCATCAACCAGTCAATATGAAAGTTCTCTTTCATATCTTTGAAGTATTTAGGTGTCCGCATTTAAACAAGTGCAATGAAAAGAAGAGGCTCCACTGATCCAGTCTCTGGCACAGGTTACTGGACAAATCAAACTTGATTCAGACTGTCTGAAAGATCCAGGCTTTTCTGCAGTCACTAGGTCAGATCAAAACAATATTTGACAACAATCACCACAAATGCTGTGAAAGTTTCTGTGGGTTGTAAGTGCTACCTTCTTCGAAAACAGGCATTGCTGCTGTTATTTATTTTTAGCGGTTCCTGTTTTCTTCTTTAGTCAACTATAAACCGTTTTGCCCTCTGGCCCATGTTTGACACATTGCCTCTGGCTGTGCAGTAGGACTGGCAACTTGTCATTAATTCGCATGTTATTTAGGAAATTAGCGGATGCTTGTAAGATGAAAGAAAAAGTATACCTCATTCTTGCAAGGTTTTCATAGACAAACGCATCTTTGAGGCTTGGAGCTGAGCTAATGTTCTTTTAATAAACAGAGGATGGGTATTGTACATGTACCTGGTAAAATGCAAAGAAGTTGGAGCCAGAAAGCGCTGGAGGGTTTTGCAAGTAAAAAGGCTACATCACCTGTGTGTGCACGCAGCCAGCTTCTCCTCCCATGGCTACGTGCTCCCACCCCGTGCAAGGAGAAGCTGCAGGAGGACTACGGGATAGAGAACACGTGTTAATGCAGGTTTGGGCTCTGATGTCACTGGAGAACTATCACCTGTATGATTTCTTTGGCTGTTCTTTGCAGCACTGTAAAAGTTAGCGTGAATATCATAGCAAAGGCAAAATGGCCCAGTTCGAATCAAAGCTGAAACCATGTAAAACTGGAATAAACCTGTGCTAGATGATCTCCAGCTACTGTAAGCAGATGGTGTTGTATTTTGTCCATCAGTTGTGATGAATTTACTTTGCATTTAAACTGATGAAAATGAAATCATGATCTACCCTTAATGTAAACATTACAGAAAAGAAGTCTTTCCCTTGCTCAAATATTCTTCTATTATTTTTTTCATATTTTCGCTTTTGTTTGTCAGCTGACACAGGCAAAACTAATGAAAACCACCAGAATATAACTAAACATTTACAAATGATTACTGACATTCATTTGGAACATGCTAAAAGTAGTATTTTTTCCTTTACTTCCAAATTTGTCTGTGCACTTTTCCCACTGAAATTACTGCTCTGTGCGTACAGGCATAATGGCTGCACAGAAAAACACTTTCACAGCAAAACCCCTTTAGAAAAATGGTGCTGATATACTGTTACTACACATATATCAGGAACTGAGATGAGTACGAGGGCTGCAGTTTAAAAAGTAAATGGGGTGACAGGTGACCTGATGTGATCCAGTCATTTACAGGCAATGCTGTTCCCCTTATGGGCGCAGAACTGCAGGTGTTTTATGCAACCCAATCTGAGGAGCTTCCTACCTTTGGAGTAAATCCTTGATATTGATGCTAGTGTCAGTTTATGACAGCTGAGAATAAGGTCATTCAATTCTGTAGCAAGCAGTAACTTTATTTATATTAATTCTTCAAAGCTGAAGGAGGGTGTGATACAAACAGCATGACAGAGAAAGCTGCTACCAAAGACACTAACTTCTTTTCTAGTTTACGATGACATTAGTATGGAATATACACACTGCATAAATAAAGTAGCAGGTGTGTTTTTCTTGGGTTTGGTAACGAGATAAAATAATGCAATAGGAATTTTTCTTGGACTAACAGGAAAACTTCTTGCACCATGAAATTATTTCCCTGGAAGATGGACTTGCATTCACAGTAACGTGGCTACAGTAGTACTGATGGAGTGTTTGTTTCTAGCCGTCTGTAACTAACAGTGGCATTGCTGGTTGTCTGAGTAGTCTGAAGTACTAATAGCAAATGTATTTCTGATTCACAATGTCAAGTCCATGAAGAAGTATTAGTTTAAAAGATTTTAAATACTATTTTCAGGTTTTTAATGGCGGAATGAAACTGTAATGGAGCCTTGTTTAAGCTCCAAACTTGGAAAATGTAAGTCTAAATGGAGGTATGTGGCTTGACTGAAAGCCTTTCATTGGGAAACTAAGAAGGCACTACTTCATTTTTCACTATATAAAAAGCTGGTTAACTCTGGAGAGTGATTCAGTGATCTTACAGGAAGCAGCCCAGAGATGCCCAGTAGGAAATACTATATATGATAGGCATCACTGAGTCAGGACTGCACCACAGCACCTCCGTCCACTTGACATTCAGTTCGCTGAGTTCCCAGGAGGAAGAGAACAACTCCTCTGCAGAGTACTCTTGAGGTTAGACATCTTGGTTAGAGAGAGGCAGATGTAGGTTTAGATCTTTCCTGCTCAAACAGGTTTGGATCCGGTGCTCCCATATCAACACTATTTTTGTAAATCCAGCCTATAGTTTCATTATACATGTGTCAAAAACCAACAAAATTACTATCAAGAGAATACAGAGGAAAATAGTTCAGAAGCAGGCCTTACTAGATTAAAAAAGAAAAAGTTGGTCCATGATAAAGTAAGTTTACGGCATCCCGTATTTTAAACAAAAAAAAAAATCTGTGGAATATGTAATAAGCACTTTATTAGTTCGATTAACACTGTTGGTATTGAGCTAAGGAATGTGTTGAAACCTGTAGGTAATCTAGCTATAAGAGAAGCTCTAAAAACCACTGACCCAGAATAACAATAAAAATACAAAGATATCTTAACTAGGTGTTCTGTTTGAAATAGTACATTGCCTGGGGATATGTTAATGAACATAATTATGTCTGTCTGTAACCAAAAAAAGTCAGACTAGAAGGAGGTGAAACCATTACCCTGCCAATTTGAAGAAGAGTGTGTGCACCCTGAAAATACGGAACATCTGATATTTATGTTTGTATACAATATAATGAGCTCTGGAGCCAGATGGTCTGATTTTGTTCATGGTGCTGGGCTTCTGGGACGTATGCATATAGATTTAATAAAAGCCAGAAAAAAAAAATCTACTTCAGCAACATATTTTCTACTAAGTAGAAGCTGAATTAGGAGATAAAGGAGTCTTAAATGAAGAATTTGCTTGTGTGAGGAATTTCTGCCTTTTGGAACTAGACTAAATGAAATCTCTCTTAACAAGCAGATTCTTATGAATTATAAACATATACAGATGCAAAAGTAATCAATTAAAGGTATGGATTTAAAGATGAGGAGATGAGGAAGGAGAAGTTTCAATGCAATAAGGTGCCCCATTTTCCCACTCCAGCCAGTTTAGCCCAGTCTAGCCCAGTCTTTTTCATCTGTTGATACACACGATTTCTGTCCTCTGAGCAACAGTATATTTTCTCACGTAACAGCAACTATCAAAACTAAATTGTCAAAGAAAAAACATTACCCCAGAATAACAACCCAAATGCCAGGGAGAAAGAGAAAAAATAGTGTTGTTGAAAAATCAAATAGTAGACATTTAATGCTTTTCCAGCCTAAGCATATACAATCCCTAGACAAACAGCATTTCCAAAACCCTCTAAGGAGGTTTATTTTAATGTTCTGTTCACATCTGTAAAAAACATATTTGTGATCCAAATTGTAAACTGTTTAAAATATCAAACTTTGACTTGTCCTTTGAACTGTTACACATTCTTGAGAAGCCAGAAAAAAAGGATTTTGTTCTTGGATTAAGAAACAACTCTTAACCTGCTAACCAGGACAAAAACGTACTGTTATTTTCCATGCCCTTTAGGTTTTTGTGCCCTGAACTACCAATTAAATCCATTTCTGGAGTGTTGCTACCCACAGGGGTGGGCCCACTTTGATCATAAAGAAATTGCAAAGCTATGGAAAGTCACATGATTCGGCATTCAGGTATTTGGTTTCAACTACTTCCCTTTTTATTTTATTACACATTTCTTTTTACCATGGCAATATGAAATACTCCTGACAGCATGGGAGGTCATTTTCAAGGGACTTCATTTTTTTGTGATTTTTAGTGTTTGTTTGAACAGAATATACAACACTGTTGTAACACATTGTGGTCATGTCATTATTTCAAGGATGTATATGTGGGTACAGCGTCTCCAGAGGATGACTTCCAAGACCCTTGTCAGTCATAATAAACTGAAGAAGTGTAGGATTAAAGATGACCATCTCAGACAGCCTGTACACAAAACCATAATCTTACCCTTGTAAAACTTCCTTTCCTTGTATGAAGCATATTGAAGGGACCCACCAAAAGCCACTGTTTTGTGCATTTTCATGTGAAAGCTGATTCCAGAAGAGGTGTGAGACTTGGTGCTGCACTGTACCTCACTCACACAAGTGGTCTGAATTTGTGGTTTGTTTAGGCAGAGTTCAACACTCCGAACTTACTCTCTACTCTTTAATCTTATTCCAGGTTTTATCCCAGCAGTGCATGTCTCATTAACTTCTGGAAGAAGCAGAAAGGATATTTCTAGTCCTTCCATTGGACCTGCAGTAGGGGAAGACTCCTTGTGAAGCTCGTCATTAATGACAACATGTTTCAGTGAGACTTTCAGAAAAGTATGAACTTGATTGCTTACCTTGAAAGGTAACTAGCAATTAATTTTTTTAAAAAATAAATGGGAAACATAACTTTCCAGAGATACTTTGATGTGCTTTGCTAGGACTTCCAGAGATCATGGTCTGTGATAATACAACATTAGTCTAAACTGAATTATGTTTCAGAATTATTATTAAAATTGTCCATATTTTGGCTATAGGCATAAAATTTCACATTTGTCTCTACTAAAGTTGACCTTTTATTATTCCCATTTTCCAAGCTAGTAAAAAAAAAAATAAAAATAAACCAAACAAGCTAATTTTATACCTGTGCTGAACAACTCTAGTGTAGAGATGTTATGGTTCAGGAATTTCTACTCATTTTAGACTCAGCAGACAAGTTCCACTTCCTAATTAGTTCTAAACAACTAATTTTGTGGCCAGTATAATTACCTCTTTCACTGCTGGCTAGGTGAGAAGAGTGGGAAGGGTTGTTAATTCCAAAGGGGTTAAGATGTCATGAAATTGGGTTTATTATGGAAACAAAAGTACTGACTTAGATATGCAGTAATTGTTGTGAGCCTACAATTTTCAAAGGTTTTTGTATGTACAATTTATACACAATATTTCAGGCTTGGCCAAAATGGCTTTCCCATGTGATTCATAGTTGTCCATGGGCCTGAAATTCAGCTTTAGTGCTGCCTTCACACATGTGGATCATAAGAAAGGGAGTTTATCTTAGAGATCTTTTAATACTTTGCTGCCTTGTTTTCTTATAAACAGCATTCACCAAACGATCCCTCGCTTTCAGTTCTACTATTCCTCTGGTTGTTTAAAGATTTATTATAAAAATAAAAGAGAAGTATTTCCAAAGGGAAGAGATGGGAATCATACTTATGAAGAATGGAACACTTTCCTTCAGAGTAGAGTTTGCATAAGCCAGAAAAGAGGTAGACAAAGCTTGGGCCCTCATACACAGATGCAAGAAGAAAATACATTTATACATGATGATAAATTAATAAATGCAGATTTTATTTGCTTGCACTAAAACTGAAAAGGATGGAGTCGTGGAGCTCAAAACCATCACAGAATAGTGAAAATTGCACTGCCATTTTCTGGTGGTAGCAGTATTATCAATGTTCTTTTTATGCATGTGCTGAGGATTCACAGTAAGTTTTAGGAAAAACTGGAATATATGATTCAAGAGTACCTTCAACTTCAAACAAACAAACAAACAAAACCCAATAAACCCACCAGAACAAACTTAGCTACACAAATTAGTATTTTTAACCATTGTAGAGGGTTCCTGGGATTGGTCTTGGGACCTAGAGGGTTTTAACAGTAAAATGTGTGGGGTAAGCTGTTACTAGGCACTGGCTACAAGTTAGGAGATGAAATGAAAGCAGGGAAGTCTGACATACAAGCAGACCTTAATGCTGGACGTTACTGGCAACTGCAGTACTTGGAAGTGGGGTCTCAGCTGTGGATTTGAATTATATTTTACTGCCCCATTTGGAAACACTTCTGTGAAAATGTAAGGAGGAGGCTCCATTCCCCTCTCCTTCATTCAGGCTGATCTCATCTGGCCAGAGCTGTGAAATCAGGGAACAGGCAGGGATTTGTTAACTAGAAACTAGATCTTGAGCACTACCAAGAGAAAGGAAGACAGCCCGATGATTTGTTCTGTTCTTTGCAGACTGTGAAGCTGCTGGAAGGGAAAGTGCAGGAGGTAGACTCTTCTTGTTTGTTTTTGTTTTGGCTGAGGCTGAATAAAGAGTCTCCATGAATAAATCTGAAATTCTGCAAAGACAATGTTCTCTGTTGAACATGCGGCTCCCGCTGAGTTTATGTCTAGCTGAGTGGCCCTGACTCAGACAGAAGGACTTAAGACCTCCCCATCTACATGAAAAAGTCCCAGTACCTGCTAAGGCAAGAAAATCCAAACATCTACCACTGGCAGTTTACCAAGAGCCAGAGGGCTACATCTAATAGCAAAACAGAAAGGATAATCCAGCTCTCCTTTTCCATTCAGAGAGTCTCTGCTCTGAAAAGAGCAGTGCTGTAATGCTGGGAGAAGGATTGTGAGTCACCAAGGAGAAACTTGCTGCATTGTATGGCTCCCCAGGAGGCCCCTGTTAGAAACCGGCTGTATAAGGCAGCACAACTTTTCAGCTGACAAGAATTGCGCTAAAGAAGGAAACAGAACATCAGGAGAGTTAAGCTGCTATCCTGCTGGGAAATTTGACCAGCGAAAGGATCTAGAGAATTTTAACTTTCATTTGTCAAGGAATACTTCTAAATCTGATCAACCAGACCAAACAAATCACTGTGCTGTTCTTAGCTGAGAAATTTTTCCAGGAAAATCACTGCTCTGAGTTACCCCAAAGTTTTCAAAGGTTTTGTAATGTGATAAAGCAATTATCAGAACACTTTTTTTAACTTAATCTAGGACCTAAATCTGTCCATTTATCCTCATTTTCCTTTATTCTTATGCTTCAATTGAAATTTCGTCAATAAAATTCTATTGTTTAAGTCTATGTCTTATCCGCATAGCTCCAATCTTAAACTGGAAACCGCCAGCAACTGAAAAAAAAATAATAAGACATGTAAATACATCATCTGGACATGCATTACCTTATACCAGAAGGCCCAGACACCTGGAGAGGACACAATATAGCTTTTATCAGTTAAAAATATAAAGAAATGTAAATAGTAAAGCAGAAACTTTAAAACAAAGTTTATTTCAAGGACGAGAAACACCTGAAAACATTTAACGAAGAATTTCCAATGCCCTTTTCACTGTTTTCCTTCCCGTACAAATGAAGAGACAAGACAGCTAACATTCAGGTTATGGAATGCACCAGAGGTGCTACGGCAGTGACACTGGGAGATGCACACAATCAGTTACAAGATGGTCATGTTTGTTCAAAACTATTTCTCTCTAGGGTGTGTCCACTCTATAATGGCAAATAGAGTACAATATATGACATGGACCCATACAAACCTTGGTGACCTTCACACCCAAATCTTGATCCCAGCTCTTCCTCTGTCTTCAAATTAAAGATTTAAACCACAAAATCTAGACTAAAACTTGATCATTTGGATTTCTGTCTAAATCTAATAGATTATTAAGATTAATGAAAAACTCAGAAGGCAGAAAACAAGTGCCTAACACTGAGGAAAAACAATAAAACTGAGTGAAAAAGTGGAGGTATACATGTTCCAAAATGAAATATGAAGATATTAGAATTATGGCTTGATTAGATGTCTCGACTACAGTCAGGGAAGAAAAAATGCTGGCTTCTCATGGCAAAGTAAATCGGGAAAGTAAGAGCAGAAATTAGAACTAAAAAAAGAAATACATAGCAAAAAATGGCAATTCAGGACGAGTGAAAATGCAGGAGCAATGTTAAGAAGTCAGGTGTAAATCCCTGACACAGAGGGATAAAGAGGAGGTAAAGTATTTAGAAAAAAAAATATTGTAGCAGTGGTATCAGTACACTGAGCAGGATTTATGCAGAAAAGGCAGAACAGCTTATATTTGTTTTGTGTATTTTGTGTGTCTTCTGTGTTTAGAAAACAGCAGGGTATAGGAAAGGAGGTAAAGTCCTGTCCAGCTCATAGGGTATTAAGGAGAATGCTGTGTTCGGCATCATTTTTGGAGATAAATTTCATAAAATTAGGAGGACTTGCTCTCAAGAATCCTGAAGGATCTAGCAAAGACTATCACATTAATATTAGTTTTAAATATATCTTACAAAACCAGGGGCAGGTTGACAGCTAATGTGCAGTTATTCACAACAGCAAGGAAATGACCTAAATACTTATCACCTGATTAATCCAGGTGAAGTAGGAGATGAGTTAATATGGAATGCAAGAGATAAAAGATGAAAGGATGGGAATATAATTATTGCTTGTTAACATCATGTTATAGAAAATAGATCTTGTCAAACGAAACTGCTTTCGCCAATCAGACTGCAGGTTTGGTTGAGGTATAACACAGAGGCAACACACTGGGAGCTATGATAAGCTGTTTGACTTGGTACTGCACAACATGCTGGTTAAAAATAACACTATGCAATATCCTTAACATGCCAAATAAGCAGTTTAAGAAAGATGACTGATAGACATCAAAGTAGATGTCACTGAGAAATAAACATGGAATGGGGATGTTTTTAGTTGACTACAAGGACTGTGGTTCTCCAATGATAATCAGACTTTTTATTAATAATCTGGATGTAAATACAAACGTTTCTGCCAATAAAAGCACGTTCTCGTAAAGATGGGTGCACTGGTAATAATGTTGAGCTACAACCCAGTAATGTTCAGCTCTACTCGCCAAAGTGCAAACCACTGTGTCACCCTGAGACCACAAGCCTAAGGAGCCTCGGAAATGAGATTAACAGGGTATCGGTCAGAAGACTTTGTTCTGCAGCTCTGCAAGTTTGCTCTGACACCGGGATGTCACCCTGCCAACTATTCCCCACAACAACTGGGAGATGTGTCAAGACACATCTCTCTGTTGCTGCAACTTGATTTTTTACGACAGGAGGAGCTGTTGTAAGTAAGGTTGCTTTTCAGACTGTCACATGTGGGAAAAATACCCAAAGGTCCACTATCCCTCCTCAGATCAGTCTAAAGAATTTTGTATATCACTTCAATTAAAATTCCAGACTGTTTTGGAAATCCAGAGGTTCCACACACAAACAAATTATCTCAAAGAGTAACAAGTTACTGCACATCAGCTGTCTGTCTCCTTTGAGCTACGGTCTGAACTTTAAGATTTGCATCTGTAACTATCCTATAATCAGGACAATCTTAAGGTCTGCAATTAAGAAGTGTCAGACTTTATGGGCACAGTATTTTTACCCCAAGACAACTAGCATTTATTATAGATGCCCTTCTGAGATGGGGGATTGTACCTTTTAATTCTAGATGGAAAAAGGCATTATGGGAGGAAGAAAATAAACCACATATCTTGTTCCTTAGAGGTCAATAAAAAGAAAGGCAAACATACTTTTCCAGACTTTGCTATTAGGCACCTTTTCTGATCGGCTGCCTCATGCTGTCAATCCAGGCTACATCCTCTTCCACAGGCCATGT
This sequence comes from Sagittarius serpentarius, assembly GCA_034782735.1. Lineage (NCBI taxonomy): Eukaryota > Metazoa > Chordata > Aves > Accipitriformes > Sagittariidae > Sagittarius > Sagittarius serpentarius. The sequence continues at coordinate 68,389,804 of JAVKLA010000074.1, forward strand.
CTTCTCACCGCACAGAAGGAGATTGGCGTTTGCTTTATGAACACAAGACTTTGACATGTGCCTTGGCTAACTATTTGTAAAACCAACCTTTCTAACTGCCAACTATTTTAAAAATGCAATGGCTCAAATGAGCTAATGAGAATGATACCTTTGTTTTATCAAGCATATTTTAGAAAAAGCTGTAAGCTGTCTGTGTCCTATACTTTGTAGAAAACAGGCCTGTGCGTGGATCTATTTCCTCACTTGTTATTTGCAAACTGAAATGTAATTTCAATAGGTGAAATCTTATATTTCTTTATTTCCTTCAGGTTAATCTGCCTGTCTCACTCTGAATCTAGATAAATTGTATTTTACAATACAAAGTATTTATCCACTTGTTCTACCTTCTGTTCTGTGTCATTCAGACTAATAGGTATTATGGCAGGACTGGACAGCTACATCTGAAAATATTGCCCCAGGAGTCTGCCTGTTTCTTTTAAATGAAATAAAGGGTTAAAACTGAAAGTGGAGACAAAGTAAATCACTGCCCTCGTCATAGGAAGTGCCTGCCAGAACTCTTATTCAGTGGCTAATTGTTTTTCTTTATACACAATATCCTAATACTCCAACAATCTTTAAAAATGGATTTCTGCTAATCCTCATAGCACTAAATAATAGCCCTTTAAAATCTATTTTTAAAAAGCAAATACCATAGTACATTTCAATCAGCAAATAGTCATATCAATTATAACAAAGAAATTTTAAGTATTATGGATTTTGTATAATCTGCCTCCTCTCTGGGAAGAAACTTGGATATAAAAATTAACTGCCTTTCAAAAAGGAGAGAGAGAGCCGTCCTAGCAAGTGAGAGAAAAGCCCTTGTTCTGTGCTTCACCCATCCTGTCTATCACACTGTAGTCTTAAGATTTCTTGCTAACTAGAGACATTCTCAAGTTTTGAAATAAAAATGTAGCATTCAAGTCATGAAGGAGTGAAAGGAAAGAAATAGAATTTTTCCTGCTCCCAGTTATGTATCACTTTTGTCGACTTTTCAAACTTTCCAAGATCATTTCTATATAAGACAGTATTTTTTTCGGGGAATATATCTTGCTATCATGCCGCCGAACATCATAGGGAAGAAATTCACTTGGTAGCCACCTTGTTGCTATCACTTTTCCTGGAGGATATTAATATGACCAGTCTGCCTTATTCTGCATGGAAGCAACTAATGTTGATAGTGTGACTCATCCATGCTACAACTCCCAAAATTACATCCTCTTTATGATAATGATACTACCTTATGGTAACATACATGTTCATTGAAATAAATAGCAAAGTTTTGGTCACAATGGTTTACCTACAGAATCAAGTTATCACCTCCTGGTTGCCAGCTTTTTGCACCATGTATGAGATTCTTCTAACCCCCACAAAGACGACAGGCAAAGATGCTAGAGAAGTGTGAGTAATGGGTATTAGAACGTAAGATTCAAATTACTCATTACAACAGGATCTATGTGGTTTTGTGGTCACTGACTGCGTGTGGGCTAGTTGGCAGGAAAAACAGTTTTGAATTTTGGACAAGATCTTCTAGACACAGCAAGGAGCTTACAGTCAACACAGTCCAGGACAAAATCCATACAGAATGTAAGAGACCATTCTCCCAGGGATAAAGAACACTCTATTATGACTTGCACAGATTTACACCATGGAGCACTAAACCACACTGTTACTGGCAAGAAAAGAGCCTCCAGGCTGAAGAAAGTTTTCTCTCCCATCGACTGCTTTTCTTATTCTCTTTCCTTCACAATTACTTGGTATTAATCATGTAACACTAGTGCTTGCAACAATCATTGTTACAGAAGAGGAGGAAGGCACTGATGAAGAAAAACACATTAGATCCATGCATGTGAGATGAAGAAGATCAAATGAGGGAGATAAAGGACTGATTTTAAGTGCTTTTAAATAAAATTAGCTACGTGCTTTAATTTCAAGTGATCGCTGTAGTCTAAATGAGACTATGGAGAAGAAAATAGTATTGATGTTTGATATTAAAGTTCTTTTTCTGAAAGAAAATACTAGTTAGTAAACACATGGTGTTACACTTAGACTATAATGAATGATTCATTAACCTTGTATGAGATGTTTAGACATGGAAACTTGCTAATGAAGACAAAACTCAGAGACTGGAACTGTGGTTAGGTAAATCGGACTCTGAAATGAAATGCAGTCTGCTAATTGTCAGAGTAATTAAA
>JAVKLA010000074.1:68603586-68614469 GCA_034782735.1 Sagittarius serpentarius
ATTTTCAGTATTAGAATTAAAGCATTTTAAACCCACGTTAGTCTCAGTCATAACCATTGGCAATGACAACTCCAAAGGCATGGAAGAGTCAGTTCTAATAGTTAGAAAACGAACAAACAAACAAACAAAAAAAGCAGTGATTCCATTTATATGATGATCATTTAGTTATTGTTAGATTCCAGCAATGTACATAAATTAAAAGGGACAGGTTGTTCAGCCCTTATACTTAAAGATAAGCACTTAATCTAAAATGCGTGTGTCGTCCTTTCCTGGCTCAGTTTCCTATTGCCTGGATCTGGCTCTCAAGAGACATCACATGAAAGAAGTATTACGCACAGAGACTTGGGCAGAATTTGTACCTTAGTCCTACAAACTAATCATAGTGAAGTAAGGCTGTATGATGACAGAATGCATGTACGCATGTTGTGCATATACAAAACACTGTACCAGGGCAACATAAATATAACCACAGAAAAACTGATAAAGGATTCCCTGTTAAAACACAAAAATCTGAGAGTATAATTAATACCAATTAACATGGCTTTTACCAAAAACCCTTTCTGGTTTCTTTCTTTGGTTACAATCTGCCTAAAAGAATTCAACTGCAGATACATGCTTAGATCATCAGCGTTGTTCATCTTTATCAGGGATTTTAGAACAATAAGAGATTAGAGCTGATAAAGTCTGTGGCTGAATAAAGACTGTGAAGAGCTAAATGCAAACACACACTCCTCAGAGACCCAGATACAACAAAAGCACAATCGTGTAATCTTGGCTCACTTAAACAAAGTTCGTCTTTACTCAAATACAAATATACTTATAGAATGAAGAAATGTAAACCATAACTGCAAAATGAGGTAGCGTAATGTCTCGGGAAAAAATTTAGACATTATAAACAACTCTACAGTTGAGTAAGGACAGTGATGAGACAGAAAAGTCTAATGCATAATGGTTGTTAGCCTGTAACCCTAAATTCTTGGAGTTTTACCCTTAAGGAATCTTCATATAGTTACAAAGTTTTTGAATAAAAGCTTTTTGCTAGTGGGCCTTAGTTTGATATTCATATGTCTGCACTTCCAAAACAGAAGAAGGGATGACAGTTGGAGAAAATACTGAAACCCCCTGGATGCAATTAGTAGAGACATGGCCAGATGAAGAATAACTTGTAATTTTCATCACTGCATGTGGCAGACAAGTGCATGCTGTGTATAATTCCAGTGACAGGTATTTCACAATCCTGGAAAAGTTGGAGAGATTACAGAAATAGCTGCATAAATTGCTAAATGAAAAAAAATGCCTTGATATGAGATTAAAAAGGTTGGGTCTTTAAAGTTATCAAAAAGAAATCTGAGCTATTGGTTAAATTCAGTGGTATCAATACCTTATGGGTAGAAAAGAGTGGTTATAAAAAGGCTTTTGATCTAGTAAGCAAAGGTAGAGATAAAAGTAATAGAACCTGAAGCCTGATGAACTTCGAAAACAATAAAATGCAGATTTTAACAGTTCGCGAACTTAACCAAACAAACTCTGTAGTGGTACATTCTTTCTCTCATCTTAAAACAAGTGGGACATCTTTCTAGAAGACAAATTTTAGCCAAAATGATATTTTAGTAGATCTCTAGCTGTGGGGCTTAATATAGGGGCAAGTATTTTAAATGTGATGTCTTGTAAAATATGGGACAACAAACAGAGGATGTCATCATTGAATTGGAAGACACGTAAAGTTGTTTGATCCATTCCTAGGTGTGGTGTAAGAACAACTGTGCCATAAGTTTATCCTACTTCTTCAACATGGACCTCAAGCCATGGAAATTGAACCTTCCCTATTAGAAAGTGCCTCCTAACAAATGTTACTGGCCTTTAAACACATTACTTCTTGCCTTCTCCACCATGGAAATGAAGGGGGGGAAAAAGCAATTAAAATTATCCCATTCTTCTTAGGTATTCATTTTGTTCTCCCTCAGTCTTACCATATTTCCCTAAACAACCACCATTTGTTCAGTATCTCCAGGAACTCATGTTTTCTAGACCTCTAATCATTCTCACTCTTCTCCTTTGGGCTCTCTCCAGCTGGCATACATTAACCCTGCTGTAGCCTCCTCAGTACTAAGGATTATTTCGCTTGACTTTTGGGCTATAGTTTTGAATAAAATGGCAAAAAGGTGTGTCAATAAAAAGATAGGTGATACCATACAACTTTAATCTTGGCATATCTTAAATTGTAAGGGTCTGCTTTTGCCAGATGAATGTTCCTTAAAAATACCAAGAATTCACCTTTGTAATCAGCAGTGTTGGGACATTTAGTACTTTGCTGTTTAAGTAATGGAGGAACTTGACAGGTTTCAAATGCACTGTTGCGGACAGGTATGTTGACAAGTTGCTCCAAGCAGCCATGAAGCCCAATTTATCCAGAAATTCTTGAGTTCTTTGTTAGTAAGCAGAAAAACTGTCAAGGGTTTGTAATTTTGCTTTGATTTCTGTGTGACACATGAGAGGTCCTTCTAATAGTTACAGATTCCCCTTCTCCTGTCTATCCCAAGGACAGAATTTCAGACTCTCAAGCAGCTAAAGAAAGGTCTTTCAGTAGTTCTTGTAACTTTCAGTCTTGATATTAAGCATTACTAAATATTTGTCATTGTTCTGTGTTTAAGCCACTTTTTTTCAACATGGTGAAAGTTCCTTTTTCTTGACAAGATTTTAATCTCCACTATACAGGTATGAACTTGAAGAAAATCTCCAGAGGATAAGGGGGTTCTTTTCAATTGTAATCGGTTTTAACTGAACTGTGAATTTGCTTTTTCCTTCTGCTCTCCTCCTCCTCAGATTTTGTTGGACTTTGCTCCATACTGTGGACAATTCTTTCTGGGTAGCTTTTAATCCACTTATGATACTTGAAACAAAATTCTAGGTTTTACATCATGGCATCCAAACAGTGATGTCATTTGGTTGTGTTGAATAACTTCTCTCAAAGCAATGGTTACTATGGTTTGTCTGTGGCTTGTACACAGAGCATGAATTCAGTGCAGCACACATGCACATCAGCCCACCCATGTAATTATGGCTTCTGTGCCTGGTGTACTACATCATCTTGTTTTGAAGGCTGCACCCGTTTGTTGAGGGTGTAGCTTCTGTGTAGCTTCTCAAACTGCCACTTTTCTAGTAGGGGCTTGCTAGAAAATTAAGTCCAGCCTTTTACAACTTAACATTACAAATGTATTTGAAGATGGACAGAGTCCTGTACACCTCTTAATCAATGCCAGAGTATCTTTTCATCTCTCATCCCTTCCCTTGAAACTCTGTCTCTGAGCAAGGAAAACTCCAGTGAGACTGCATCAGTGCTCATACGAAACTCTGTAGTGGGTCTTTTCAATCAAATTGTAGAATTAAATGATAATTTTGTTTTAAAGCACAACAGCTTATATACTAAATGAACTGATGTTTGTGTGTCTTGTTTGTGTCTTGGCAAAGACATTTTCAAGGCCTTCCATAGGCAGTGCATTCTTCTAGGCATTGCCTCTCTACTCTGTTAAGATGAGGCACCACATATATCCAAGAAGCCGGTTCAACAAAATATATTTGCTCTGGGGGGTGTGCAGTACCAGTATTTTATCCCAGTACTTCATGTAAACAGTGAGGTTCCTTCCTCAGCTGTTTGCTTGATAAATTCAGTCTGTTCTGCTTTTTTTCAGGCCCTAAAAATGAAGGTTTGAAACAGATAGCACCTTCCTCAGCAGCACCCTCCCCACCTGTACCTCCACATTCTGCTATGCAGTTGCCGCCTACTCCACCAGCCTCTCACCCATCCCTGCAGTCCCCAGCAGCTCCCAGCCTGCCTCCCAGAAACATCAAGCCCAGCTCTGAAACAATGTAAGTCAACGTGAATCCCAAGGTCCTTATTTTCCTCACCCCTTTCTGCCCGTTACTTCACTCATGCATCAGCAGGTTAAGGCTGCAGGTGTCCCAAGTTTCTGGGGGAGTGAGGTCCCACACCACTTTCCTTGTCCTACCCTGTCCCTGGCCTGTCTGGAATTCATTTTTATTAGCTTGAACCCTCCCTCCATCTATTCTGTTGTCTCCCTAAATTGTCTTACCTATCACAACGCTTTTTGCTGCCCCGTTGGTGAGGGGAGGGGGCAGGGAACAGACACCCCGCTGGGTTTTTTACTCCAGAAGGGTTCAGAGACTTCACACGCTAGTAGAAAATGAGTTGTATCAGTGACTGCAGCTTTCCCCTGCATTTTTCTGGGGGAAGAGGGCAGGAGAGTCAGGTCTGTCGGTCGGTACCCCAGCAAGCAGCTTCGCAAGACGGAGGCACTGAGCTCAGCGCTGGTTGTGAAACTGCGCCGGGAGCCGCTTTGTGGCCTATTGCGATAACACCCAGAACCAGCCTCTGTCGCGCATGGGGCTCCTTTCCTCACCCTTCTTCAAAGAGCCGTGTACAAAAGGGGAACCTGCCCGTGACAAAGAGTTACAAGCACTTCGGTCTCGTGTCAAAACCGGCCGGGAACAAGCTGAGCCTGAATAACGAGCTGCTCCCCGGCTGGCACTGAACTGCACGGATCGGTGATGGCAGACGGGGAGAATACATTGGGCATCAGAGGGGCGTGCGTCACCATGCATACTGTATTTTGGTAGGGACGGCGTGGCGACACCAGTCTAGCACTGCGGCGGCGGCGGAGCGGTGGGGGGGTCCGTGGGACAGGAGGGGATGGACACCCCGCTGACCCGCGCCCCCACCGGGGGTCAGCCGCCCCCATTGCCCCATCCGCTGGCCGGAGCGCCGGGCGCCGTCAGCCACCCCGCCGGCCCTGCAGCAGCTCTCCAGCCTGCCCTGCCTGCCAAGTGCTGGGCGGCCAAGTGTGTCCTCTTTGCCTCCAGGCAGCTGCGAGATTTACCTCCCGAGTGTCCTTCTGCTCTCCCCTTCCTGTGTGCCCTCTGGACTCGCCCCTCTGCTGAAAATCTGTGCCTGGGTGCCGACACCCTTTCCTTCACCCTGTCTCAGTGTTTTCTCCATCAAGCCAATCTTAAAACATCGCGTTCTTCTTTCAAGTCCTTTCTTTGATTACAGTTCTTTGATGATGACTGTCAGCCCTAGTTTTCTTCCAGCTATTATAAGGTATTACAAAGTTAAAACTCCCGCATGTTGTTACCAGTTACACTCTCAATTTCTTGCTTCTTTCAGTTTGACAGCACTTTTAAATCTAACAACATTAGAGACCCTTTACCTGGCCTAACCTTACACCACCGTTTCTCTTGTCCCTTCTTCAGACTTTAAGCCCTACAAGTCAAGGAGCAAGTCTTAGAGCTATATTTAACATTGAGCAGAGTCTGGCGTTCTGCTTGTGCATGGTGTAAGAAGGCTGCACGTGCAAAGATGGCTAAAAAGCCCAACACATTCTTTCCATTTGATGAGCCCATCTGCCTATTATATTTTTCATACCACACTCATCTCCTTGGCATCTGAGAGCCTTTGGCTCATTTTCTCCTTTTATACTTAGGATCAAGGTGTCTCCATGTGAAAAACCAAGTCACAGTCAAGAAGAACAATTTAGGAAAACTTGTGGGTACTTAGGTGGCATATAGGGCTCAACAGACTGTCCAGCCATTGTATAAAATAGCTGAAAAAAGCACCAGAAGCACCAGAACAACTGTGAATGAAAATGCCGTCATAAAACCATCTTCACAGGTTTCACATGTCCACTTTTTCATATTCGCAGAAGCCCAGACAATGAAGAAAATTATGATGATGTTGAATTTGTTTCACACGGTAAGATGCATACATTTTAATTAATGGCAGCTATAAGAAGCTGCAAGCATATTGTATTTATAAGATATATTGTATTAGTGACTTGTGTAACTAATTGTGCTGGTTCTGCAGTTTTATGGGTGAAGACAGTTGTCTCATAACACTAACTGTTCTATAATTAATATGACAGACTCTCAGGAACTGCTTTAAATGCCTCCCCTCTCCTGCCTTTTTTTTGGTTACAAGTATGCTGGGACCATAATTACCAGATTTTCAAATCTGAATCAAAATGAATGCTGCTCTTTCAGAGTTGAAGTTGTGTGCTCTGGTGAAGCAGGCATTGTTTTATACTTGATTAGAAAAAAAAAATTTTGACTGTGCTTTTAGTGTTGCTTTGTGGTCTGCCTTCAATAAGAGGCAGTGAGTCGCTATGTTGTACCAGGAGCAGCCAGAGAAGCAGATTGTGACACAAAGAATTTCAATCTGCCTTCTGATCTCTCCTTGGGAGGACTTGGTCCGTGCCAGGCACAGTATGCATCCTTTAGCGTGCTAGCCATCCCTGCCATACAGCAATGTGGGCTGTGGAGCTGAAACTGAGCCCGAGCTCCTTTCTTACCAAACTATCTACAGAGTAAGGAGGAAGCAGGAGAGTCACAGAGCCCAGGGTAGAAACTGGCTTAGCAAAAGAGCCTTTGGCCTCCTTATTCAGGTGCTGGGCTGGTGCAAGCAAGTTCTTTGAGGTCTGTTTGGATTTATTAGGTTTTTAACAATGACTTTCTGGTATAAACAGGCATTTTTGTAAACAAATAGCATAGGTAAATCCATGAATGTCACTAAAGAAACTTTAAAACAAATTTTTCACTTTCAAAAGTACATGGTGAAATATGTTATTTTGCAGATATTTCTAGTTTACAGGGTACTACAAAAGTAACCTGGAAAAACTCTTAATTTTGCATTCATATTCTCATTAAAAGCCAATAGCCTGTACATATTTCTAGTTAAAATCACTGGTATTATTGGCAGTTTGTAAATAGTTAATGCTAGAATGAATTGTTTTCTGTACAGCAAAAAATAAATACCCTGTTTTTATTTTTGGTCATACAGGTCATGGAAATACAGAGGGGGTAAGTGTTATCCTCCATGATAAACCTATCCTTTTCAGCACAAACTTACAAATTTAGTAAAATCCTTTCAACACCTTAGAAAATTAATTGTAGAATGAACCCAGCACATTGACAGTAAATTGTAGAAGCACTTACTTATGTGAAGGACAGAAAAAAAATTGGGTAAGCAGAGCAAACTGGAACTAATTAGCAAAGCTGTCTAGACACCAAAAATTGATTTTAAAAAAAGAAAAACCTCCCCTTCTATTTCCACTGATATTTCATTTCACTGAAATTTTCCACAAAGACCCTGTTCTATTCTAATATTAGGAGTAAAACAGTCTCTGGGACCCTAATCTGAGTCCCATTTAGATCCCTGGCATTCCAGTTTAACTGCTGCTAACCCTGGCACATTCATCATGGCAGTGCAATCATCAACACACATAAAGGTTTTCCAGGGCTAACATTACAATTAAAACATCCACTTTGGATTAAGCAATGTGCTAGTGTGATTGTAACAATCCAGGACTTTATAGTTGTGGTATCGTAAAAACAAAGTCAGAAAAAAAGAATAGTGGGTTTGAATAATGTAGTAACTTGGTATGGGAAGATTAAATTAATTTATATTTACATTTTGCTGTAAATGTTTTTATATAGTATCTATGAAGCTTACCTAGCAGGTCCAGTTTCTTCATGTCTTTCCAAATGTATCTGTGTCATTGAAAACTGAATTTGTCTTATAGGGCCAAGAAAGTGATGGAGAAATGTATGAAGACATAAATGACATCAGGTAGTAATTTTAAACTCTATAACCTGTTGTATCTTTATTACTAAAAGCTTGCTAACAAAGACACTTCATCTGGCACAAAAGTGTGATTCCACTGCAGTCCCTGCCAGGCATTATTGTGTTCATCCATTTCACCCAGAGAAAGTCAGGTTGTTCACAGGTTCTTTCCTGCTTAGACCTGCTATGTCCTGGGCTGGAAAAACTCCTGCAATAAAATCATGTGGTTACTGTGACTGAGATAACAGAAGTCTGATTTCTGATCTAAGGAACATGTCTGAATCACTGTTTGGAATTACAGCCTAAGAGGAAAAACAAGTTCAGCCCCTAGGTGCTATGGTCTCAGATCTTTTGTTGTGGTTGTTTTTTCTTGCTTTCTAGATAAACATAGTCAGAACTCCTATGAGAGGCTGGATCTACAATTCTCATGGCCTGAGTCCGCTAGCATAGCTACAGAGCCAGAATGTGAGCTCTGCTCATTCCTCTGCCATTTAGCCCTTTACTTTGAGGAATCTTTTGCCCTGCTAGTGTCTAAATGTATGGAATTTGCTGTATGAAAACAGCCAAAGAAAAGCTCTAATTCCCTTGGAATACATAACAGTCTAAAGTTCCTACACAAAAATACCTTGTTTCAGATGTAGAATGGCTTCAGCAAAAATTTATCTGTTTGAAAACTATATAACCAAAACAAGTGATCCTCATTCAGTCTTTTTTTTAATATCATTTGAGCATATCAGTTTAGCAAAAGTACCAAAAAAGGAAGAGGAGGGAGCCTCACTCAATCAGTTCCATAGGGTTTGTAAAGCATAGCTCTTCCAGCCAAACTGCTGACAGCAAATGGCAGAGCTTTAGTCCTAATTACATCCCAGGGCCCAGTTCTTAGTACCATCCAGTACACGAGGCACAGCAGGCAATGTACCCTGGAGTGATAGGGACACTTATGATGCAGTGCAGAAGACTGACTGCCATTTGTGTAGACTGCTGGAATAGGTTGCAACTAGGTTTAAAACCGCAGTCCAGTGGTAGCTCGGGCTTCAGTTCAGGCTGCATCAACCACTGATGGCCTGAGTAGATATTTAATAGCTGCAGCCAGTGCCACAACACCTAGACTGCTACTAGTTTCCAAGCTTGCTTGCCAAAATTAGCTCAGAGATGTTTGGACATGCACATGAAGAGCCCGTTTCTTACCTCAAGATAACCTTTTTGGGCGTACTGTCCTCCTGAGGACAGGCACTTTAAATTATATATGTTATATAAGAGAGAGGGCTTACTCCATCTGTTGCAGCCACACTAGGGTTTAGAATCTGTACCTTTGATTTCACTGGGAGAAGCCTTTTTCCATCACACGTAGTTCTTTGTTAACCTTGGGTAAGAAAGCTCCAGTCAGATTTGCTTCACTGCTACATTCAGTCCTGGCAATGCACTTTCAGATCACCAAGGAGAAAAGAGAAGAAGCGAGACAAGGAAGAAAAGAGAAGAATGGACCAAGAGAAGAAAGAACAAAAGGAAAAAGAAAAGAAAGAGCAGGAAATAAGGAAGAAGTTCAAAGTAAGCTTTTTGTTTTGTAATCTGGCTAAAGACATGTAAGAAGCATTATTTAGCACTGTTAAGTTCAAAATACACTTTTCAGCTGGCTACAAAACTATTTGTTATGGTAGGTAGCTCAAGCTTCTGGATAATTCTGAATGAAGGTTTAAGCTACCCTTTTATGTTTGGCATATGCTTGACTTCAGGCTCTGGACTGAGGGCGAAGATGTTTTTTCAGTGCTTACATAGTTTTCATTAAACTCCCTTCTCATGCTCTTTATATGTAAAAAAGCCTTAAAAAAATTTCTTTCACTTTTCTATTTAAAAAGCATTTACATCACTAGAATAGCATCAGAAGTGCTTAACAAAAGTGGGAATTGGATCCCATATATTTAGTGGTTTTTGCTTCACTGGAGTCAGGTACAACACTATCCAGCCTTTAAAGAGATTTCAACATTATATTGCCACACATTGCCCTTGCCTTGGTCTAAAGGGACCTAGAGGAACTTCCAGCCTAAATGAGGAGCTACAGTCACTGTCAAAGTCTAGGGGCTAAATGATGAGACAGTTCTTTCTGGTTTACATCATTTTTATATAGCTAGTGGTATGCTACCACAGTTTACAAATCTGACAGTCATTTTCTGTTAACTAATGACTGTTCACAATGTTCCACTGTGCTTTCTTCATTGTACATAGTGGGAAGCTTTGTTTTTCTTGGTGATTTTCTCACATCATGGCCTTGGTTTGCTGTGGAGCAACTGACATGCGTTGAGGAGCAAATATTAAAGGAAAATACTAACAGTTAATAACAGTGGGTTAGCTGGCATTTGTCAGGCCTCAAGTTTATTTTTCAGACCACTCCTGTGAAGTGTAGGCATTAGTGCACAGAATGCTTCAGACTGCAGATTGTTTTCTTGCAGTCATTCAAGTATGTTATTATTTGTATATGCAAACAAGTACATTTTAGTGCACATTTTCTTTCCCATTTCTTCATCACATATACATGATATGTATTCCTAAGCTGGTCTATAATTGTCAACAGCCACATACCTCTGCAAGATCACATATATCTCAAAGCCACAGATACTAAAATCCAAAGTGGTTTCTCTATAACACATACTAAAGATCTCACAAAGAGAATCCTGAATTCCAGTAAACAGTGTGATCGTCTCTTGTGAGTACTTGTAGGATCATTTATAGAGTAGAAATGTAAACACAGAACATTATGTGGTAGACTTATTTATGTTAATGAACATTTACTCAGAAACAGTACAGTATCAGAAAGTGTGGCCAGCAGGACTAGGGAAGTGGTTGTCCCCCTGTCCTCGGCACTGCTGAGGCCGCATCTCAAACACCGTGTTCAGTTCTGGGCCCTCACTACAAGAAAGACTTTAGAGGTGCTGGAGCATCTCCAGAGAAGGGCAACGAAGCTGGTGAAGTGTCTAGAGCACAGGTCTTAATGAGGAGCGGCTGAGGGAGCTGGGGTTGTTTAGCCTGGAGAAGAGAAGGCTGAGGGGAGACCTTCTCGCTCGCTACCTCTACCTGAAAGGCGGTTGCAGAGAGGTGGGGGTACGTCTCTTTTCCCAAGTAACAAGCTACAGGCCAAGAGGAAATGGCCTCAAGTTGCACCAGGGGAGGCTTAGATTGGATATTAGGAAAAATTTCTTCAACAAAAGGGTTGTCAAGCACTGCAACAGGCTGTCCAGGGAAGTGGTGGAGTCAC
>JAVKLA010000074.1:68619700-68630955 GCA_034782735.1 Sagittarius serpentarius
AGCCTTTCCAACATGAATTATCCTATGATCCTAAGTCATATTTTGTACTTTAGTTTAAAGATATCAACAGAAATATAAAATATATTTTAAATATATTCAATCATTACTGTAGACATCAATTTGCATTTCCTTTAAAATGACACTTTATTGGAAATTGCTAACAGTTGCTAACAATTGCTAACAATTACTAATAATTCAGATGGAATGTTCTGCTCATATGAAAATGTGCACCTTCTTTGGCTTGAAATATCTGTATTGATTTATGCAAACAGAGAATTTGCTTCACAGCTTTACTTATAAAATACTGTCCTTTTTTTCACATTAACCAAAGATGGTATTGATAACTCTCTCTCTTATTCCCCTTTGAATTACTGTGAATGGTATTTTAAAATCCTCTTTTCTGATTTGTAATGAATTCTTTCCAAGGAAAAAAAAGCAGAGTATTTTTTCCTGCTTTACCTGAATGTCTCCTCATCTAAGCACTAGTTTACTTATGGATTAGATGACACATTTTCTTTAGCGTTAGTGAGAATGCAACTACTATTTGACTGTAAGAAATCAGTGAGTGTGGTGAAAAAGAGAGAAAAAAAGACCTGGCATATTTAGTTTGCCCATATAGAACACACAAGCATGTGCCTGAGCTTCCAGTGCAGAATTTGCAGTGCTCAGCTGGCAATGAAAATGAGTGCCAGAGCCAAAAGGTTTAGAACTGATAACTACAAAAGTGATCATGGTGTTTTCTTTTTGCAAAGAATGACTGTTTTTCTCTGAACTGTCTCGTTTGCTTTTCCAGTCAGAGTGGTGGTCGCAGTGGAGCTGGAAGTAAGTTCTATATATACTTTTGGGGGGCAATTGTTTCTGTGTAGTTCTTACCTTCAAATCCAGACCTCGGCATCTTCCAGATAATGTAGTAATTATCCATAAGCATGCTAAGTGTTAGCTAACAGGCAACAAACAAGGAAGTATAGTGGCCAAATTAACTTTTTTTCCACCTATGAGAACTTGGGCAAGACACAAGTTTTGTCTTCAGATACTGTGAATCAGAAGCATGCCAGAAGATAACAGAACTTTAATTTTTTTGTGTGTGTGAAGGTAAATCATCCCACAAAACAGCATAGATATAATTGGAAAAATATTAACATGACCAAGAGGTTTCGTGCAGGAGAAATTCTGTTCTGAAACACCCAGTAATACTACCAATTAAAGCTGCATTTTGCTGACAGAGATAAGGGGAACTTCAGCTTCAGCGATACTCTGGAGTCCTAACCAGTATGACTGCAGCAGGTTCACACTGTTGAGAACACATTTTCAAATCCAGTTTCCCCTTTGGCAGCACATATATTTATGTAGCATTCTCTGCTGATCACAAGAGCACAGCTCATCTTCTCAGCTTAGAGTTTAGGTACTAGTCATGGCAGAAGCATCCCCTGGCAGTGCTGAAAGAAGCTGCTGCCAGCTAAGTACAGATTTCAGTGATTACTCTGACCAGTGGCTAGAATTGGACATGGAAACTGAGCTAACCCTGCACTGAAGGAGGTGGGGCTCAAAGGTCAGAACTGAGACCAAAATGGAGACCTTACATTGCACTTGCCTCTGGCTTCTGTGGATGAACACAAGATGTCACTTGCTGAGAGTGTTGGTCTGACATCTCCAACCACCACTCGAGTTGCACACAAAACTTTAAAAATCATCAGTCATCATAATGACTGGGCCAAAATCAGCTATTCACAATTTCATTGAATACAATGTCAATGCATTTGTTTTCAGTACTCATGTTCTTGTGATTGGCAGTGCCACATTTAAATACTGTGGATGGTGTTCCCAACTGGGATAAGTCTAAATCACTGTTTTAATAAATAGGCTGTGCTGGTTTACAGAAAGATTCCATTTGCAAGGATATTGCACAAACTGCACTCACATCTGACATAAGAGGCTAGTAATGAATACCCTGTTCAACATCATTAAATATAAATGCATTAATTCACTGTTTGATCTGTTAAAGACATGTTCCCACCTCCTCCTTCTGATCAAGAAATTTACGATGGGATTGATGATGAAGATGCCGTAAGTAGGTATGTTTTTATACAATTTAAATAATTTTCTTCTTTAACAGAGTGTTTTCATTTCAGTTTCTAGTATTTTTGAATTAGGCATAATAATTAGCAAGTATTAGGATGATCAGCAAGTGGGTATACCTCAGGATGGATTCATGAAGCTAAAAAAAAAAGGTTCTTTGGTCTTTTGGAGAAGTTTTGTTCCGTAATTAGTTTTGGTATGTCAGCAAAAGCAGCTGCAATCATGAAAATCCCCAAATCCCCAACTAGACAGTATAGCTCTGAAATGAAAATAACAAACTGAAATGCTAGCTTGCTGAGTAACATGAAAACAGCAAGCCACTAGATTAATGTCTATACCTACAAATATATCTCAATATCTACAAATGACCTAACATACATATTTCTAGTTCAGCATTTTAGTGTTTAGCATTTAGGTAAGTGTCCTCACCTTGTGGTATATACATTGTTGGCATTAATGAGAATTATGTGCATCAATGGAGTATTTAAACTGGACATTTTAAAAAGAATGTTACACTTCACATTGTGATAATTGCATGCATACTCCAAAGGTCTGTATCACAGGATGAAGATAAGAATGATATCTGGTCCTGGGGAATCTTGAAGAGGCTAAAGGTCAAAGATGGCAAAAAGAAAAGTGTACGAGAAAAAGCAGCCAAAGTCAATGGGGCAGAAGATAATGGAGATTTGTTGTAAGAGTCTGCCAGGAAATCACAATGCATGTTAACTAATTCTAATAAAGCATTGATCACATGCTACTAACATGTTCTTACAGCAGCCTAATGAATCATGCATCAAATTGCAGCTCAGGATGAAATTTTTCTGCAAAAACACTGACCTCCTTTCGTTTCATCTGCATAATTTAATTATTCTTTTAACAAGCTGTATTTATTGCATAAGTCTGGTAACTAAAACATACCAAAAATTCTTTTTGGCAAAGAGCACCAAAATAATCCATCATCTTTGTGCCACTCTGGTGATCTAAGTTTGCTGTATCCTCAGTTAAAATGAACTTTGTTCTCTGTTACAAAGTAGCTGAGATAAACTGGTAAATCTAGTCCCATTAATCCCAATTTTAGGAATAATACGCCAAATAGAAAAATGCAGAGATTGTCTTCTACCCATCTTGCCTAGAGGTTAGATCAGCATCTGGAGTTTTTACAACTATTTTCTCTCATTCAGTTCTGAACCAGTTTACTTTGATTCGCTGGTAAAAATACATTTAGTACCTGAGTATTGCTGGTGTCAGCAGAGCTTCAAAATGTCTGGAAATTACGTGGAGTCCTTGTGTTGCAAATTTTAAAAATTATTTAAATGATGCAAAAGCCTATTAATGTGATATAAATACTTAATGAGCATCTTCTTTTTCCAGCATGTCTCCTTCAACAAAGCAGTTTGGAAAAGGTAATTAATAGCCTCTTGTTCAGTCTCCATATTGATTCCTGATCCTTTTTTCTGTATACATTACTCTGTATTGTGCTAGTCACAAAAATATATCCAAGGAAGGAAACAGGATTTCCCATTGTTTAACCAGTTCCAGCAAACAAATTTCAAATATTGTGACTGATTTGGCTACAGACAAGGAGATACATATACATTGCAAGTTCTCTAGAAAACAATTTAATGTATTTTTTAAGAATTCATGATTTTTCTATGTGAGATTTCCATTAGTTCGTTTTATATGACATTAAGTATAAACAGATACTCTTGGAAAGAAGCACTTAATGCAAGACTTCAAAAGTAAAAAGAGATGCTTCTTGGGTTTTTTATCACTTTTTTATCACTTCTTTATCAGTGTCTTTGTAAGATAACATACACTCATAAATATGAGCTCAGCCATGGAATAAAAAGCAAGTTCTTACAATTTTTGAGGCTTTTGCCTGAACTGAGTTCTAAACCTTTTATCTCCTACTGTGATTTTCCTAGCCGTTGATTTGATAAATGGAACAACTGCTTCCTCTCTACAAATATGCTAAATGTGATTCAAAGTATATTCTTGGAGTAAGAATTCTTTCCACTGCTTTGGCATTGCAAGATGGCCTAAAAACTAACATACATGTGATTCATATCCACTTTTAAGCAACATGGCATTGAGCAGCATGCTATAGAAGTGCCTAAGTGTACATTAAAATCAAACTCAAAAAATATATATTTGATGCAACACAGTGGGAAATGGACTAATTAAAATGAAGATTAAAGGCTATTGCATTAGCCAACATGTGCTAAAACTTGCTTCAGCCTAAGAAGATTAAAATATCAGTGAATACCTATTAATAAAGAGTCTTATTCTAAAAAGGTTGCCTGGTGTTTGTTTTGCACAGTAGATTGTGCAAAACAGAGAAATCATAGTTACTATAGACAGTAAATGGCTACAGTACTTGCCATAATTTCTTGTCAACTTAGCTACACTATGATAGATTGTAACACAATGTATTCACTACTCAAGGATCGCATAATAATTTTCCATTCTTTTAAATACTATTGTTTCAGATTGTGGAGACAATGACGTTTATGATGACGTAGATTCTTCGGACTTCCCTCCTCCACCGCCTGAAATCAAGCAAGTGAAAATGGGAATTAGCCCCCTAATAGAAATCTGTAATACACTGTAAAACATTTCCAAAGTATTTACTAGAGGCAGATTGCTACTAATGTATGCTTTATTTGGTGGCGTCAAGTTTTGTAGTTCTTGTAACCCTGCTGTTGACAATGGCTGTTGAATGCTCCCTGCCTCCATTTCAGATTGAAATAATAGACTACAGAATAAATAAGCATGCTTTGAATTTCAACAAATTCAGTCCCTGATGGACAAGAGGTAGAAATGAGTGCCTGGCCTGAAGGTACTTCATTGCAGATTCTCTGCACACAGTCCTCTTCCTATCAAAATTTTGGGACTGTTAGGATAAGTACTTGATCTCAGCTGCTGCACTGTTTTAAGAGAAAAGGAGATAAAGGTGTTGTGAGTATGAAACACATCTGGAGGTGTAAAGTTCAACTTGGAAAACTTTTATTCTTGGACCAGGAAGTTACAGCCATTTCTGGAGCACAGATATGTTATCAGCACAGATGCATCTGTGAAGGTGACTGCAACGTCACATTCTGTTGTCACTAACTGCACTCAGGTGGAGCTACAGAGTGCACTACAATAATCTAGTCTGGAGGCATTAAAACAGAGAGAACTCTGAACTGTGTATCCAAAGGAAAAGACATGGCTCTCCTAAGTTAAATCTAAGTTAGTTTACACACACACATACATTCATCATCAGTGAAACTGTCATCCACAGCTCCTACAGAGAATACAAAGGATGAAAAAGCAGAGTCAGACTTTAAATTCCCAGGTACAGCATCAGGAAGGACAGTTAGAGCAACCAACCCTTCCATGCTCATTGGTACAAGTCAACAGCATCAGGGATGTGGAAAAAACAACAGAAATTGAAATGGGTCATGTAACATAGATTGCCTGGTGTAGCAAGGTCTTCTGTGGGCACATAGGACTAACACAGCTACTGTACAAAATGCAAAGATGTTCCAGCTGCATCCACAGTGGGACATGTGTTATTCAGCCTATTGCCGAAAGATATGTAGACTTCACAAAAATCGCTTCTTGCCTAGACATTCTAAAATGATTCGTGTCATTTTCCTAAACTAAAGTTCTCATTGCTGTAGCAGCTAGACACTTCGAATAATTTTCCTTATCCACTTATGTGATAGATATATTAACATCAGAAATCATTAAAAGAGACAAGTACGAAAGACAACCCCAACTTTTTATTTCTTTTTGAAATCAAATTTGTATTGTATTATCCATATTAGTTTTGTACAGCAACAAAAACAGTCTAAAGACACATGAAGGCAAATGCATTTTCACTAAAATTATCAAAGGTTGTCAATACCTTGGATCAGTTGCTAATTTTGTTTTTATCTGTAACCTCTTGTTTTAGTTCATCCAAATCAGCAAGCCTTGCAAAAAGTAAATCAGATGAAAAAGATGAACAAAGGCTTAAAAAGATGGAAAGAGAAGAGAAAGAATTCAGAAAAAAGTTCAAAGTAAGTTTTGTTCACATAAAATATAACGACAAAAATATCTGTATGGTGTCTTCTTATTCGTATCCCCTAATTTGTAAATAATCCATTATTTTGCCTTTGGAAGATAAAGTATTACTACTTGCAAAAATAGTCATCTGTGCATTTGTAAGTCCAAATGGCAAGCATGGGCACATACTACATATCATAAACAATTATTTGCCTGATTTTGAAATATTAGTAATAAATGGGAATATATTGGTCTAAAAAATGCATGACCATAAGCTTTGTGTTGATGTTTTTTAACTGGCATATCTTTATTTTATTTTTGCAGTTTGAAGGTGAAATTAAAGTTCTTTACTCCACCACCACAGTCCAGGATTTGCCCCAGAGAAGATGGGGATCTAAAGACTTACAAGTTAAACCAGGGGAGTCTCTTGAAGTTATAGAAAGTACAGATGATACCAAGGTCCTGTGCAGGAATGAAGAAGGAAAATGTAAGTTGTATTAAAAAGCTGCAGTACAAACCAAATTGTCAGAGAATGACTGAGTCAGGATGTGTAAAAAAACCTCTTCCCTGTAATCTTAAAGCAGAGCCTAGTACTTCTCTTTTTCCTTGCCTGGTGTTTGACAAGAGGTAGATCGTTGTTATTTTATTACCGTGTTCTAAGGGTGTCTTGCCTTGAAAAAATTAAAATTCAAATAGACAAGAGATATCAAATACGAGAAAAAGGACAACTTAGTTATGTAAATCTTGTTTTGCAGCAACTAAGATTAGCAGGTGATTTGTTGCTTTTGTCTCCCTCTATTTGCCAAAAAGTATATAGCTATCATAACCCATAGAACCTAGTAAAAGTAAAATCCTTGCTGCACGCCTGGGAAGCACTTACCCATTGATTGCACCCAAGGGAAAATCAATAACAATATTCTTGCTTTGGATTGGCAGAGATGGAGTTTAATCTTTTCAACAGGCAAAGGCTGGGTGGAACTGCTTAGGATTCTTCCCCCCAGCCCCTAGCTGATCCAAGGCATATCTCGTCGCTGGCATGCCTGCTTGCTTTGGGAGCTGTACGAGGCCTTTCAGAGTTTCTTTGAAACCCTTGGCCAGGGTGTGCATTGGCAGAAGTTTTTGCATTTTTGGGGAAGTCTGGACCATCTACTGCTGGTTTCGATATCTTAATGTGCTTCTGTTATACTACTTTTCAAATCTCCTAAGAAAATTCACTTTGTGTAAGAATAGGCTACGTTCACAGTAGCAGCATCCTTCCACTCCCCTTTACTTTTTACCTCTGACCTATGTAGAAGACAGTCCAATGCCACAAACCTCTGAAGGGGATTCAGTCACCTTCTTTCTATTTTTTTCCCCTCTCTACTCAACTGTTACAGTCCGGAGTATAGCCTTCTTCCTGGCAGGCCTGCAGGGTGAGGAAGAATTTCTTGCATAATGACACATACGTTTTTCAAAATATGGATTGCACTAGTGTAGCCACTTCCCAAAGAGCAGCTTTCAATGCTGCATTATTTGAATCAAGCTAATAAAGTAGAAAGTAGTTCAGGTCGGCTGTTTTCCTCACATAGTCTTCAAAGCCTTTCAAATAGTGACAGGAGCTACTGCTTTGCTATGCATGAAAGAACAAAACAAATAAAACCATCCTCCCTGAAAACCTCTGAACAGATCTCTTGTCAATTTTCACATTAATTAGTGAAGTCTGAATCCTACTTTAGTTAAGTGCATGACAGTTTTGGTTATTTGCTGTAGTTGCTCTAGTTCCGCATATCTTAAAGCTATGATTTTACCTTTTGAAGGCCAGATAGACTGAAAATCAACAATTAAAGATGTTTTTCTTACTTTCTTGCACATGAATTCTTCTATTTGCTCATTACCTTACGAAGCACTTCCATAGCTCCATGCCTCTACCAGCAGTTAAACAAAATTACATTATAATATCTTCCCACCTTTTTAAGCAAAGGCTGATCGTCTTAGGAATGTATTCTGCTATCACTTATTTTAATTGTTAGGATTTGAAATTTCAGAAGTGAAACACGGAACTGACTCTCATTTACCTTCTCAAATTCATTCTTACTGTTGCCTTGGTCTGACCTACATACCTTTTTAAGTACACAAAATACACAAAAAACCTTCAATTCACTTTCATAGATTTTTCTTAAACATTAGGATATAAATGGACTTCAGTGCCTGACAATTAAGTTGTGTCCTCTCCAAGCTTCCTTTACACTGTCAGAGAGCAGCTGGCCTGATGTCTCATAGCTCTCAGTGGTGCTAAGTAATCAGAATGGAGTGTGCTGACCTGCTGCCTTTTTTCCTATTATGGAAGCCACATAAATATGAATAAATTGGTCAGAAACTGAAACTTTGGACGTGCAGTTTTGGATTAGTGAGTTTCAAAGAGTGTGAGATCAGCAGGGGCTGTATCTCCCACATATTTAGGGGCTAGGGACCATCAGAAGAACCTAGACAAGGCTTTCCAGCAGTAGGAGGACTGCCATGTGCATGTCTGGCTTGTAAGCGCAGTGTGTTTGTACACCATAGCTGTAAGCAAAGAAATTTTGCTTTCATGTATTTCATGTGAGAAAATTAAAAGAAGAAACAGAGAAGATTAGTTAGATTATCCAAATGATTTTAAATGATTCCCAGAATACTTCAGGAGTCCTGGAAATTATTGGACTCTGCCTAAAGAGAATTTTAAAAAGATGACATCTTTAAAAAAAAAATCAATTTCCATGCCTTTATCCCAGATAATAAAATCTGAGGAAAGACTACCAGGCTAAGAATATTCTGAATAGACAGAGCGTTCCCTATGTGTGCCATGTTGCAGTCAGCCTGAGGGAATACGCAGGTGACTGAAAATCTGCAGCACTGGGTTCTATGACTATTGAAGATTACCTGCAGTTTAACATTTTTAGTAGGCAAAAGTTAAAATAGAATTTATGTCAGTATCAAATCTTCATGACTGTGAAGATATAAAACCAGGCAAATAAAGCAAATTTTATCTTACATAGCTGCAACCAAATATTAAATGCATAGAACTATTTTTTCATTCAGGTAACCGCTAAGTTTTAAACAAAAGCTAAAGCAGATTAGTGTCAAATACAATATTATCACATGAAATTAATACCTTTTTAGGCAACCTTCAGCTCTAGCACAAGACTCAAGTTTTCTTAAAAAATGCAGTGTTTTTAATGTATTATGACTTTCACAGAGCAAATTGCTGATCTACTTTATATATAACATATTCTGGAAAAAAAATTATTTACATTTGAGATTTATAGCAATGTCTGATATCTACTTATTTTAAGATGGAAATACACCAAGTTAAAATGAATTATGCAACTGTTTCTTTATGAAGAAAAGCTGTGTATAAGAATTAGTTACTTATTACTATTTGCAGGACTATTTGGGGTATTAGTCTTGGCAGATAACTTTTCAATATTCCATATAGGAATCATGGGACATTTTTTCATATCAAAACATTGGCCAGTTGAAGACTGTGATAATTCAGCAGCTTTTGGGAATAGTACTAGCTCATTGTGCCTAATGCCAATTTACAAGGGAAGGTTTCCCCTACTAGTAAAGTTACAGATCTCGAAGAGGGCAATTTCAGTTAGAATAAAATTAGGGCTTGGATGTAAAAAGGCTTAACACAAAATATGATTCTTTAGCTGGACATTACCGTGCTTTTAAAAAACAGCAAAGATACTTTCAAGTCTTGTGTATCAGAAAAGAAAAATTCATGTGAAAGAGGAAATAATTCCTTAAGGTAAAACAGTAAGATCTGGGGATTCAGCTAGAATGACCAAAGGATCGCCACCAGAAATACTAGCAGAAAACTGATACTTTGTACGCTATATAATGGTTCCTCTAAGTACATGGAGCACTAGCAGCTCCAATTCAAGGAACTTCAACAAGTCAAGCTAATAAATTTATTCTAAGATCTACGAATTGTGTATGAATTACTAAAAACCTGCCATTTTAGTGTGACCATTTAAGCCTCCTAATGAATAAAAGAAGGAAACTTATATAGTAATTTCAAATATAACAGATCATATTTCTCCTCTAGAACTGTCCTGATTTTGTACCAACATACTAACGTTTACCTACAAATACATAATTATTGTTACAGCTTTCTCTTTGCTTCTGTATGTTATACCAATTGACAAGCATTTCAGTAGGTATCTTTTACCAAAGACAGCATGTAATTTTTTCAAGAGATTAAATATGTTGAAGAAGAGTATGCATAGTTTATCTAATTTCCTTATTAATGCAACAGAGTAATAGAATAATTCACTAGTGAGTAGCTTTTCCAAGGTATTTCCATTATCTATATAAACAGTTCTTATCAATATGATGCAGTTAAGAATTTTTAAACAATTACAGTTAATAATTAATTGGTATATACATCTTGAAAGTAATTTTTGTCCCTCTAGGAAACTACACATATTTCTGCTATTTATATAGATATTATGTGGTTATTATGATACCACATTTTTGTGCTATAATTTGTGAACTGTACTATATTTTGTATTAATAGCTATTGTTTCACACCCCTCTCATGCAACCAGGAAACTAAAATGTAAGATGAACATCTAATCTTGCATAACCTGTATTACTCTTTCCTCCTTTCAGCACTAGTTTTGTACACAATGGAAACTATTTCAGTGAAACAAAAGAAATAACATTTTATGAATATGTAAAGTAATTGGCACAGTAGACATCTAACTTGTCTTGGAGCTACTGTAGTAGTCTGATTCCCTATCTAAGGCATTACGTTATACTAAACAAGCAACTAAGAATAATTAAAACTAAAATTGGATGTACCAAAATTTTCCTCGAGTACATATCCATTGTACATTGTTATCCATCTATTATGTCTTTCTGTCTGAAATATCTAAGAGAAAAACTGCATTTCACCAGTGGTAGCAACAGAAGAAATAACATGAATATTTTAATTTAACTTAAATACATATATATTTCAATTTTACAGATGGCTATGTTCTGAGAAGCAATTTAGTTCAGAAGTAAGTACAAAGTGTTCTTTTTGAAAAAATTGTTGTAACACTCAGTTTTGTTCTAAACTAGTTGTTAAATAAAAGTGCAATGTAATTATTTTAGTATGTCATTCTAGTCCTGCAAATTGA
>JAVKLA010000074.1:68736921-68752293 GCA_034782735.1 Sagittarius serpentarius
GGTAGCACACAGCACAGCTTTTGAATTCTTTTATTTGTGAAAGATGCCAGACAGCGTCATAATTAGGCAAAACCAAAGTGCTCTAAGTGCACTAAGGTTCAGCTGATGAGACTTTCAGATACAAATCCAACTATTCTGCTTCATTACAAATGTACAATTTTTTACAATCGCAATGGCAGATGAAATGTGTAGGGATTCTGAGTGTTACAATAATTTTTTTTTTTTAATACATGCAAAAGTAGTGTTGGAAGATCTAGCTGATACGCAGCCTGAATATGATGTTCTTCACACATGGGATTCATACACCTATGCATCTGACTACCGTGTCTGCTTACCTGGTTGGGGCTTGCTACATAACTGCAGGGGTTAATGCCAAAAGAAGTCAAGTTCATGTGCGTAAGCAGAGAGACAGTGCTGTGGTAACAGCTCCACAAACAGCCGTCCTGCTGGAAAAACAGTCCCTTTCCATTTAACACCGCACATTTCTTTGTTTAGTCGAGAGGATTTTGTTTGGGATTTTAAAGAGTTGTTCTTCCAGGCAGAGAAGGCAGAAGTGTGAGGAGCCCCAGTTACCAGAAATGGCAGCGGCAGCCCGCTAACAGGGGCCTGTACTATAAAAATCTGTTTTCAGATTACAACCCACACCCCTGCTGCTACTGGGCTGAGGCAGACCCCGAGCTGGGTAGTGCTCCATGCACAGCTGTGCCGTACACAATGGCTAGGGATGGCCGCAGCATATCCTTAGTGCACACAGAGTACTGCTAGTGAAACATACTCCTTGAGCCCGACAACCTACCTGCTTGTTTAACTTGCTCCTCTACTTTCTGAATAAATTTTTAATCTCTGCAATGTACAGTAGTTCTCTGCATCAGGCTATGAGAAACTGCTGAGATCTAACTTTCTATATATTACAGGCCACAAAAGAGCCTGCAAATCTTCTTATATAATGCCCGCAACTTGTGATGAAACCATAGCATGCATCATTCCTGTGCACAAGTCAGTATCTTTAAACTAGTCCTGAAGCAAGAGCTTTGCAGCATTAACAGACGTAGGGCAGTTGGACTGGTGAAAGCCTTCATCAAAAGAAGCTGTTGTGGTTTTCAAAATTCTCATTTATATTGTATAGCCAAACACTGGATGTACTCAATGGAGGAGAGTGCATCAAAGCCTTCTCCCTAGGCAGTGTACGTCTGTTTGTGCAATGTATCTCAGACTGGTCTTTCTGCCAGCTGTTTCTCTGGGTGCTGAGGCAGCATCTTTATTAAAAATATCAAAGTAGTAGTGTGGCTGGTACAGCACTACTGGCAGTTCTGGCTTGCTTGCTTCCAGTGTCTCTGGTACATGATAGGGATCAGATTCAACAGCAAGATGAGAAGAATAAGCAAAATTTTCAAACCAAATATGAGTCTGAGGTGTAGGTGTAGGTGTAAAGTCTCTCTCTTCATTTTCATTAGGGTAAATCCAGGAAGAATTGTGACCATCAGTCTTATCTTCTGTTGGCGTTGAAGACAATTGGCTCCACAGATGTAATTTCTGGGCTTCGGCCTTATTGTCCACCGCTAGCATGTCAGGAATGCAGTCACTTATTTTCAATGCTTTCTCAGAACCGATCTACAAGAGAATCATAAAACAAAAAAATTACTCAATGAAAGAAGTCTGGACTAAAGGAAAGGGAGTGATTACTTCAAGCACTTCTAATATTGTCTTACAGATGTTTTTAGTTTGGATTTTTCAAATAAATGAATAGAATTTGAAGGAAAACATATGTACAGAATGTTCAATGGAAGATGTATTTTATGTGCAATGTATCAGAGTATTTATTTAGAGACTTCTTTTTTAAGTCAGTTCCATATGACTACATTTGAAGAAGGAACGACGTCCCTCTGCTTTAAAGATTTTGCCAGGTTTTTGATGAGTGCAGTTTTCAGTCTGAACCACTAGCAACTGCAAGGCAGCTGCACGGGCTGCTAGGTTGTATCGACGCCTCCCGCTGGTGCTAGCGTTCAGTGAACACCAGCCGCAAAAACGGCAGCAGCCCCACCTCTGCCAGGGTAAAGACACGCGCCTAGTTTTGCAACCCCCTTGCTTGCAGCATGGAAGCAGCAGCTCCCAGTTCAAAGGGCCTACAGAAGAAGCTGAAGGCCTTTTGCCAGTCCCTTCCCCCCAGCCAGACCTGGCAGAACCCCCTGTATCCTCCCATGGGCCAGCAAATGCATCACTCTGCTGTGCCCTACCACAGAGGGATGTGTGGGGCAGGAGGAGCGGGCAAGTTCACAAGCTGCAGGGAAGTGCCGTATGGCCTGCTCTGCTGCGTTCAGACAGTGCTGGGTTTTGAACAGCAACAGCGGAAGAATCACCTGCTGTATCAAAAGATTTCACTTACTGTCCAATTATGCTTTCACTTTTTGCCGTAACAGACTGCAGAGTCACACAAATACCAAAACAAGAATTTTCAATGATACTAAATTATATTAATTTCTGTATAATGAGTGTCATTCATTTTTAAATGTAGTCAACACAAGAAAAGTATTTTTCTCAAACTTTACTGATCAACGAATGGAAACATTAAAAATACTAGATTTTCAGTGATTTTACCTTAAGCTCTTGGAATGACAGCACTTGGCTCTTGTTAGGACTAGGAATTACCGGACAGCAGCACTCCTTCACCCTGGAAATCAGAGAGCAAAACAAATGATGTTTTTTTCCCTCATCAAAGCATATTCCAGCAGCAGAAGCCACACATAGATGTGTACATAAACGGCAGCAGATGATGAGTGTCTCAGAAATGCCGCAAGCCAAATAGTTATAACATCCACACAGTTGGACAGCCAAAGGAAAAAATGAATGAGGCCTTACAACAGGCTGGAAGCAACAAGCTGCAGCTGTGGTTTGTGAATTACGCTAGTTACATTCTCTGTCTACAACAGAAAAATGCATTATAACTTACCACTGCATCTTCCAGCGGCATATAGCTGCTACTAGGGTTGGAACTATCGCTAGCAGGACTAGAAGGTACAGCGTGTTTGCTGTGAAAGAAAAATACTTTAAAAATTTGTTTCTGTCTTCTCACCTGTTAAAGTCAATATAGCCTGAGTTTCTGGGACAAAAATAACATCAAGCGTAAGTGGGACACCTGCCACTAACTCAGCAGTAAAACTGTGTGGTCCATGGTTGCAAGACAGTTTGGCTAGAAGTTCTGGGATACAGCTGTAAGTCTTTGGACCTTGATGTCCTTTACCAAAATTTAATTCTTACTGGATTGCTTTTAATTTGAACTCATGTTGACATCTTAACTATAAGGGTAAATTTCCAAAAGTCAAGATAATGATAACCTCACTTAACTATTTGTTTTAGGTTTTCTCTCAGATGTCCAAAGATGACAGATTTTTACCATGAGATGCTGACAGAACATCTGTACCTCCAGTATGGACGGACTATAGCAAGACAGACACTACGCAAGTGTTCATGCTCTCCTAGGATTTATGCTGACGCAAGAATCTCAGTATTTCCTTCCAGTTGGAAGACACAGCCTCAGGCTATGTTTTTCACAAACAGCTGAGGCTGTAATAAGAAGGCCGAGGGGGAGTACTAGGTAGTGCTCGCTCTCCCTCTGCCCTGGCCAGTGCCCTCTTACCCCGTCCCAGTGAGTCTGTGTGTCCCTACCACACACCGCAGCAGGGAACGGACATGTGTTACATTCTCCTTTTATCTTTTCTGGGTTAATTAAGCGCCCATTTTGATTCCCTGTCTGGCTGTACAAATGCCTGTGCCTGCACAAGAGAAGGCTGGCTAATGGGAGCTGGAATACAGGTGTAAGAGGCAGAACTGCCTCTGGGAGGGTACTGTGAGGGTTTAGACACGGTTCTGCTAGTTAGCCTAAAACATGAAGTCTCCTTACATGAGCCAATGCTTCACCCTTTCCTACCCTTCCCCCTTCATCTCTGCCCCCAACAAATTTTTCAAAACCAGACAACTCCGATTTGGATTGTAAGTTTCACAGCTATCACTGCTGAGTGGTATTTTCAAGAGAACAGAACTACAGGCGTGTGATTTTCCTGTTCTGCTTTGGTGCTCAAATCTGCCCAGTTAGCAAACTAACAGTACTCAAGTTAACAATCTTTTCTTACCGACTTATGAAGGATTTAACTTGGCAATGGTTTTAAAGACTGATGAGAGTAAGAATCAACATTAGAAGTTCAAGAGTCTATACAGAAATTACCTGTTTGGACACAGGTCTGTAGTTTTTCCCATATTAGAAAACTAGTTAAATCCAATGCAATTCTTCAATGCATTCTAGCAAACAGGACTTGCTGATCTTGCAAATGTACATATATTAAGCTATTTCCCAGAAAGACACAAGACTTAAATAAGGAACTAAAATTATTTTCATTCTAAAATAAAAAAAAACA
Organism: Sagittarius serpentarius; assembly: GCA_034782735.1. NCBI lineage: Eukaryota > Metazoa > Chordata > Aves > Accipitriformes > Sagittariidae > Sagittarius > Sagittarius serpentarius. The sequence goes on from JAVKLA010000074.1 coordinate 68,741,331, forward strand.
TAGCTACTTAAAAGTATTAAAATGCCATGTTGGTATGCACATTTCATTTCTCAGTCAGATCCTTCCTCAGTTACATTGAATTAAATGTTTTCCCTTCAGAAAGGAAGATTATTCTAAGCTTTTAAATCATCCCATCCTTCTGCTACAAGACAAATTTTCCACAGACAATACTCACAGTTAAATGGTGTATCTATGTATATAAAGTTAACAATGGGAGTCTCTCCTCCACCTGTATATGCTTTAACCACTAGTTTGTATTTTGTGTTTGACAATAGGTGTTTCACAGTATATCTCTTTTCTTCTGGGTTTTCAATTGTGTATTGACATAGCACTGAATCATCTAAAATGAAACAGATAAGACAGAACCACAGAATCACAGAATGCTCTGGAGTGGAAGGGACCTTGAAGACCATCTAGTTCCAACCCCCCGGCCATGGGCAGGGACATCTTCCACTAGACCAGGTTGCTCAAAGCCCCGTCCAGCCTGGCCTTGAACACTTCCAGGGATGGGGCATCCAAAGCTTCTCTGGGCAAACTCTTCCAGTGCCTCACCACCCTCACAGTGAAGAACTTCTTCCTTACATCTAATCTAAATCTACCCTCTTTCAGCTTAAAACCATTATCCCTTGTCCTATCACTGCAGGCCCTGGTAAAAAGTCTCTCTCCATCTTTCTTATAAACCCCACTTAAGTATTGAAAGCTTGCAATAAGGTCTCCCCAAAACGTTAGGAATCAGCTTAACTGAGACTGCTAGACCACTGCAATAACAGAACATTTGCAACCCTCCTTCTCTGTAATTTGCACATTTTCTTCTGAGAAGGATGATGCATCCTGACTCATGCCACTGGGCTGAACTCACATCCTTTCTAACTAGACTGTCCGCAGCATTGCCCATCTTCTGGCAGACCACCTAATAACTTGCTGTCAAAACCTGCAACTGTATATTTTAATTTCCTTTTACTAGAGCTTTTTAAAAGAATGATTTGGGTTTTGCCATTTCCTTTTGTGACAGAATCGTGTAGCCCTTAAGCTTAGGTCAAGTTCTTTGAAGAGAACTGAAAGCAAGAAATCTCTGCCTGAAAAAAACCTTTCGCCTCTGTATTGTGCAACTCCCAGACCCCAGGGAGAAAAGGGTTAGCTTATTCCTGCTGTTCCCAGCCACACCCCTAGTCGGCTAGCTTAGACAAACTGGGAAGCAGGGTATCTTCGATTTAAACATTTTAAAGTCTAACTGGGATTACTTACGGAATTATGGTACTTCCATGGTTAGTTTAGTTCTGACAAGAACTCCTACATAAGCCTCCTTCAGTTCAAACTAAGCTTTTCAGCCTGGTACTAGTCTAAGCAGCAGAAGAATCTGATACAGGACATAACCCAGCTGGAAGAAGAGGCAAGGAAAAAAAAAAAAAAAATATCCTTGAACATGCCGGAAAGATCTGAAAATTGTAATGGAGCAAAGTCATCTGGAGCAGTTTTGAGTGTGGAGCAGGAAGATCAGATATAAAAGTTTAAACGTGGCTTTGTGCCACCCTACAGCTCAGTTCTGCTGAAGGAACTCCACTGTAGAGGACAGCCACAAATACTTTCACTATAAAAGAATTTAAACAGGGAATTTACACAGTGCTCCAATTCTAAAGGAAATAAATTGTATCCCATCTGTTTCTAAAATACCTCAAATCTTAGTAAAACTAATATGCTTCCTATGGCTCTCATACAAGCAGACCACAAACAGATGTTTTCAAAATTCATCCAGAACTGAGATCACAAGAGGCAGAAACTTGACTTCTCCTACAGTACTGCAAGAATCGTTTTTGGAGCTCACACTGGAGTTAGAAGGAGCTATGGACAACAGGATGGAGGCTATAAATCTGTATAAAGCCAGGACCCACTTCTGCCCATTAGCACCTCAAGCATTACAAAGGAATCAAAAGCGGCAGCTGTTGAAATCTACATATTGCCTAATAAGCCAATTTGCCTGCCCAGTATGAACTTTCTAAGAGGCTGCAGTATCAGCAACAGCCACAAAGTCATTCACCCATATCAGTGACACAGCTTGCTAAATCCCAGAGCTCATTTACCTGGAAGAACAAATTTTTTTGATCCTTTCAAACTGCAGTCCTCTTGTATAGGTGACACATAAACATGATATCCTCTTACAAAACCAGACTGTGACTCATTTGTGGGATAAGAATTCCAAGATAGTGTTACTGCACTGAAAGTCAGTTCAACTTTCTCCACAACAGGGTCAAGCAGAGGAGCTGGAAGAAAGGAAATTCAAGTTAAACTTGCCATTATTCTTCAAGAATGTTTATCTTCTCACTTGAAAAACGTCTAAATTCCAATGTGGTGTTTCTGTTTATATGTTACTTGTGTTTAAAAGCTGAACAAAGCCAAAGCACTCCACACAAACTGTCACCTTCACAGAGCCTTCACACAGTCCACATTATACACAAAGCAGTGACTGCTAATCACAGCTTTGTTTAGCTATTCTAATTAATGTAGGCTCTACCTGTTCACTAAACTAGTCAAATATCCTCAACATAGGGTCATGTACGTCACTGTACAACTTATAAATACTTCACTGATGATACAGAAACAACACAGCAAATACATTTTTAGCTAGTTGCAGGAGGAAGGCTGTGGAATTCTTCTGTTTGTGACAGATGAATTTAGCAAATACACAAACCCGAAATATGTTGCCAACTTACGTAGCTCCCTGAGATAACCAGTCTTCTTCTCCAGTAAGGAGGCTGTATTAGCAACAGATCCATAGACGTGGAAGTTGTATCTCACCCCCGGAACAAAAGCAGCTAGAAAATAGTGGAACTGATTATAAAAATGGCTAAGGTTTTTCTTTTGGTTTTGCTTTTACTTAACTGCTTTCTACAGAGGCCTATAATCCATTAGAAATCTTTTTTGTGTGCTAGTGTGCTATTGTCCTATTAAAGAAACTGAAGGAGACAAAGGGTAAACCAGTTCTTAGTACGCATAATGTGAATTGAACACATTTATTCTGTCTGAAAGACAGAATTGAGGGATGGTTAATATATTTTTGTCGCCCTAGAGTATTCAAGATGGGTTCACAATAGACTCCGAATGTGTCAAAGAGCAAGACAATTTCATTTCTGTTTCTGGCACAGGCAAAGGTCGTGTTTTGGACTGTTTAATGTAGACACATACCCATGCATCAGGATCCCATGTTATCCTCACTGACATCCACTCCCATTCATATTAACCGCGTGCAACCCACTGAAGAACCAGACAACATTTTTTCCATGCATTAGCACACTCCTTCAGTAAGGACGCAGGCTCCCACGTGTTTGTATGAACTGAAGTGCAGTTCCTTTATTGCATACTGAAATGCTTTCAGTCAAATTTTGTTCAAACATGTTTCATTCCAAAGTGACCTCTCAGCTCAAGAGACTCCAGGAAGGCTATATTCTTGTAGCTGTGGAAGCGTATCAGAGCAACTTCAACACAGCCAGAAAGGATTTAGGTCTAATAGCCACCACTGGGATAAAAACCACACAACTGGTCCTAAGGAAGGACTGGTGCTGAGACACATTATTTGTGGCACACTGACAGCACTAAACCTCTCACTACACAGTGGGTGTTAAATTGCCAGAATCTAAATTTCTCACCCATGTTACAGATAAGGCAGAGCTCCATTTTGCATCTCTCTTGCTAAAAGATTTTTAACTCCTTCATTAACCTCACCATCCTTCTTCAAGATGTTACTACAAGCTACTCAAAAGTTTTTTTCTAAAATACTACGCTGACTTTTCTAAAATACTGTGCTGATTTCCAAGGCTTAATGGCGCTGGCACATTCGTAGTGTCTAATTCATTTGCTAGGCAAAACACGATGCCACATGGCTTTGAAGAATTACACCTCCACCGCACAGACTTCAGTATTCCCCAGGATTTGTTTCCTAAGTTCAGTTAATGCCTACAGCATGAAAGACTGCTGCATCTACATCAGGAAGAAAAATTTTCAGCTTTCACCTGAGTTGATCAGAGCACTGGAAGTGTTGGGCCCAAATCTCTTCCACTGCAAATCACAAGGCTGCAACCTCGGAAAGTTACACCAATCAATAATGTAACTGTCATATATTTGTCTGGGCTCCCAGGAAATAAAAATGCCATCATCTGTACCATTAACCTGTTCTTCTTTAAGCTCTTTGGTGCCTACGAATGAACAAAACAGAGTCTTTATTATTTGCCTGCATAAGACCTCAGATTCATAACCGAAGATCAATACAGTTTCTATTCTAAGCTGTTAAAACAATAATAAAATAGTTGCATTCCTTCACTGTCAGACATACAGGATTTTTCACAGGCTGAAAGCTGATCTGTTTGTATGCTGAAAGCTGACAGCTCAAAAAACATCCAGTAATTATTACTATATATTCATAAAAAGAACTCAACTGCAGAAACCTGGACTCATAAACAGAAAGTCGCAAGAGGCTAACCACACACAAGAGTTCCCTTGAGGCACTGGCTGCACCTTCATGGCACCTGCCGCAGGTCTGAGGCCCTAGTTTAAGGCTAAATGTGTTTTGCTCTGCAGTGACTCTGTGCAAAACAGACTTTCTGTTGTAAGGGATGGATCAAGGCACTTAAGCTTAACATACACAGAGTTACCACCCTGTAGACAAAAATACAGTACAGTAATCATTTCCAGATAGCAACGATGTGAGTTAACAGGCCAGGTTAATTTGTTCCCCCAGGATGATAAATTATCACTTCACTTAAAATAGGACGAAACTCTCCCAATGGAAATCTAACTGAAAATACTCCTACTGTTACCTGTAGCTCTAGGGATGATCAATACTGAAGGAAGTGAATAATTAACATTGTTCTTTGCCATGATACTGATTCTGTAGGAATTGTTATCAATGGAAATCTTTGTGCTATTGTAGACTGATGAAAAGGAGATGCTTTCAGGCTTAGAGCCATCTTCTGCTTTTACCCAGGTTACTTCATATGAAATACTTCCTCCATTTGCTCGAAAACTTGGTGCTGGCTGGGGAAAAAGTTATATAGGTAGACATCAATTACTTAACAAATTTTGCCAAAAAAATATGAGGGGAGCATTTAGAACTTTAAATAACTAATTGGATATATTATTTATGTAAGCATATGAACACTTGTTTCCATACATGCATATATATACTGGTTGAAATGGAAATGCAAAAATCTCAGTAATGGGATTTGTCTTGTTATAATACTTAGAAAAACTGAAGTGCATGTCTGAAATGCCAGGACAGCACATCAACATACAGCTACATATGTTTTGATATATGTTCTGTATAGTTTTTGGCTTAGATTCTTAGAAGACATTTTCATACTGAATGGCTATTAAGTGCACACAAACTTTTTAAAGCGCATTGGAGAAGTTTCCAACCCCTTTATGAAGGGGTTTGCTTCCATTTCTGTACCAATGTCTCACCTTCCAGAACAAGGTCACATTCCGCCCCCCCAGAACTGGTGTAATTTCTCTCCAGATGTCCAGTTTCCCTGATGGAGCTGCAATAAATACAGCAAAAGAAAGACACTCTAGGTGCAGAAAGGATAAACAGTTTAATAGCTTCCTCCCATCTGAAGAATTCCACCCCCAAAACCTCTTTTTCCCCGTCACTCCTAGGTTTTGCCAAAACCCTACCCTTTAACTTCTTCCTCCCTTCATTCCTTTTTTCTGAATGAATGTCTAGTTCATTTCCCTAGACAATCTTTCTTTGCTTGCAGTTCCCAGGTGCTTGTTCCCTACCTCTGCACCGTTCCTCCAGCTCTCACAGAACACTGTAACTCAGTCTGTCCATCCTCCCAGCCACCTGGATTTCCCAGTGCCTGCACTGGGTGAAATGGCAGGTAGGATAAGAGTTGCTTAAGAAGTCACCTTCTTAAAGTTTGCTTAGTGTGCTTCTACTTTTATGTATGCAACAGGCCTCTGCTTTAGCTACACAGCAGAAGAGTAGCAACAAAAAGCAAACAGAGATGGCAAGAGAAGAACACCCTTCAAGCTTCCCTTTTCAATAGGCTGGACATACTTGTTTCATTTGTTCTGATGATTTGGGTTTCGCTCCATTCACTCCACCTCCAGAAATGCTTAGCTGCCCCGCAGTGTACTCTAGCTGTGTATTCAGTGTATGGCTGCAGTCCACCCAGGGTGACGCTGGCATAGTGAAGATGCACGTCTGAAGTATTGTGCTGCAAGACGGGAAAACAGAACAGTCAGAGCTCAGTTCAGCTTCATTAGTAAAAGGTTTTTGTCTGAAAAAATAGTTCTTCCTCTAGATCCTACGACAGTAGGAGCCAGTTAAGCTTGACTTGGAAAAGATAATCATGGAACAATAGTCAAAAAAAAAAAAAAAAGATATGAACAAGATCAAAAGACTGGGAGATTCAAAAAGAGGTCTGCAAGCTGTCTCTGTGCAACTGTCTGAGCAGCAGTCACTCACAACCTGTCAAATGACTACTCTTTACATCAAGGAGGGAATCTGATGACATCTTACCCTCACAGAGCCTGGGTCTCTTACTCTGTTCATGTAAGTAGGATGCTGTTCCAGACCTATGCACAGCATCCACAGCTACCTTTTCTTTCCATTTTTTCCCCAACTTTCCCCTCCACTCCCTCCTAAAAGAGTGGGTGAGTTCTGGTGAGTTTCAAAAAGTAAGCATGCTTTTAAGCCTCTCCTCTAAACTGTCTCCTGCAATGGTCAACTGCAGCAGCCATTTGATCTAACAGTTCTTGAGCAATACTTAAGACAGAATGCAGCTTGATCCTTCATAATGCCTTTTGAATATGCTGGAGGCAAGCTGACTTCATAAGAAAAGGGCTACAGAGAAACCACGGTACGCACGCGGAGTCAGTCAGCCTCACCATTTGTGAAAGAGGTGGACCAAGACAAGGAGTCTACTCAAATAATCTTCAAGGAGATGGGAGAGGATGGGAAGAAAAACTGTTCTGGGGTTCCCTCACCAGAAACCAGACACATTACCATCAAGTACAGTCAATAGTATGCAGAAAGCTCCTGGACTAACATAAAAAAAGCCTTCAACACACCTCCCAACCATTTGTGTCTAAGATGATATGGGTAATAAAAACATGACAAACCAAAATTAGCAATAGCAAACAGCAATTATAAGGCCCATAAGTACTTCCATTTACTTCAACAAATCTCTGAATCCATCCAGCAGAGGACAGAGCCGCATATGCAGACCAGTCACACCATACATTTTGGCCAGCAGTATAGGAAGTGTTGGGAGTATGAATTACTGCCAGCAATGGCTGCCCACAGGGACCACATCATGAGTCTAGAGCTTGGGAGCAAACAAATTTTTAATCTCACGTGAAAAAGATACTCGCTGTGTTTTTGTTTATGAAATTCAGGTTTCATACCAGTTCTACTTTCCCATCGGGATGGAGCACTTCAGTCTGACAAAACAGTTCAATTCCACTGTTTCGATGTTTCCAATGTAACGTGATTTCTGTATCTGTGCAATGTTCCCACAGCTGGGAAGGTGCAGCAGGATAAACTGCCAATGAAAAACCCAAGTTAGCTCTTGTAAAACATAAAATACATGCAAAAGTATTTTAAGGTACTTCAGCTGAGTAGTAAAAGCAAATAAGAAATACAGATTGTTCTGCCAGTATAGGAGAAGCAGATATAAATTAGAAAAAATTAATTGCAGAATGTAAATGTTATGCAAGATTAAAAAACCCTTATGCTGACTTGGAAATATTTTAGAACATAATGAATAAAAGAAAGAGTCAGAGACTTTTACTGCAAATCCAGTAAAATTCTCAAATCCAGGGCCTGGTGGAGATTTCTGATGTAGCATGGTAACATTTGCCACATTTCTGCACCCCAGACTCCAGCCTCTTCACCAGAAATGTTATTCACAACTCTTATACTTTCTGCCAGCAGTTACCCTCCGGTAAACAGTGCCAATGCTACTCCTTCCAAAAGACTGCTAAGATCCTTTACTGCTATGCAAGCAGCATTCAGCAAGAGCAGCAGAACTTAAACTCTCCCGTATTATCAGCCCAATTGCAAGGAATAAGACATGGCAATGCAAGTAAGTGGTATGTTCACAGCTTTGGCCATTATCCTAGAACTTCATGGACCATGAATTCCAATTTGAGGATTTCCAAACTCAAAGGAGCTTGTGTTTGATACAGAAGGTCCCAGCTACCACATACAGAATTGGTAACGATGGACTTCAGTTTTCCTTTACTTGCTGACACCCTTTAAGTACGGAAAATTCTACTGTAAATATGTCCAGGATCAGAGAAAACATAAAGGACTTTACAGCAATCACTATTTAAAAGGTTAACTCATAAATATTATATATCATTTCTTTAACTTGTAATGATCACTAGAAATGGAAAAAGAAAACTGTAGTAAAACATTAAGGTATTAACACATTGAATGTAACCTATTTTAGTCTGATTTCCCATGAAAACATAATATTGTGTTGTCTCACTACAACCTGTCAGTTTACTCCTCCAGTTTCTTCCTGCTGTATTTCTTCCACCCCCGAATAATCAAATAATCAACTTTTAGAACTCTCATGCCTCTCTGAGACAAATTTAACAGAGACAGGTATTTAATATATGTTCCTACAAGTCATATGGAAAAGCGTGGCTAGCAAAACTGTAATCAGTGCCTCTGAGGAAGGAAGCGCTGCCAGAACGCAGCAGTTACACCAGCAGCCTCCCTGTCCATCAGCCTGTCAGCTTCAGAACTAAGCAAAGCACATGTTGCCTCCTAATTCTTCAAACCGGTAAGGCAGCCACAGGACCTTGGGAGCACAGAGGTAGACGTGGTGGGGCTAGAGGACACACAGAGAACTGGAAATACTGCTGGAGACACATGAAATACCCAGGTGTTTTAAGGCAGGAGCAGGTAGGAACTTACAGGACCTGGGGCACACTGTGATAAAGGACACAACTAATAGGGAAGAAGGAACCACAGCCATCAGTTACTGCTCACAGAATAACCTGGTTTATTTCACTGATGATGAACTACTCTTCCTCCCTTACAGTAGCACAGCAGGTGTTACTGTCCCGTATGAGCACCAAGACAGGTTAGCACTATCACCTTTTTCCTAGCAATACCTGCTTACACCTGTATCACATCTCATTTGGAGAGGTGCTAGTAATTTTATTTACCGACTTTTCAAAATGTGCATCTCCATTTTATTTTGGAAAGACAGTAATATCAGCAATAATATTCTGGAGAAACGACTGAATTCCCAAGTAGCTACACAGATATTTTTCTTGAACTATTTTATGCCCTTGTATCATACTGCTTCCTATACTATGAACCAGATTCAGCAAAGCAGCAGATTTTGAAGCATTAAGAGGTCATTTCAATAACCAAATCTGACCTTTGGAGTGAAGCTGTTTTCTGCCATTAACACAACTTTGCAAAGCTGAAACTGAGAGACAGCAGATAACTATAGCACAGGGACAGACAACTAATAAAAACTGTGAAGATTAAAATCAAGTACTTCCATACATTAAACTGGGGCACTCAGGTATTAGGACCAGAAGAAGGTCAAGGCCTGCAACAAAAAACCCTCAACAAAGACATAGAAAAGACCTTACTTCTGTGAGTTACATCAAAAACATCCGTGGCAGTTTTCTTTCCCAGTGGGTTTTCCACAGTCACTGTGATATTGCAGATCCTCTGCTGGCCTATATCCCAAGAACATGAGCACTGCTCAGAACAACTTACTGTGCACGGAATCGTTTTTTGGGAAAACCTATCAAAGAAGTGGGGGGGGAGAGGGGAAAAAAAGAGAGACATACATTTTTCCATAATGTACAATTGACATCTATGTTGCAATTTTTGATGCCCAACTGGAATAGAACATCATAAAAAATAAGGCTGAGGGGGACTATAAGAAGCCACCCAGTTCTTTGCCCCAACCTGAAGTAGGACAGGTATTCTTACAATTAGATGAAAGTTTTCTTCAAAGTTTAAGTTTACTTTATCCTTTTAAGATACAGCTAAATTGCTATCCTTTTAAGATACTGCTGAATTGCTTTTAGTGATTTCCTCATGGCAATTCTGAACTAGGGACTTATTTGCCAAGAATTAAACCATTCACGTCTACGATTATGCTTTTAAATGAAGCAGTACGTTCAAGTGCATCTTCTAACCTTCCATTTTTAAACCACCGTCATAATATCTTAATGGATGTGAATGATGCAGAGACCACGAAGGTATACACAGGGATGACCTGCCTTCTGCTGTGATCTTTTAATGAATGTTTGTTGTGATGATGAGGTATCTGTCCTATTTTATGAGTTCCCCTTTCTCTGCAGACCCTGCTGTAAAGACCCTCTCCTCTCCATTTAGAAGCTTCTGTAGCAAGAAGCTAAGGGCCAGGTCTGATATGCCACAGCTATGTAACCTTGACTCAGACTGCTAAGAAAGAGCTGTGAAAAAGTCTGCAGAGAGATTTTACCAAAAAAAAAAAAAAAAAAGGCGCTGAAATTATAGACAGAAGTAGGATTTTTGAGGTCGGATTCTCAGTAGCTCAAGGATTCAAGAAGGAAAACACCAGCATGTAAAATTATAAAATCCTAAAGAAAAAGAACTAGAGGCTAATCAGGCTAACTGAAGGTTAGCTGCAAATCATCACTTTGAGTCAGCATTAGTGTCAGTGGATTGTGAACAAACTAATATTCAGCCTACCAGCTGATTAAATCCTCGTTATCTGTTGTATGTGTTACCCAATAATTACGTTATACTTTTAAGTTGTCTATATCCTGATTGCAGGATGTCTTCATACCTACTGAAAGATACCCAAACAAATTAACCCAAAAGAATGGTTAGAACAAGCTTTATCAAGCAGAAAACCTGGTCTGATGGACTCACAACTTCGTTATAGGTAGCCTAATTCAGAGCAGTTCTGCACTGCTCAAACTTTGTCAAATAAGCTGATCA